>JARHVA010000288.1:3475000-3887500 GCA_037957365.1 Torreya grandis | reverse complement strand
TTGAATTACAAAAAAGCCCTGGTTATGTAACAATGTCAAAGAAGCTAAGCCAAAATTTCTTCTTCGCAATTGTTCACCTCTACACCACCTTCTATCTTCACTTCAAAAAATGCCATAAGTCATCCTCTATGCCATGTATCTATCTATGTATCCCTATTAAAATGTATGATTGATGAATAATGTTGAGCCTATAGCCATGCCAATTCATAATTATTTGATAACGATTAACATAGCATGTTTTGGAATAGTGGAGAAAATAGAGGAGGGGAAAATGAATAAAATAGATAAGGGGGATTGTGAACAAGGATGGCTCGGGACTCATGGAATTTAAAAAGTAAGAAGGTAGAAGGTGGAGAAAAGGAAGAGGAAGGAATTGGCATAGCTAAAAGCCTGGCATTCTTCATCAATCATATATTTTAACAGGGACACATAGATGGAGACATGGCATAGAGGATGGCTTATGGTATTTTGTGAAGTGAAGATAGAAGGTGGTGCAGAGGTGAACAAGTGAAAAGAAGAAATTTTGGCTTAGATTATGTGACATTGTTATGTAACCAAGGTAGTTTTGTAATTTAATTCTATATGTAAAATATTTAAATGGGTTTTCTCTAAATAAGTTTGGTTGCTAGTTTATTTATTGAAATTAGTATGGTTACTAGATTGTATGTAGAACCTTGTGGAAGGCTCAAATTCCACAGAACCCCACATTCAAATTAGGGTAACCTAGGATATGGGGTAGAGTCATCATTCTAGCTATGGATATTAATGGGTTCTTAAATATACTCTATCTTACTCATCTCTAAACAAGTAAGAAAACCTTTGTTCAATATTTATATATTTAATATAATGGATATATAAGTATCTTTATTTTTATTAATTGATTTGATCTAGACTATATATATGAATTTGAATATATGTAAAACATAGACACAAGAAAGTTATCTATATAATCATTTAATTGATAAACCAAATAGACATTTGATTTAAATTATGGATTCTCTAGGGTTTTAGATATATGTACACAAATATATATGTGAGTATATACATGGTTAAAAACTGATTAAATATGTTTGTATACCTATACATACATACATACATACATATGTATATACTGGTACGTTGAACTAATACACTTCTTAATGAGACTGTAAGTGCATATGTATATAGATATTTGTATTGATAATCATGATCAAATATCTGACTTCATTATATATATATATATATATATATATATATAGATATAGATATTTGTATTGATAATTGTGATCAAAATCTGACTTCATTTTATATATATATATATATATATATATATATATATATATATAAAATAGTATTGAACTTTTAAACTATGTTAGATGATAGTGTGAATATCTACACACACATATATACATATAGACACACACACACATGTGTGTGTGTGTATATATTCACACACACACACACACGTGTGTGTGTGTGTGTATATATATTCACACACACACACACACACATTCTCTCTCTCTCTCTCACACACACATATATTCATACTGTCACACAGACACATGTGTGTGTAGTCAATAAATGGACTTATGGCTGTCTATGTGTATTTCATTTTATTGTTGAAAATATTGTTTATACTAGGTATATATTAGGTTTTAAGACCTAAACTAGATTATGAAATCTTGTTATTATTTATAATGATTGTATGCAGATTCAGGATTTTCCTCTATGTAGTCATTGAGTAGCCATGTAGGGGTAGATGAAAAATGTGATAGTAGATTGCATCAGGGCTTAGGAAATAATGAATACTAGTAGACATTTAAGGAAATATAGCAGAGTTTAGTTTTATTATAAACATTGGTTTTATTTTAAAGGGATTATGCATTGATGTTATAATCAAGGAACTTGCATTAGATTGTGTATTATTGAAATGAGTAGTAATTTTAATAAACCTGATAAGGGATTTGGTATTAGGGTTATTTAGCATAATTTTACTATTTTATTAGTTTTTTTACAGTTTTCTTATATGTCCAAAACTGGGATGTTACAAATGATACATGAAATTAGGTAATCAACTGTGAATCATTGCATGTTTTAATGGAATTTGATTAGTGAATTTTGTGTAGTTAATTTCATGGCATATGAATTTATCAGTTTATTAGAAAAGGTTATGGGGCCTTTGTATGTAAGTTAACTATATATAATGCATATACACTATACCGTAATGCAAATGATAGTGGATGTCAACTTTACGGTATACTATACAAAGGAAGTATGTATAATGTAATAAAATGTTTGTATTTACATAGAAACCTCTATTATACATACATATATCATAAAATGGTTATTTATTATAACAATTAAAAAATGGATGCTTGTTCATATTATTTGTATAAAAGCATTAGATATGTTAAATAAAAAACATACAATGTATTTATAAGGGTGAATATATAAACATATTAGTATGTTATGGATTGAATGTTGTTATATGTGGAATATGAACAATTTAATAGTCAAGAATTAATTATAATTTTGTGGATAAATAATATTATAAGTTGCTTAATGGATAAAGTAACTAGTGGTCTAGATATTCATTCTTAGATGGTGTGTTATTGAGGAATGTTTTTGGTATTTTATTTATTGTTTATAATATAAACTAGATGATAAGATTTCATTCACCTCATTTGATATATTACGTGAAAGTTTGTGATATTCTATTTTAGCGTATTCTTTGATTAGCTAAAATGAAATATGATGAATGAATCTATCAGTTTTGTATTGTTATTTATTTTACTGAATCTTGAATTCATGACCCTAATTAAGTATTGGACTATTTCATTGGCTTAATTAGCACCATCAATGCAAGATAAGGGATAATATAATCAAGTGGTGTGTATGAATTTGACTGATCTTACAGATCATTTATTACTAAAAACTTTGGCCAAAGTAATGGTTGATAAACATTATCATTTCATATGTTGATAGTTTTTTAATATTTATGTGATATCATATTAGAACAGATTTTTTTATGATACACATTATATATTAAATATATTTGACACACAAGTTTTGGTATGTTACTCTAGATTCCCACACCATCATTATCTACCCATCCATGAAGGGAGGGACATACCCTTATTTGGGAGATAGTGTTGTGGATCTATGGTCTATGGTTGGTGTAAAAAATTGCTAGAATGATGCTCTCCCTCCCAACTGGAGTACTATACTTGAGAATACACTTGAGATTACATATTAATACTTGATTTGTAGAGATTATTGAGTCATGGAGACTCTGCTTAGAGGAGATTTGTATCATATCTACTATTTGAGATATTTTATGTATTGTTGGAAACTATAATAATTATGAATTATACTTCTATAACATAAGTTGTAATATTTTATTAGTAGTGGCTGAATTTGTACTATATCATTTATGTTGATATGTAGTGATTATGGTTATTTAGTTTGTTAATGATTTTTATAACTGTATATGGTGATCCTACGATAAGTGGATTAGCTACAACCTTGAGGGTTAACTAAATTAATGCAGTTAGTTAAAGATCACTAGTTAGGATTTATCATAGTGAAATCTATATGTTTAATATGTGTATTTAATTTTAATTTTTAAAATATTATAATATTTTGGTAAAACCTAATGGGATTATTACATTATGGTATTAAATTTGAGGCTCAAACACTAGGACTTAATGTATCTACTAACATAAAACTTTTTCTCTTGATATAGGAAGAACAATGGTGCATAATAGAATATGAGGTGAGGGTACTTAAAATAATAACCCTCCTATTGATCTAAATCAATTTAAAGTTAGGAAAGCTACAAAGCTAGACCAAATCCTTGCAACCATGTAAGAGATTAGGGACATAATCACGGCCCTAGAATAAAAATTTCATGGACATGAAGAGGAGAATGATCAAGAAAACCTTGAAGAGCATCCTAATGACTAGGAATATCTTTAAGAGTAAATGCATGATGAGGTGCCATAGGATGCAATATCTTAAATAGCTATAAAGTTAGTACATGATATGAAAATAATAAATCCACCTAATTTTGATGAAACTTTATTTGGAAATGGAGGTGAAACATCCATAACATAAATGGAGAAGAATTTCAATATTTGGAATTATTTTGAAGTCATGAAAGTAGTTTGGGGAGCTTATCATATTGGTGGTGAAACAATGACTTGGTGGGCAAATAAAAAGCTCAAGATGAACCTCAACTCAATCACCACCACTTGGGAATAGTTTGTGACACTGTTTAGGTCATGGTGGCTTCCATATTTGTACTTCAACCAAAATAGTATGGATTTTTAGAATCTTAAGCAAGGGGATTTGTTAATGAATGAATACTTAGAGTAATTCACAAAGCTTATTAAGTATGTACCTCAGTATCAGGTAGATGAGAGGTTTATAATTAGGATCATCATGGGATTGAAACCCTAAATAGGTAGTAAAGTAGATATGCATGGTCCATCTACCATGGTTCAAGTATTTGAAAAGGTGGTCAAATAAGAACAAAAACTAAAATCTCTTACCCAAGTTAGAGATAAGTTCAAAAATAAATTTGTAAGTTCTAAACCAACTTTCAAGAAGAAGAATTAGAAGCATAGGAGTGGAGATTCCAAGAGTCAATATAGGAATAAGAATGCCAAGTTCAACAATAGTTTAGGGATCATTAAGCCTGGCAATGGTTTCAAGGGTGGTTTCAAAGGAAACCAATAGACTAAGAAGAAAGGAATAGTTGGAGGTTGCTTCATTTGTGGAGATGAAAAATTTGCTTGAGAATGTCCTTAGGAAAATTTAAAGTACAAAGGTTCATCTTCTCATCAAGGTATGTTTCAAAAATGAATTCTTTTAGCTATTGATAATTGATAGGTTGAGCATCAAACTTTGCCCATAGAATTTCTATGTATTTTATTTGATCATCTAGTTTATATTTTAATTGATATAGGAGCTATAGGATGTTTTATTGCTCCTAGAGTGATTATAAAATTGACTAGAATGGCTAGAATAATGGAAAGTGCATGGTTAATACAATATGGGAATGAGTCAAAAGTCAACGCTAATAAGTGTCTAATCAAAGTAGAAATTAGATTTCCTAAGTTTACTATGATAGTGTATCTATTCACAACACCATTGGGATCATATGATGTTATCTTAGGATTCAATTAGCTTGAGAAGAATAAATACAAGGTTGAATATTTTTTGAAGAAGGTTGAGTGTTAAGATGATTTCAAAAATTAGACATAACTTCAACATGAGAGAAGGGAGTTGAAACTAAGGTAAATGTCTACAATTCAGCTCACAAAATCTCAAAAGAAGGGATGTCAGGCATTTATCATTAAGATAAATGAGATGGAAGAATATAATAAACCATATATCAAATATTATATTTTTTTGAGAAACTTCCATGATGTGTTTCTAGAAGAGTTACTGAGATTGCCACCTAAATGTAGATTTCTTAATTGATATCATATCTGGATCTAAATCATAGTGTAAGGCACTGTAAAGGATGAAAACAACTAAATTGGTTGAGTTAAAGGCAAAAATTTAAGAGTTATTTTCAAAAGGATTGATTTTATTGAGAGTGCCACCATGGGGTGCTCCAATTATCTTCATTAATAATAAGTATGATACCCTTTGCCTATGCATAGACTATAAGAACATGAATAAAGTAACAATCAAGTACATATATCCATTTCCATATATAAATGATCTCTTTGATCAAATGAGAAGAGCCACAATCTTTTCTAAGATTTATCTTAGAGTAGGTTATCACCAGTTGAGGATCCAAGAAGACGATATCCCAAAAATAGTGTTAAGGACTCGATATGGGCACTATGAGTTCATAGTGTTACAATTTGAATTGATAAATGCTCTGATAGAATTCATCAATCTTATGAACAATGTGTTCAAATATTACCTAGATCACTTTGTGTTGGTCTTTCTTGATGACATATTCATTTATTCCAAGGATGAGGAAGAACACTTACAACATCTAGAATTGGTTTTGCAATGTTTGTAGAAACATAGATTATATGGCATGTTGTCTACATGTGTATTTTTATAACATAAAGTACAGTATCTAAGACATATTATCTTACCAAATGGGATTTTAGTAGATCCAAAAAAGATAAGAGCTATCATAGAGTGGCTGACATCAAAGAATGTGCATGAGGTAAGAAGTTCCATGGGATTAGTGGGTTATTATAGGAAAATCATTTTAAATTTTTATAAGATAGCTAATTTGATTACCTCTTCAGCAAAATACTCAGAGTTTCATCTAGTTAGAAAAGTGTGAAGTATCCTTTTAGGAACTAAAAAGGAGGCTTACGTCATCACTAATGCTAATAGTTCTTGATCCTAATGGTCAATTCTTAGTGATCACAGATGCATCTGGGGATGGACTTAGAAGATTTATTATGTAATATGGTTTAATGGTAGCCTATGAATCTAGGAAACTAAATATATATGATGTGAACTATGCCCCTCATGACCTAAAACTTGCAAAAACTGTGCATGATTTACAAGTTGAAGGCATTATATGTTGGGAAAACTATTTGAGCTCAAGACTAATAGCTTGTGACTCAAGTACATTTTCATCTAGCTAAACTTGTTGGGGATCAACCAACAATGGATTACACTTATGAAAGCAATGAATGCGGAAATAAATCAGATAGATAAGTAACTGAAATGATAAATAGCACAGAACAAGATATACAAGAAAACACCCTGAAAACTTGTATTAAAAACTCTTTACAATAGGAATACAGATGAAGAACT
Organism: Torreya grandis; assembly: GCA_037957365.1. NCBI lineage: Eukaryota > Viridiplantae > Streptophyta > Pinopsida > Cupressales > Taxaceae > Torreya > Torreya grandis. The sequence goes on along the minus strand of JARHVA010000288.1, from coordinate 3,880,720 downwards.
TTGTTCTTCCACACCTCTCTCAGATGCACACAAGATCTCTCACTAGATCTCTATTCCTCAAGAGCTCTCTCTCAAGTACTGTCCTTCAAACATTCACAATGTTCTACTCATACTCAATTACACTCTCTCATCATACAATAGCTTAGAAGATCTCTCCTACATATAGAAATAGGAAACTTGAGCATGCTCTTACAACAAACAGTTAAGCCTCTTCAACAAGGGCTCTAAAAATAATATTGCTAACAATAGAGACGCGAGCTTGAGTCTACAACTCAAACTCATCATGCAAACACTCGCTTCTATCCTCAGAAATCGCTTTCTGGACACGCAGGTAACCGACGTCGGTTCCTGCCTGTTCGCCTGTGACCGTCGCCGGCCGACCATAATGCCGACGTCGGTGCCTCTGTAACTGCAACTGACCGACGTCGGTCGCTCCTGACCGACGCCGGCGTCTGTGTAGACCCGAACCTGTTTGTTTATGCTCCTTGGTGAAGCTTTTAGCTCCACATACCTAACAATCTCCCACTTGGAGATAAACCAGCTGCACCAATACCTGTACAGCAACATCTTCTAACTCCTCCATCTTCAACTCAATCATGAAGACCAATAGAAGTTGAATGAAGATTCAACTTCTCCTTAGTAACCGGCTTTGTTAGCATATCAGCAGGATTCTTGTCTGTATGGATCTTCTCCAGCTTCAACTCACCATCTTCCAATACCTGCCGAATGAAGTGGTACCTTAGCTGTATGTGCTTGGTTCTAGAATGAAAAGCTGAGTTCTTAGCCAAATGGATTGCACTCTGGCTGTCACTATGCAGTCTGCAACTCCCATGTTCCCTTCCAAGCTCTTCCATGAACCGTGTCATCCATATCATCTCCTTGCTAGCTTCTATAGCTGCAATATATTCTGCTTCTGTAGTTGACAAGGCTACAACCTTCTGCAACTTAGAAATCCAACTAACTGCCGTTCCACCTACAGTAAAAACATAACCTGTGGTGCTCCTCCTGCCATCCAAATCCCCTGCCATATCTGAATCTACATAGCCATGTAGAGAAGTATCTGAACCTCCATAGCATAAGTGTCTACTACTGGTTCCTCTCAGATATCTAAGGATCCATTGTACTGCTTTCCAATGTTCCTTTCCTGGATTGGCCATATACCTGCTTACTACTCCCACTGCTTGGGCAATATCCGGTCTAGTACACACCATTGCATACATCAAACTTCCTACCGCGGAAGAATATGGAACCTTATTCATGTACTCTACCTCATCATGTGAATTGGGACATTGTTCTTTACTTAACTTGAAATGTCCTGCCAAAGGTGTGCTTACCGGTTTCGCATCCTGCATGTTGAACCGTTTCAACACCTTGTCCACATAATCTTCTTGAGACAATATCAACCTGTGATTTTCTCTGTCTCTCTTAATGCTCATGCCAAGGATTTTCTTTGCTGCTCCCAAATCCTTCATAGCAAACGTTTGAGCTAACTTCACCTTAAGCTCTGAGATATCCTGCATGTGAGACCCTGCAACCAGCATGTCATCTACATACAACAATAGAATAATGTATCTACCGTTATCAAATCTCTTAAAATATACACAATGGTCTGATTGACATCTACTGTAGCCATGCTCAGTCATAAACTTGTCAAATTTCAAGTACCATTGCCTAGGAGCTTGCTTGAGGCCATACAAGCTTTTCTTTAACCTGCACACTAGTTTCTCCTTACCCTTGACCTCAAAACCTTCTGGCTGTTCCATGTAAATTTCCTCATCTAAATCTCCATGAAGAAATGTTGTTTTAACATCTAGCTGCTCAAGATGCAAATCCTCAAAAGCAACCAAAGACAATACAACCCTTATAGAAGTCATCTTAACAACCGGAGAAAAAATCTCACCAAAGTCAATACCTGGCTTTTGTGCAAATCCTTTTACAACCAATCTGGCCTTGTATCTCATCTAACCATCCTCGCCTTCCTTCAACCTGTAAGTCCATCTGTTCTTCAGTGTTCTCTTACCAGCTGGCAATTCAACCAAATCCCATGTTTGGTTCTCCCTTAAGGACTCCATCTCCTCAACCATGCCATGCTCCCACTTACTCCTGGACTCCACCTGTAAAGCTTCTTCAAAACTTTCTGGTTCTCCACCATCGGTTAGCAGTAAATAATATAAAGAAGGAGAATATATAATTGGAGGCTTACTTACCCTTTCAGACCTCCTGATTGGTGTCTTGGACTCGTTTTCCACAATCTGTCCACCCAAATTTTCTGACAGTGACCGACCTCGGCCACCTGAAGACCTGTTACTGGCCGACGCCAGTTCTTCCTGGCCGACGCCGGTGCCTGGTCTGCCGACGTCGGTCTCTGTATGACCGACATCGGTTTCTGTACTGCCGACACCGGTTCCAAACCTGCCGATGTCGGTCTCTGTGTTTTCCTGTAAGTGATTATTTCTTTTTCCCGCGAGCTCATTTTGGACCATAACTTCGTCCAACTCATTATTGCTCTGCCCATCTTGATCTAGCTTCCTTGTCTGATCACTGTACATCACTCTTTCATTAAAAACAACATCACGGCTCCTAATTACCTTGTTAGTTCCTAGATTCCAAAATCTGAAACCAAAATCATCTGAGCCATAGCCTATAAACGTGCACCTCATAGACTTAGCATCAAGCTTCTTTCTATTTTCCTTATCTATGTGCACAAAGGCTTCACAACCAAAAACTTTGAGATATGAAAGATCAACCTTTTTACCTGTCCATGCCTCTTCTAGAATTCCACCATCCAAAGCTGTAGAGGGTCCTCTGTTGATCAGGTACACTGCGGTGTCAACTGCTTCTGCCCAAAACTCTAAGGGCAACCCTGCATGCAATCTCATACATCTTGCACGCTCCATAATAGTCATGTTCATCCTTTCAGCAATACCATTCTACTGAGGTGTCCTTGGAACCGTCCTTTGCCTACGGATTCCATTTATGTAACAATACAATTTGAACTTAAGACTGCAGAACTCACCACCATTATCAGATCTCAAGCACTTTAATCTTTTGCCTGTTTCATTCTCAACCATGGCTTTCCAAATCTTAAAAGTCTCAAAAACATCAGATTTCTTTTTAATACAGTAGATCCATACCTTTCTTGTGGCGTCATCTATGAATGTAACATAGTACTGTGATCCGCCAATAGAGGCTACATGAGCCGGTCCCCACACGTCTGTGTGAACAAGCTGCAACTTCTGCCTTTTCTTAGTAGACCCAGTCTTTAGAAAACTAACCCTTTTCTATTTTCCAAACACACAATGCTCACAAAATTCTAGATCCATACTTTTCAAATCTGAAAGCATACCTTTAGACTTAAGGATTGACATCCCCTTCTCACTCATGTGGCCAAGCCTTGAGTGCCACAATTTAGCATCCACATCTAAAGTAGATAAAACTGAAGGAGATTTGTTAGTAATACAATTACACAAATAGAGAGTACCTTCTCTCTTACCTCTGGCCATAACAAGTGCACCCTTGGTTACTTTCCAAGAATCTGCTGTGAGAGTTACTGTACAACCCTCATCACCTAGCTTACCTGCAGAAATCAGATTTCTCTTCAAACTAGGAACATGCATCACATCCCTCAACACCCATGTGTTGCCATTCTGCATCTTTAGTTGCACTTTACCTTTGCCAATAATCTTACAAGGCTCATCATCCCCCAAGTACACTATTCCAAAATCTCCATGGACATAGTCACTTAAATATTCTCTGTTAGGGGTAGCATGGAAAGATGCACCAAAATCTAATACCCAAGATTCTATATTATTATGCAAAGAGAAAATAAGAGCATCCTGTGCAATACCTGCAACCTTTGTCTCTTCCTTTCCTTCGTGCTGATTATCCTCCTTAGGCTTTGACCAGCAATCTCTGCTTATGTGCCCCAACTTTCCACAGTTCCAGCATTGTGGCCTTCTGCCATTCCTGGATTTGGATCTGCCTCTTCCCTTAGACTTAGATCTTGATCTCCTCTTGCTCCTTTCTTTTTGCCTTCCTCTGCTCTCGAGATTTAAAGCGTTCCCGGATGTCCCAGAAGTCTCTTCTGTGCTTTTCCTATGAATTTCCTCATTCAAAATAACACTAACCACATCCTCTACTTTTAAAATATTCGAAGCAGAAGCAGTATTAGAAACTGCCATTACCAAGCCATGCCAGCTTTCAGGCAAAGAACATAAAATTAAAAGAGCCTTTATTTCATCTTCAAATACAATATTCACAGAACTTAACTGATTAACAATACCATGGAAATCATTCAGGTGATTAGAAACAGATCCACCTTCTTGCATATGCAAATTAAATAATTGCTTCATCAAATATACCTTATTTGAAGCTGAGGGTTTTTCATACAAATTTGCTAACGTGGTCATTAGCTCTACCGTAGTTTTTGCCTGTGACAAATTAGATATCACAGTGGAGGCCAGACTCAGTCTTATAGACCCAAGAGCCTTTCTGTCAAGAACTTCCCATTCTTCATCCTCCATGTCCTTGGGCTTCTTTGCTATCCCACCTAACGGTAAGTAAAGATCCTTCTGATACAGATAGTCCTCTATCTGCATTCTCCAGTGCTGATAGTTCTTGCCATTAAACTTTTCCATTCTCAACTTACTTTCCTCTGCCATTGCTTCTCCCACTCAAACAGAAATCCCTGTGAGCAACCTGTAATCCGAACACACTACACAGATCTGAACCACCTGTTAGTGAACCTGAGCTCTGATACCACTTGTTGGGGATCAACCAACAATGGATTACACTTATGAAAGCAATGAATGCGGAAATAAATCAGATAGATAAGTAACTGAAATGATAAATAGCACAGAACAAGATATACAAGAAAACACCCTGAAAACTTGTATTAAAAACTCTTTACAATAGGAATACAGATGAAGAACTTTGTTCTTCCACACCTCTCTCAGATGCACACAAGATCTCTCACTAGATCTCTATTCCTCAAGAGCTCTCTCTCAAGTACTGTCCTTCAAACATTCACAATGTTCTACTCATACTCAATTACACTCTCTCATCATACAATAGCTTAGAAGATCTCTCCTACATATAGAAATAGGAAACTTGAGCATGCTCTTACAACAAACAGTTAAGCCTCTTCAACAAGGGCTCTAAAAATAATATTGCTAACAATAGAGACGCGAGCTTGAGTCTACAACTCAAACTCATCATGCAAACACTCGCTTTTGTCCTCGGAAATCACTTTCTGGACACGCAGGTAACCGACGTCGGTTCCTGCCTGTTCGCCTGTGACCGTCGCCGGCCGACCATACTGCCGACATCGGCGCCTCTGTAACTGCAATTGATCGACGTCGGTCGCTCCTGACCGATGCCGGCGTCTGTGTAGACCCGAACCTGTTTGTCTATGCTCCTTGGTGAAGCTTTTAGCTCCACATACCTAACAACTAAATATATATGATGTGAACTATGCCCCTCATGACCTAAAACTTGCAAAAAATGTGCATGATTTACAAGTTGAAGGCATTATATGTTGGGAAAACTATTTGAGCTCAAGACTAATAGCTTGTGACTCAAGTACATTTTCATCTAGCTAAATCTAAATGCTCATCAAAGATGATGGTTATAGTTCTTATTTAAATATGATTTTGATATTAACTATATCAAAGTCAAGGAGAATAAATTAGATGATGCTATAAGATATAAAAGGTACATAAAAACCATGGATATTATCAGGAGTACTTTGAGAGATCAAGTGATCAAATTCTCACTCGGAGATGAATTCTAAGATCAAGTTAGGAAAGTATTGACTTAAAATGCTTAAAATCTTAATTATAAGGGATTCAGAATATATAATAATTGTCTTTCATTATATAATGGTAGGATGTATTTAATAGATAGAGAGAATATGAAGATCAAAATGCTAAAGGAATTGCATAATGCCCCATATTTAGGACATCCAAGAGTAACCAAACTCATGGCTAAGATTAGACCACTCCATTTTTAAAAAAGAATCAAGAGAGTTGTATTAGATTTTATGTTTTGTTATTTATAATGTCAGCATGTGAATGTTTAACATGTAAATATAGTTGTATTGTTCTATCTACATGACATACTTGAGTGGAAGTGGCAGGTGATCAATATGGATTTTGTCCAAGGTTTATCATTATCATGGAATAACATGACATGATCTTGGTGTTAGTTGAAAAAATAACTAAGCTCACTTTATACCAAGAAATTTGACTGATGATGCAACTAATCTTGTGAAGATATTCATAAAGTATCAGTCACATGGTTTTCTAAAGAAGATCATTTTGGATCATGATCCAAAGATGACTTCTAGATTTTGGATGACTCTAAATTCAGCTCTAGGTACACATTTGAATTTTAGTGTTAGATGGGGGAGCCTGATCTTATTATAATGCCCAATTCTTGATAAGGGGGTGTGGGGAAAAACTCCCTCCACTAAGGTCTCCATGGGGATCTAGGGGAAATAACCTACTTTGGATCCCCCCTAGTAGGGGTTTGGGGGTAGCACCCCTAAAGTAAAATTATATGAGAAATGCATTGTAAAATATTGTAATTTCATAGTAAATATGAACTGTTCACTATTAGGTCATAAATCTAATGGTAGAAATTATGTTGGTGCATTTTTTCCCTAATATGTATCCTTCATCTAATATGAGGGCATTATAATTATGGTGGCACACTATGTATGATTGAAGAGGATATTACAATGGATGTATTATGGATTTATCCATTTATTTATTGGACTAAATAAGAGAAGAAATGGCTATTTTTGTGTGGATGTAGCCCATTTGGGTGAACCATATTAAATATGTGTTTATCTTGTACTGTATTTTTGGCATTTTATTTACATCTTTATTTCATTAATATTGCTATATGTTCTATATTCCTAACAACTGGTATCAGAGCTGAAGATTTATTTGGCAAATAAACTCATAGGAAATGAGGGTTCTTAGTTCAAGTGGGAGCAATGGTGAAAGAAGGCAAGTTTAAGGTCAAAAAGTTCAATGTATAAAACTACTAGCTATAGAAGATTTAAATGGAGGACTATATATCATAAGGATCTTTTCCTACCATTGGGCATAATGGTAAAGGCATTGATGACTATGAAGGACAAAGAATGGGAGGTTCTTAACAAAATAGCACTAGGAACAATATGGATGTGCCTGGGAGCGGTGGTGGCCTTCAATATTTTAAAAGAAAAGATAATAGTAGATGTAATAAAGGCATCATATAGAGTGTATTAAAAACCCTCAACCTCTAACAAGGTATTTCTTATGAAGCTTTTTCTTAATATAGAGATGCCAAAAGCTGGGTCTATTATTGATCATTTGAATGAATTTAACATAGTCAAAAATTAATTAAGCTCTATAAGAGTAAACTTTGATGATGAGGTTAGGGATATTTTGATTATGTGCTCATTTATAGAAAGCTAAAATGGCTTGCTCATGGATATGAGTAATTTTGTCTATGGTTCAAAGACTTTAAAGTTTGATGATGTTATTGGTGTTATTCTTAGCAAGGAAATGCAATGGAAAAGCATAGGTGAGATATCAAGTAATGCTTTGACTATGGATAACAGGGGAAGACAAAAAGATAGAGGAAAGGGCCTAAGTAATTGTGGGAAGTCTAAAAGGGCATATCCAAATCTAGAGAAACATTAGTGTGATAGATTTATGGGAAGAAAGGACCCCTGAGGAAAGAATGTTGGTTTCAAAAAGGAAAATAAGGAGATGGACAACAAGATAAAAATCAGGAAATAAATGTAGTAGGTGATGTGTTACAAGATGCTTTAATCCTTTTTTTAGATAATATTAATGATTCTTGGGTGTTATATCCCAGGGCTTAATTTCATGCTACACCCCATAGGAAATATTTTCAAGACTATGTTCAAGGTGATTTTGGACAGGTTTATTTGGGTGATGGTGAATCCTTTAAATTTGTTGGACAGGGTAAGATATAGATAAAATTATAGAATATAAACAAATGGTTTCTAAAAGAGGTGAGGCATGATCTTGAGTTGATAAAAAATCTAAATTTAGCAAGACAGTTGGGAAGTGAGGGCTGCACAGTTACATTTGCAAAAACATTATGGAAGGTCACTAAAGGATCACTTATAATAACGAAAAGAGAGAATGTAGATACATTATATTTATCTAATGGTAATGTTGAATATTTTATTGATTTATCTTCTATAAAAGTGGATACAAAATTATGGCACCACATACTTGAGAACACGAGTGAAAAGGGGATGCAAGTTCTCCACTCAAAGAATTTGTTGCTAGATTTTAAGAAGGTAGATTTAGATTTTTGTGAGCACTGTGTGTATGAAAAAAAGAGAGTTGGATTTCTCAGAGTTGGGAAGATAAATAAGGATGAAAATTTAAATATTGTGCATACATATATATGTGGATTGGCTAATGTATCATCCCTTGGTGGTTCTTATTATGTTACTTTTATTGATGATGTAACTAGAAAAACTTGGGTTTATTGCATATGAAAAAAAATTTGATGTTTTTGATACTTTTAAGAAATAAAAAGCTTTGGTTGAAAATGAGATAGGAAATAACTTGAAGTGTGTTAGATCAAACAATGAAGGTGAATACTACAACAAGGAATTTGATAATTACTATTCATCCCATGGGATTCGTAGAGAGAAGATGATTCCAAGAACACCACAACAAAATGGCATATCAGAAAGGATGAACAAGATAATCATGGAGCATGAAAAGAGCATGAGATTTCATATAGGGTTTCCCTTAAAAATTTTGGTAGATGCTATGGATACTATTGTTTACTTCATAAACAAAGGGCCTTTATTTCTTTTGGATGGTGGCATTACAAAAGAAGAATGGACACGTAAAAGGGTACACTATTAATTTTTAAAGACTTTTAGTTGTGAACCATTTGTCCATATTGATAAAGGAAATAAAACCAAGCTTGAATAAAAATCTAAGAAATATACATTTATTGGATATGGAGTTAATGATTTTAGTTACCGATGATGGGATTTTGAAAATTATAAAATCATCAGCAGTAGAGATGTGATCTTTAATGAGAAGGTCATGTAAAGAGATTAGTTGCAGGGAAAGAAGCAAGAAAAGAAAAATACATTATATATAGTACTTGATGAAATCACTGGAAATAAAATTCCAAAAGTGATAGAAAATTACAATGTGTAACAACTACAATAAAAACAATAAGTATCTCAAATTCTTGAAAGTGTAGTTAGAAAATCTACCAGAGTAAGTAGACTACCTAAATGATACTCTCATTCACTTTATTATTTATTATTGACTAATGGTGGTGATCCAAAAATATATGAAGAAGAAATATAGGTAGAAACCAAAAAAAAAGTAGGAGCAAGGAATAAAATGAGAGATGGACTCCTTGATTCATAACCAAACTTTGGATTTTGTTTAGTTGCCTACAGGTAAAAGAGCATTGTAGAATAAATGGGTTTATAGGTTGAATGAAGAAGATGGAGATAAAAAGAGGTACAAGGCTAGACTTTTTTGTAAAGGGGTTTGCATAAAAGAAAGATATAGATTTTGACAAAATATTTTCTCCAATTGTTGAAATGACTTCCATAAGAACTATTTTAAGTTTGTTAGTAGTAGAAGATTTGCACCTTGAACACTTAGATGTGAAGACTGCCTTTCTTCATGATGAGTTGGAGGAGGAAATATATATGGATTGGCCATAGGGATAAAAATTCAAAGGTAAGGATAAAATGGTGTGCAAGTTGAAGAAGAGTTTGTATGGCCTAAAGTGAGCTCCAAGGTAGTGGTATTTGAAATTTGACATGTTTATGAAAGAACAAGGTTATATTAGATGTCATTCTGACCACTGTGTTTATTTTAAGAGATTAGATAATGGAAGATATATTATATTGTTATTGTATGTAGATGACATGCTTATTATAGGGTATAACATGCATGATATAAATGAGATTAAAATAAAACTAGAAGATTCATTTGAAATGAAGGATTTGGGTGCTACAAATCAAATCCTTGGTATGAGAAAAACAAAAGACAAGAAAAATATAAAATTGACACTATTTCAAGAAGATTACATCAAGAAGGTGTTAGTCAAGTTCAATATGCAAGATGCAAAACCTGAGTACACCTTTGGTAGGGTACTTCAAATTAAGCAAGGAATAACATCATAAAATGCTAGAATAAATCAATTACATGTCCAAAGTGCCCTATGCTTCAGCAATTGGAAGCCTAATGTATGATATGGTGTGCATGAGACCATCCATTGCTCATGTAATGGGAGCTATTAGCAAGTTTATGAATAATCCAAGAAAGGAGCACTGGGATGAAGTCAAGTGGATTGTTAGGTACTTGAGAGGGACCATTGATAGAAAATTGTGATATGAAGGTTAAGGTGTTACCTTACAAGAATATGTTGATGCAAACATGGTTGGAGGTTTAAATGGTAGGAAGAGCACCATAGATTATGTATTCATTATTAGTGACATAAGAGTTAGTTGGATTTCAAAATTGTAGAAGGTAGTTTCTTTGTCAACTATAGAGGTAGAATATGTTGTAGCTATAGAAACAAGCAAGGACATGATATAGATGAAATGGTTCATGGAAGAGTTAAGGTAGAAGAAGGAAGATTTTAGGATTTATAGTGATATCTAGAGTGTGATTCATTTAGCAAAGAACTCAGCATTCCACTCAATAACTAAACATATAAAACTCAGGTATCACTTCATTCATCCAATTTTGAGGATGGTCAATTGAAGTTGGAAAATATCCATACGAGTCAGAATCTTAAAGATATGTTAATAGAGGTAGTGAAAAAAGAGAAGATGGAGATTTTTTTAGCTTCAATAGGTCTTTAAGGATAAACATGAAGATCAAAAACATGTCAAGGTCAAAGTTCAAATAAAATTCTAAGAGTTGTAGCGGCAGAGTTGCAGTAATCAATTTTTAAGTGGGAAATTGTTGGATGGTGGAGCCTAATCTTATTATAATGCCCAATTACCAAAAGTTAATGTGGGAGGTAACACCAAGTGGTCCAGGGAGTGTTGATCTACTTTTGAGCCCATTGGTGGGGGTTTGGGGGAAACACCCTTGAAGCAATTTTTTTTGAAAAATGCATTGTAAAATATTATAATTTCATAGTAAATATGGACCCTTCAGTATTAGGTCATAGATTTAATGGTAGAAATTATATTGGTGTATTTTTTCACTAATGTATAACCCTCCTCTAATATGAGGGCATTGTAATTATGGTGGCACAATGTGTGTGATTGAAGAGGAGATTGCAATGGATGTATTACAAGTTTATCCCTTCATTTATTAAACTAAATAAGATAAGATTTGGTTGTTTCTATGTGGACATAACCCATTTTGGGTGAACCACATTAAATCTATGTTTCTCTTGTGTTGTGTTTTCTACATTTTATTTCCATCTTTATTTTGTTAATATTACTCTATGTTCTATATTTCTAACATTTAGCATTGCATATCACCCACAAATTGATGGATAGACAGAGTGAGTAAATCAAATTTTAGAGGATTCCTTTGTATATATTGCATAGATTAGCAGCACAAGTAGGAAGAGTATCTTCCATTGATTTATTTTTCTAACAAATACTCATACCAATCAACATTAAAGATGACACTATTTGAGGCATTGTATGAAAGGAGGTGTAGAACACCAATTAGTTGGGACAAGTTAGAAGGCAGGGTAGTCTTTGGACCTGAGATTCTTTCTAAAATGGAAGAATAAATTAGGATAATAAAGTAGAGGTTGGTTGAGGCCAAATATAGACATAAAAGTTATGCTGATCTAAAGAGAATAGCTAGGCAATTTTATGTATGTGATAAAGTGTTTTTGTGGGTTAAGCCTCATAAAATATTGATTAAATTTAGGAATTCAACAAACTTTTTACTGAGATATGTGGGACCCTTCAAGGTTTTAAAAGTGGTCAACCCTATATTGTATAGGCTTACAATACCACCATCTCTAGCTCTTTTGCATAATGTCTTCAATGTGTCTTATCTTTAAAATTATATAACTAATCCTTCACATTTGTTGGATTGGAATGCTTTGCAGGTTATAGATCCTAGGGTAGTCATGGTAGAACCAATCAGAGTAAATGACCCTCACAAACTTCATTTGCATAATAGGGAAGTGTCATATTGCAAGGTCTTATGGGACCAATACTCTGAGGATAGTGCCACTCGGCAGGACTATGATGATTTTTATAAGCTATTTCCACATTTATTTTCTTGATTTGTTATTTCTTACTATATTATTTATGTTGAATGACATTTTAAATTCATAATTTGTATTTAAATAAATGTCTTTAGGATGATGACCATCTTTAGGGGGAAGGGTGTCACATACTAATATCTCTCTAAGATAAATAACTTGTTTAATCTATGGATTATTATAGTTATTTAATTGATATTGGATTAATCTTGATGACATATGCTGAGTATGGGATAGTTTATGTTAATTTATATGATTAGATGCTATGAGTTAGTATTAATTTTATGTTCATTATATTATAATTATGTTCGATTATTTTACAACATTGTTTTATGGATATAATGATGTTTTAGGCTAACTACCCTCATTGGCATGAGGTGTATGTAAGATATATTATTACCTTAGATCATGATGGAGGGAGATTATAATCAAAGAGGGTGGTTAGATGGAGATGTTAGGGGTTGATAAAGAGTAAATCTGAAAACCCTTGCACACACCACTTAGTATATTATGTTTCATAATTATTTGATATGGATTATCATAGCATGTTTGTATACTTTTCTTTAGATGATTGTTAGTATGCTCTCTACTATAATATTAATCACTGTTGATTATAAGCATGTTGATTATTTAAGTGATTTCACTAATTGTGATCTTACATAGCTCATCTTATTTTTGCTTAACTAGTGAATTGTTTAAGTTTACTAATATCACTGCCTTATTATGTTTGGTTGTATAATAAAATATTAGGATGATTGTGATGGATTCCATAATCTTTATTTGAGTTATACGATTATTATTATATATAAATTGGAAATATAAATGGCATTATTTTTAAAATAGATTATATTATTTAACTATTATTTTAAATATTTATTTTCATATATATAAATGTATATATATTAATGTTAATTATAGAATGATTTTATAAATCATTATAATTATATCGTGGATAGATTTGAACATCAACTCTAGTATTTTTGTATTGATAAATAAATATTAATCATTATGTGTTAGTCGTTGCAAGGGAAATACATAGTCCAAGACTAGTTGACTAGTCATGCATGGAATATAGCATAAAGAATATGACTTATATAATCATGATGGTTAAGGATGATTTGGATAAAACATAAGCATGCAAATTTGATAAAGAATTAAAATATGGTTAATTAGGTCTTTCAATATGAAGCATAGAGAATTATTAGTTTGTTAATCAATCATTGACTTCAATTAAGCAATGTTGGGAGAGAATTTTGGGGTTTACTATGTTTTTACATGAAGATAAACTATATTCTAGTTAGCTATCTATGCATGCAAACTAGGAACAAGCTTAATGGGCCACTAAGGATGGAGTAGTGGAGAAAATAGAAGATGGAAAAATGAATAAAAGAGATAAGGGGGAATATGAATGGGGATGACTCAGGACTCATGGCATTCAAAAAAGAAGAAGGTAGAAGGTGGACAAAAGGAAGAGGAAGGAATTGGCATGGTTATAGGCTTAAAATTATTCATCAATCATACATTTTAATAGGGATACATACATGGATACATGGCATAGAGGATGACTTATGGCATTTTTTGAAGTGAAGATAGAAGGTGGTGTAGAGGTGAACAAGTGCAAAGAAGAAATTTTGGCTTGGCTTCTTTGACATTATTACGTAACTAGGTCAATTTTGTAATTCAATTCTATGAGTAAAATATTTAAATGGGTTTTATCTAAATAAGTTTGGTTTCTAGTTTGTTTGTTGAAACATGTAAGATTAATGGATTGTATGTGGAGCCCTATGGAAGGTTTGGCTTCCATAGAACCCAACATTCAAACCAGGGTAACCTAGGAGATGGGGTAGAGTTGTTAAGCTAGATATGGATATTAATGGGTTCTTAAATAAAATCTATCCTACTCATCTTTAAACTAGTAGGAAAACCTCTATTCAATATTTATGGATTTAATCTGATGGATATATAAGCATCTTGGTTTTTATTAGTCGATTTGATCCAAACTATATATATGCATTTGAATATATATAAAACATAGACTCAAGAAAGTTGTCTATATAATCATTCATTTGATAAACTAAATATACCTTTGAGTAAAATTATGTATTCTATAGGTTTTTAGATATATATACATATATATATATATATATATATATATATATATATATATATATATATACATGGTTAAAAAGTGACTAAATTAATGTATTTAGTTAAATATCACTAGTTAGGATTTCTCGTAGTGAAATCTATATGTTAAATATGTGTATTTTTTTTTAAAATATTGCAATATTTGGGTAAAACCAAGTGGAGTTGTTACAGTTTCAAACCTAGTCAGAATTTTTTCCTCAAGGAATTTAATCACATCTTCTACTCAAGAATGTTGTTAGCAATAATTTTGGTCCATATTGTATAATAATCTATCACAATCAACACAAACTTGTGTCTAGCTAATAAATTAGGATTAATATCTCCCACAAAATCTGGACCCCACTGTGCAAAAGAGCACCCTTCAATTATAGGCTTCAAAGGCATTATTAAATGTACTTATATTTTAAAAAATACTTGACATTGGTGATAGTTTATAACATAGTTTTGGGAATATTTAAAAATGGTAGGCCATAAATAACTCATTCTCATAATTTTATGTGATGTAGCATTCCCTAAAGGGTGTCTACTAGTAATCTTCTAGTGAAAATTATTGAGGATTTCTATAGCTTCATGGCTTCTTATCTAGAGACACATCTTAACTAAACCACTTCATAATTATTTTGATAAATCACTCCCTTATTTATAATATAGTATATAGAATTAAGCCTGAGTACTCATCTTTGTTCCCTATTTTACTTAGGAGGACATGTGCTTATGAGTAAGTAATGAATGATTTGAGCATACTAGTTCCCTCCAGTTAACTAGGCTAGTTAATTTTCTTAAAAGATATGTGTGGATTAGTCTCTACCATTATTTTAATAATACCTTATCCTTGCACCATCTTGCCAAGTTTTATTTCAATATCAAATTCATATAATTTGGACATCCACTTACCCCTTATTTTACCTAAACCATTCTTACCAAGTGTAATTTTGACTATTGGGTCTATAATAATGGCATGTGTCTTGTTGTGTACAATATAATGTCCAAATTTATTCACCAATTTAACAAAAGCATAAATTAATTTATTATCATTAAGTATTTTAGTAATGCATCTTTAAAATTATTACTCATAAAAATAATAAGGTCATCATTATATTTGACCTTATGTGTCAATATCATTGTTATAGTATGCTATGATGAAAATGAATACAAGAAGAAATCCTTGTCAAAATCAGGGTTGATCAGAACTAGAGCTTGGGCAATGGAAGTTTTAATGTCCTAATTTTTTTCCTTCACATTTTTGTCCATTATATCTTAGCATATTGTTTTGACATTATGTTCAATGGTTTCATAATTTTTACAAATCCTAAAATAAATTTGTAACAAAATTTATCTTTCCAAAGAAGGAATTAAGCTCATTTTTGTTGTTAGGACATGGAATTTTTGAGATATCTTGAATTCTTTTAGGATCAATTGAAATTCCTTGCTTGGTGATAATATGACCGAGTAATTTACTTTTAGTGACTCCAAAAATACTCATCTTTGGGTTCAGGGAAATCCCATACCTTTTTCATCTCTCAAATACTCTCTACAGGTGGGTGTATGATCTATTGTATATTTATAATAGATAGTTAAGTCATCCATATAGATGATGATCCACTCAACATCAAATCCTTGAAAATAAAATTCCATGTCATGCTATAAATTAACACCTACATTAATTATTCCAAATGGAATTCTATTAAATTTAAAATCTCCCCATTTATTAGTGAGCAATTTTCATATGATCATCATTTTATACTAATACCTGATTGCATTTTGAGAACCTATCAATAAACAAAATCATCTCTAACCTACTAACTATATGAATCACTTCATCTAGGGAGGGAAAAGAATAATTATCCTTTTTTGAAGCTAGATTAAGGATCATAAAATCTACACATGTTTGATTTTACCATTTTATTTTGAATAAGGACTAAATTGGCCACCCAAGTAGAATGTCTAATAGGAAATATAATTTTAGCATATAACAATTTTTGGACTTATTTCTAGATTGGAGGGTCCATGATGGGATTAACAACTTCTTTGCCTTTGCCTAAAAGTTTTATTCTTCTTTACTATTGGTATAGTATGTGTGATAACCTTGGGATAAAAAATGTTTAACTATTAATAAGTCCAAGTAATCACATCTTTATATTCTATCAATAATTTTCTATGCCTTTGCTTTCCCTATTTTGTAAAACTCAATCTAATGTTAATATCTAGGCATGTTCATTTTTCCCTAAATTTACCTCGGCAAAATCATATTCATCGGTCTTAGATTTTTTTTGTTTTTTCAACTTGGAGGTCCATGTCAAAGATATACTCTAAGGGGACCATCCCTTTGGGTATCTTATTTTATGTTAATTGGAGGATGTCATCATTCTCCTTATCTTCTTTATTCATTGGCTCAAAATCCCTTTTGTCAATAATTTTAAACTTGAAGGCACAAGAATTTCTCATAAAATACATAATTTTTTGGTCATCATCTAATACATGGTCAACATTATCATGGACTAAAGGATAGGTTAATAATTCCACATAAAAATTCAATAGTTTTTATTCTTGCAAGGGCCCCAAATTTATTGTACAAGTAGCAAAGGAATCAATTGTCTAATTTTTATCACTGGGGAATCACCTTATGTTGAAAGATTCAAATGATTCTATCAAATCTTAGGTTCTATGTTTATATTTCTTGAGATATGATAGATTTCACTGATATTGACTCTTAATCTAGTTAACAACCAGTTTTGAGTTTCCAAACATTATAAGTTTCTCGACATTATGTTTCAATGTGAATTGGAGTCCCAAAATTAGATCTTCATATTCTACACGATTATTAGTAAATGGAAATTATAATATAAAAGTAACAAGGTACTAATTTTGGTCAAGATCAATTAATGTTATGCCAACATCAAATCCTTGTTTGGACCGAGCACCATCAGAATGTAAGGTCTAAAACTGTGAAGGACCTTCAAATTTTCTTTCATGGTTTTAAGGCTTAATTGTGAAACGGTAAAACCATACATGTGATGAGGTAAAATTAATTCTTTGATTTTTGGAATTGTATTTTTTGATCACATGATTCAGTTTTAGTTCTATACTGACTCTAATATGATTAGCTACTCCTTTTTAAAGGAGTCATATGTGAAAATATGTGGTTGTGTATTCATTCAATGTTTTTAACTAGTCACAACTTAGGAATATATTGTAAGCTTCAAGGATGTCAAATACAAGGATGTCAATGTATTTTTGCACAGGTAGTTCAAAAGTGAGTTTCATATGGACATTTATCAATTCTTTCACAACTAGGACTGCAGATTTGTCTAACTATAAGATTACTCTTTTGGAATTATCTCAAGTCAACCCTAGTATTTTACATATTCATGTGGGCATTATGTTGGATGAGGCACCTGATTCAACTAATAAATTATGCTTATTCTCCTAAATATTATAATAATCAATAATAAATGTGGTACCTCATTTTTGTCTTTATACATGACCATATTTGCATGTGTAATCTTTGATTTGTATGCAAGTGGTTTACTAGTCAGATCCTTGAACAATAGTTCCCTTTGTTCTATGATTTGAGATAACTCATGAAGCATAATTTTTTCCTTAATTTTACTTATGTCCTCCACTATATCATATCCACTCTTAGTGTGTGTATCATATTTTTTTTGTTGATCATTACCCTTAGGAAGAGGTGGATTGTTATTATCATTTGGATCTGGAGGAGTGACTATATTATTGTTAGGAGGTGTGGAAGTCAAGTCAGGCTATTGATTTTTAATTCTCAAATTATAGTTATTCCTATAAATTTTTTGAAAATCATGAATATCATATGTGTTGTCTTCTATCTCATTCTCATCCTCAACTAGGAATGGGAAATTATAGGTCTCAAATACCATAGCGGTACTTAAAGTTCTAGAGGTACCAGTTGTAAATGAATAAGGATGATTAGGAACTACCTAATATGTCTCCATATCCTTTTGGGAAATATTATGGACTCTACACCAATTAGGTAAGACTACCTCACAAGTATTCATCTCAGGAAATGTATTGGGTTGAGGATCTCAATTTTTTCTTGATCTATTGAATGGTCTATTATATTTAGAGAATGAAAAAAAAAATATGCTTCTCCTAAAATGTTTCTCAAACATTTATGCATGTTCAAAAACTCATTGATATGTTTATGTACCATGAATCTAATGGCATCTAATTCATTTTTGGTGGAATTGTATTTTTTTCATTGTGTGGTAGAGGTGTTAACTCAGACTAGAGCCTGATTCTAATTCTGTTGATTAGATATATGAATCAAGTTTTTTATAAAACTTAGGTTATAGTTTAGTTCAACATGAGTAAAAGGAAATTGAGTGAAAACCTAGTTTTAATTATTGGCCATGACATCCTGGTTGGCATTTGGAGTGGGATTTAAGATTGGGAAACTTGGATCAATATTGGGTATGGTTTTCAATTGAGGATTCAACTATCTATCACTGTTAAAAGCTTTAGCATAGGAATATTTTAATTTATTTATATTTTGATCTCTACATAGGAATTCCATATTCATAGGATCTAAGGTATTTTTATACATTTCAATGGATAGGGTAATAATAGGTATATATGCAGTATCAAATTTATCATACTTCCTTGCTTGAATTAGTGTGATTAATTTGATTTCCATTTGCATTTTGTTTTTATTTTCATACTTCCCATATTGATTTTATATGATTGGTTTTCATGTGTCTTCCATTTTATTACAAATTTTCATACTTCCCAATGTGATATAATATGATTTTTTTTTTGATTTTGTGAAAATATTTACATGGCTTGAAAACATTTGTTACCCTTTTTACCACTTTGGTTTATTATATTTATTCATCTTTTAATTTTATGTATTTCCCATTGTGATATAGTGTGTATTACATTTGTTTTGATTACTTATACTTTTCCAAATCATTTTTGCCCTTTTATTTTTAACCATGCATGTGTATTACATGATGTTAGAAAAGAAAACATACATCATAGATTTCCCATAGCACATATAGTGAAAGTAAAATACATGTGCTAGAAAGGAAATGTATCCATGTATCCACATCCAAATCCAAGTACAACTCATAAGATCAATGAATTGTTAACATTAATATAAAACACATGATATATATATATATATATATATATATATATATATATATATATATATATATATATATATATATATATATATATATCATGTGTTTTATATAATACAAGTATAAATTATAATAACTACATTTCTAAGGTTGTGATATATCATGTCTATCTTTTGGCCTATCCACACTACCCATGGACACCTATGTCTGACCCCTCTGAATGGTACACTATAAAAAGGTAGTTTGAGATCTCAAGTCAGCAACTTGTCCCTATAGATTGGCCACCTAGGCTTGTACCTGTCTGAGTTAGATCATAGTCACCATGTGCATGGCTTGATTCTGTACTAAGGCTTAATAGGTATGAAACTCTCTAACTCCTATCCCTATTAGTGGCTATAATCCATCACCTCACACATGTAGCTATCATACAACCTCTCCCACCAATTTAAACTAGCTCACATGATCTGGGGTAGATAGAACCACATGATCATCCAAAGTGGTAGGGTCATACAAATATATCACCCCATCCAAAATATCATGATGTACATCCATAACCAAGGCTCCACATTTGACCTCCTCTATAGCATGATCTATAAAACTAGAAACCAAATATATATTAAATCACATGTATATATATCTCAAATAATTCATCTATTATAATGAATGATGCAACTAATAATTTATTTCAAAAACTTAAATCAAATTAAAAAATTTATCACTAGTGTCAGTATTACCAACCACGGTCTCACCATAAGCTCATCCATCAAGCACATCCTTCATTGACTACCTCTATACTAATGTAGAATTAGGGGTCACCACTTGAACCCAATGTGGTCCTCTCTGTAATGGCCTCTCTATGGACCAATTGTGTCTTAGAACCATTGTAGGATTTATAGACATCTAAAATTGGCCACAATTGGCTTCTGACCAGACTTCAAACCAATTCCTACCAACCATTGAGAATTAAGTTTGGGAATCACTGAACATCCCAAATTTATTTGATCATCATTCATCAAAGCTCAAAATCGCATTAAGGCATCCCTATTTGGGATACTAGCCCGTATACAACAATAACCTCTCATGGATTCATCTCTAATCACCTTACAGCATTAAAACTATCAATTTGACCTATGAACCTATTAATTGGGGAACTTACACACTTGATCAAATCTTAAAAGATATAAAATACTCATCGTAATAAATTAATAAATTAAATAGGATTAAATGCCTAGTTGAATTATCCATTTGAAATTAATGAATATCTAAAAATGAAAATTCCAAAATTTAAATATCAAAGCCTTTCACCATTACCTTTATGAGTTGTACATCTCTTTGAAAGTATCCTAGAATATTTAATTTGAGAGGCATGCCTATTAATTATAAATCATAATTACTTGAAAACTATTAACTTAACTAGAGTTAGTTTTAACTCACCTAGGGTTAGTTTGAAGCCATTCCATGTTTAAAATCAATTTTAACTCACCTTGGGTGAGAGTTAATTCCTAAGGCTATAAATACAAAGCCATACCCATTTATTTCTAAGCTTGGATATTTTAGAGTTATTCTATAGGATTTTATTCATAATTATGATGCAAATAGTGTTACCATGCCCAAATATTAAGCCAAGCAACATCAAAGCCAAGGTGTCAAGTAGAGAAGGAACCAATCAACCTCCATTTTCAAAGACTTCTTGATGCACAAGCCAAACAAGTCATTCAACAAGCCATTTAGAGGCTCCAAGGAAAGTAAAATAGTTGTTTCTTTTATGTTTTTATTGTGCTTTCATTTAGTTTTTGTTACATAAGCCCTCCCTAATCTCTAGGCTAAAGGTGTTAGGATTTTAGTGTGTTAATTTCATTTATTTTATGAGACTAACACAAGACTAACCTCCCTTCTATGTTAAATACTTGTTCACATAATGACACACTCAGTGGGATGAAAACATCCCATATAACCAAGAGAATTAATATGTTACTTTTAGTTTTTCTAATCGATGCTTAAAAATCTTCAAATTTCAAGTTTTTAGTTCATTTTTCACGTCTTTCTATTTTTAACTACTCACAGGTTGTAGGGATTAATGCCATTTTATTTCAAAATTGACATGGATCAACAATGAGTTTTTTTTTATCAACATTGATTACCATAATCAACCATAATCCCTGTGTCAAAAATTGAGCATGGTGGAGACATAACTAAGTCGAGTTTTTCTTCATCTTTTTGTCTTCATTTTATGTTTGAGGACCTATATATTGTGTGTTTAACCATTTTATTGTAAGATTCAATGAAATATTTTGGATTTGAGCTCATTTCATTAACTATTTTTGGAAAAACAAACCTATGTTTTTATAAGAAACATCGATGATCTGCCAGATCGATATTGATCTCTGTGGATCGACATCGATCCTTGTGTGGATCGATGACGATCTATCTCTACGAAAAAAATCATAAAACCCAAGAGCTAAATTCTAAATGTTGTTTTTTATTTTAGTTTGAGCTTCTAATTAGGCAAACCCTCTAATAAATTATAGGTCTTGAGGTGGAAAAAACAAACTTTGGGCATTGACAAAATGTACACACATTCTATTTGGTGCTTAAAACATACTTAGTTGTTTTCATGCTTAGTTATTTTGATTTTTTTTGTAATTTTATCAAAAACTAATTCCAAAGGGCTCAAGCTTCATAACACACTTTATTTCGGTGATTAAAATGAACTCTCAAATATATTTACTCACTCTTAAAAGTTTTATTTTTATTTCTTATTTGTTGAAAGTTGTTTGTTTAACAAGATGAGTGACATGTGTATGCTCTCCCCCCATCCAATTTATGAAACTCGGGTGATCAAAAATGATCATTCTTTGCCTTTTTCACTTTTGTCCAAAAGTGTAAAACTAAATTCATTAAGGTCCTCCCCAAATTCATATGGTTTGGGTGACCCCAAAATGACCATAAAGTCTTTTTACTTGTCTTTATTTTCATGTATTTTAGCTTCTGAGTGGGAGTTCATCACCTCCTTATGAGTTATTTAGGGAAGCATTGACCCAAGAATTCATCTCCTAGTATCGTTTCAACCCCACTCCATGGTGGGGTATATAAATTGAGGTTGACCCATTGGGATGCTTGTTTTGAGTGGTTAAAACAAGCTTTATTAGTGGTACATAGCCTCAAAATGTAGGGGCAACTCGAACATCGCACTACACTGAGTAAGTGATGGATGTAAAGTTTGTGAACATGGCAAGACCTTTTCACAATAATTAGGTTGATGTAGATCCAAATGTCATGATTGGTGTTAACCATACTTGGGACCATCTATAAATGAGCAAAAATTGATAGTTTAGAATAACCCCACTTGTTGTGGACATACTATTGATGCAAGATGTATAGCTTGAAGTTACATGTCATAGTAGAAACTCTTGAGAAAAAAGGGGGCCTAAAACCCCTAATTTTAATGCACTTTTACTTTTGGATTAACAATTAAAATCCTCTCAAAAGTGATTATATTGATAAAATTAGATAATATTATGAAACCTTGTTAGTTTTGGGATTTAAGATGTTACACTTAGGTGTTTTTGTCATTTTTATCCTTTCTTACATGGTATTGAGTCTAAACTATCTATTTTGTCATACCACATCAAAAATGAGTCTTGTTTGTGCATTACTCCTTTGTTTAAATAAGTGTTGCACTGACTATTTGATATGACACCTTTGCCTTAGTCTCTTGATCAACCTTTGTGTGTGTTTGTCATTTGATTGAAAAGGGTATCATTACACTACCCATTTCATTCTAAGTTTTTTTCCTTTGAGTCTTGAAACATACATTTGTCACATCTTTAGAGCATGATAACATCATTACGTTACTTGAATCATTTCAAAGACTCATTCCCTTGTGTCCAAATCTTAAATTCAAAATCAAAGCCACATGTGCCTTTAGGATCTATACCTAGTTTCATCATGTCATTAATTATTATTTAGTTTGTTATCTATTTAATAATCCTAGAATTCCAAAATGAGTTTGAAATTAGCCTTGATAAGTTCAAATCCAAACATTGATTGATTTCTACCTATACCTCGTATAATTTTGGCCTAGACATCGATATTTCACTATTGGGTTTTGTAACTTAGGTTAATTTTTGGCTCAATTTGAAAACTATTGTTTATACTTAAAGTTTGGGGAAGTAGTCTATCTTCCATATGAATTTTGTTTCACGTCTTATACCAATTGACCATGTCTCATGTTTAAATCTGAATGCCTAGTATATGCTAAAGTGTTTCAAATTTGTTAGATTAAATATCTTAGCTTATTTTGTTTAAAGTCTAGCTTTTGTGCCTTTTACAAAAGCCATAACTATACTTTTTTTTATCCTAGATTTTTTGCCTTCTCCAAAATACCGAAGAACCTTTATTTTCTTTAGATTTTACTTGTTTGAATAAGTTTATACCTAGAGTTTGGCATTCTAGTTTTATTCATCCACTTGATCTTTTTATGTAAGATATTTTATGTTAGAAATTTAACATTAGACTATTTTACACCAAGTTTTAGCATAGACCTTTTGGAGATAAAGCTCCTTTTTTTACCAAGTTAGACCAAGTTTGAACCATTTGTCCTTTAGACATTGATTTTGAGAGTTTATATAACTCTAAGCCTTTTTTTCCATGAAACATTCATCATCGATTTGAATATGTCTCATTATACTCATAGCAGAGCCATGTAAAATCTAGGATATGATAATGTGGTGACACAAGATGACTTTGGTCAAGACCCCTATGGTGGTGATGTAGTTTGTGAGATGGATTCCTATTCTCCTTACAACACTCAATCTGGGAGAACAAAGCCAAGATCCCTTAGCCCACTATTTGGCTAATATACCTACATACTCAAAATAGGACCAAGAATAAATAGCATAATACCTTACTACATTACATCGATTGTAGACCATGTTTAACAACAATCATACTACATTACTATGCCATCAACATATGACCCTTAATTATTTGATCATCATTTACTTGAAAATAAGGATGAATCTTTAATTAGATCCATAGAGGTAGGGCCATGTTTCTAGTAAACTTCCCCCATGAAATTTTTTTGAGTCTAGTTAGAATGATTTACAACATACCTTACAATCAAACCATCGAACATGCCTATTTTATCAATCCTCAAACACTCATGTCGATGTCATACCAAGATCCAAGTTTTCTTATCACAAAAAAGGGCCTAATGGAGGACCATTTTATACAAATGCAGAAAACATACCAAACCTATTTGAACTTAACCTATAATTTCAATAACATTACCATGCCAAATGCTCCCCTTATCAAGTTAGCTCCTTCAACAGGGGTATTGATCGAATTGACAAGCCAAGATAATTTAGGTATATACCCATTCATGTAGATCACTTCATTTGGAAACATGTTCAATGCCCCAACTATTGAATAAGTATTTATTGTTTATACATAGACAAATGTACCAAACATAATAGATAACATGTAAGTGTCATCCAATCTGGGTCAAAATGGTTTAACTTCACCAATAGATAGTCCACAACAAGTGCCTTTAGTAAACACCACAATTGGTTTGTAATAGTAGGGGTCAGGAAATCCTACACCCCAACCACAACAAGCTACCTCTAATCCTCAACCATCTACTTATTCAAGCATACAACCATAAGGATTAAGTAGTCAAATGATAACTAGTGCCTTACCTCCATAAAATGTGATTAATGGTACTCGACCAAAATAGGTGATGACTAACATTCCAAAAAAAGAACAATTTAGTATACCAATGCAACAGAGGTAGAACATTACTCCACCTCATTAAGGAGCAACTAATATTCCACCTCATGAGGTAGTGACAAGTATACCTACCCAGCCATAGAAAAATATACCTTTACAAGCACAAATGTTGTCTAAACAACAACATATAACCATTGGTCTGCAACAAATGTTGAACATTCTACAAGCATCTAATTCACAACAAATGTTCAAACAACCAAGAGGTTAAATTTTTCAAAAATTACTAATTAGGTAGCAATTACCTTTCATTCCAAATGTGCCATAAATCCAATGATAGGGCCTTGTTTCACAATAAGTTCCCCTTATTCATCTAGGTTTGACTAGTCAGTATCAAGTACCTAATCAACCTCAGTAGGCACAGTACTTCACTCAGAGGCATATCCTTCCATCCCAACCATAATTCCCCCAAAACTAGGCTTATATACCAAATCCAAACTAGAATATCGCATTATAATGCATGCAATTCTAATAATCACATCCTAATATGCGAATGCATATTCCTAGTCAATTCCCCAACCAAACCCACATTCCACAATGAACCATGCCTCCATTTTACACCAATCAAGGTAATCCACCTTTGATCACCTAGCCTCCACTTCATGCCAATAATCCATCTAATTTCTTGTCATAAGAACTAAAACAAATGAAGGATATGATTGCCATCATCCAAGCACGGAAATAAACTAAGAAATTTAAATTAGATGACATGTGTTCCTACCCATTCAACATAAAGTATCTATAGATACCATTTCCTTTAGGCTACGAACCACTGAAGTTTGATAAATATAAGTGTATAGGAGACCCTAAGACCCATTTAACATAATTCTTTATTTCTTGCCACCTAGTGGCTTACAGTGACATATACCTCACACTGTTGTTTCCTCAGAGTTTAGCAAGACAAGATTTGGAGTGGTTCCTAAAATTTCCAAAGAAATTAGGATTTGATTTTGATGGCCTTTTAGAAAATTTTGTGCGCAATTTCTCTTACAATCTTGAACATGAGATTTCTTTAGTAGATTTGACTTAGGAAAAGTAAAAAGCTGATGAAAACTTTACAAGTTATCTACAGCAATGGAGAGCACTTTTCAGTTGTTTCACCCATAGTTTACTAGACAAACAAATGATCATTGTGTTTACCAAAAAATTTCATAGTGAGATATCTTACCGTCTAGAGCTACAATGTGTACACACTTTTAAAGAGATCATTGATAAAGGTTTGTTAATTGAGAAGTCCCTTATTAAAAAAGGGATTATCAAGATAACCTCATTAAACTAAAATCAAAACCAAAACCAAATAAATGTCTAAAATCATAATCAAAACCAAGTCTAAATGTAATCCTTGACACTAGTCCAGGCTATTAATTATGAAAAATCTAACCAATTTAACCATAACAATAATGTTGTTGGAAATGGAGTAATCAAGTCATGACATGTCAAAACGATGCAAACACCATCTAATCATCCCACACCACACATGCAAATTACTCCTCACCAACAACCCATTTAGTAAGTATAGTATTTATAGCTACCTCGACTTGCACAATAAATGTAGTAACCTTTACCTTTACAAAATCCTCTTCCAATGATAAATGTGCCTACTTGTCGAGTCTTCAATGACCTTGGAGAACCCATTGAAGCTATGTTTCATAAGTTGGTTATTGTTAATCTGATTAGTTGGCCTATATTAAAGCATTATCCTAAGGTCATTCCTTATTCAAACTGGTATAGAGAGAATGAATTCTATGAATACCATTGGGTTAATGGACATAATCTATGTCATTGTGTGAAAATCAAGCACCTCACTAAAAATATGTTGTAAAATGGGGAGATAACATTAGATAATAGAGTATCTACATCCAATCAAAAACTGGGTATTTATCTAAACCCTTTTCCACAACATAACAATAACAACCAACATAAACAACAACAAAATATAGAACAATAGCATCAATAGCTAAGACAACAACTATAATACAAACAACAACATTAACAACATCAGTTGAATGGATGAAACTGAGTCTAGAATGATGACAATAATACCCAATAGAATTAACATGTAAATTTACATAACTACAACAAAGTTATAGGTCATATTGTAGGTGGTTGTGTTTCTACCATCACCATTAATCTAAGACCAAGTGCTAACTAATCAGGACCATTGTTAAATAATTCAAATAAACTAACCTATGTCAGTGATCCTTCCTTAACTTGGGAGCACATACAATTATACCAATCAATAGGGATTAATAATTTTGGACCTTATACTGATAACTCATCATTGCATCATGACCACATACAAGTTCAAATACAAACATGACTTAGCAAAAATAACCTTGTTTCTAATCCCTATTATGCAATCATAACTTGGTGGTTAAATATTACCATTCTTGGCCTACAAATATCTACCACCAAACCCATCCAATCCATTGTTCTAGCTAGGAACAAGCCATATACCATTGTGAAGGAAAAGATGTTTGACATTGTAGAATAACATTAAAAGATGCCCACAAAAATTTCCATTTTGGATTTGTTGCATACATATACTATCCATAAGAACATTTTAACAGATTTTATAGGCCAATCCCAAGTTCAAAATGACATTAGCCCAGATAAATTCTAAGATTTGGTTGGACATCTATCCCCAAGCCAATAATTAACCTTCGACCAAAGTAATCTGTCATCCATTGGCCCTTTCCATAATAGTCCATTGTACATTGAAGTTGTCATTACATGGTACAAAGTGAAATGTGTCCTCATAGACTCTAGATCAGGCCTAAATATTATGTCTCTAAATCTCATCAAGCATCTTTGATACACTACAACCAATCTCTATCTAGAAATGATCACTATCAAGGCCTATGATAATGAAGAGCAGGAATCACAAGGCACTATTAGCTTACTAGTTATCATTGGGCCTTTGACCCATGATACACTTTTCCATGTTTTAGACCTAAATTTGTCATAAATTTTGATCTTGGGTAGGCCTTAGATACATAATATTAATGCAATCCCATCAACATTACACCAATGTCTCATGTTCTCTCATTTTAGCATAGAGGTCACTATTCATGGAGATTTACAACCCTAAAAACATTATAAACATTTGGAGGCTAAGCATGAAATCTATAACTACCATTCTGGCTTAGATATGATTCCAAAAAAGGATAAGGGGAATAAATACTTGTTGATTTTATAGAGGCCAATTATGTAGACCCAGATAGCCTTGATTCATCTTCCCATAAGACACCTCTTGAATTGTCTAATCATTTTACAATTTTGGCCAATGGCCCAAGAGAATATTTAACCCATGACATAATTCATATTTCCAAGATTCCACAAAACCCTAAGTTCTATGAATGACCTAAATCCAAGTTACATGGAATGGTAATGAAAGGGACAAGGGAAATTACATAGTCTAGCTCCTATCATTTTCACACTGACCATTGGCTAAGAATAGGACCTAATTTTAAATGATTAAGCCTGGTTATACACTGACAAATCAGTTTACTATTAAAAAAATTCCAAATACCCCATTCTTAACAAGATCATGGAGAATCAAGATTATGAAGAAGAATGCCTTGGGCCAAATTAGCAGGGTACATTTGAGCCCATATTTATAACTTGGTACAAAGGAACCTATGGTCTCAAATTTATACTGCATGGGGTGACCCCATGTATCTTATTCATATTTCAATACCAATGACTAGTGATGATGATGTCAACATAGAAGTAGAGTTTGATCATAGAATTTATGAAGACATTGCCAATACCAATTTGTTTAACACCCATGCAATTTGTACTCTTACCCCAATTAACTAGCATAATCTACTTCCTCTTTATCATCTTCAACTTGTATCCTAAGACCAACAAGAATCCACAATGCTTGTAGATGATTTTGAGAATGATGAGGCCTTTTGCGATTTTTTAGGCCTAAGAGACAATGTTCTATTAGGAGATGACAAACAAGGGTTCTCAATCAAACTGATCTTGTAGCCTATTTTTAAGAATGGGTGAACACCCTTAGCCAAAAACAAATAAATAAAACATTGAGGTCCCAAAGTGAAAAACTCTTTGAGGTGATTTTAGACCAAGGTAAAAGTAAATATAAAGTCCAGTATTATGGTGAAAACCTATTTCACATACCATTAGATGGGGGTGTTTACCCTTCCCCAAATAACTCAGGAGACCACCAATGATGAACTTGCTTGTGGGTCTGAGTTTAGTTCTGAAGAGCACCATGCCTTTAATCTAATCATCTAGAAGTTTCCAATAGTGTTAGTAACTTCAACATCCCTACTATTGGGAGATTCTGATTCATCTTATTTTAGAGAACTTGAAGATCTAGTCCAAACAGATAACTTTGTCATTACAGGCTAATTCAAATCATTGTTAACTATTTTGGAAGATGGTTCAAATCTTCTCATAGAGGACGTTACATAAGTCAACATTGACACTATAAACAACCCAAAATGGATCAAATTAGGCACATCCCTCACTAAGGAGGAATGTTAAATATTATAACCCTTTTGAGGGAATTTCTTAACATATTTTCTTGGGCCTACTCATGAATGTTAGGATTGGACTCCACCTTAGTTGTACACCATCTTGTTGTACATCTTGATGCCAAGCCTATGAAGTATAAATTGTTTAAGATGCATCCTCTCATTATTTTATTAGTAAAGAAAGAGTTTGAAAAGATCTTAGAAGTGATATGTATTCAATTGATCGACTACTCATAGTGGATCTCAAATGTTCTGTTAGTTAGAAAGAAGCTAGAAGGAAATAAAATTTGCATTGATTTTAGAGATATCAACAAGTCCTTCCATAAGAATTACTTTCCTCTACCAAACATTGACATGATAGTTGACTCCACCACAAGGTATGAAATGCTTTCAATAATGGATGGATTTTTAGGATACAACCAGATTGAGATTACGCTAGAATACCAACATAAAACAATGTTCACCACTCCATGGTGAATGTTCTATTATTATTTTATGCCATTTGGTCTTTGGGCCACATACCAAATAGCCATGATCATCATATTTCATGATATGATGCATGACATTATTGAAGACTATATCGATGACATAATAGGGAATTAAAGACTAGGGTCGATCATTTGGCTGCACTTCATAGAATATTTGAGAGGCTTCATGAATACAAGGTCAGACTCAACCCTAATAAATGTGTTTTTGGCATTACTTCAAGAAAATTTATAGGTTTCATTGTGTCCCTCCAAGGCAGTTAAGTTGATCCATCTAAATTCCAAGTCATTACAAAGATGCCACTACCTTCTAATTTGAAGCAAATCCATAATTTACAGGGCAAGATCCAGTCTATTAAATGATTCATTTCTCAGTTGGTTGATAAATTCCATTAATTTACACACTTAATAAATAAGGGTGTCACATTTCTTTGGGATGAATAATTTTAGAAATCTTTTCAACACCTCAAATAATATCTTGCCAATTTACCTATTTTGTTAACACCTATGTTAAGAAATCCCTGGGGGCACTTATAGCTTAGCATAATGATAATGGAAAATAGCATGACATCTATTATCTAAAACATACATTGGTCACTTATTAACATAATTATACACCTATTGAAAAATCTTATTTAGCTATGGTCTTTGTACCACAGAAACTGTGACATTACATGTTAAACAACAAGACCATAGTTATTTCCAAAGTAGATTTGATGAAGTATCTAATATCCAAAATAGATTTAAAAGGTTGTATGGCCAAATGTATCATGCTTCTAAGTGATTTTGAGATAGATAACATCAACCATAAATCCATTAAGGGACAAGTTCTTGTAGATCAACTTGTTGAAGCTCCCCTTGTAGATACTGAACCACTGACTTTATAATTCCTAGATGAGTCCATTATGATCATCATTGAAACACCTCCTGATGAGTAGTACTGGAAGTAATATTTTTATGGATCATTCACAACACATGGATTGGGGGAATGCCTTTTGTTTATTACACCACAAGGGGATCTCATCCCTAAACCATTCTGAATCATCTTTTTTTGTACTAGTAACATGGCCAAATACAAATAACTTATTTTAGGGATTCTCCAAGTAGTACGATGGAATATTAAACATATAAAGGTTTATGGTGATTCTCAATTAATCATTAATCAAGTTAGAAACCACTTTCAAACCAGAGATGACAAGATAGTACCTTACAAGGCCATGACTGACACTCTAAAATAGCAAATTACTGATATATAGTTTGAAAACATACCAAGGGCTAGTAATAGAATAATTAATGCCATGGACACCATTGTCTCTTTGATACGTCACATAGACAAGGAAAAAATACCAATTTCTCATTAAAAAATCTTCTAGTACTAGATTATGAACCTTCAACTGTCATAATGATCTATGATATTGTTGGTCCTAGATTTTTATGGTATTCAAACCTCTTTACTTATCTTCATGACCAAATTATGCCACTAACCCTATCATGAAAACAATAAAAGGCCTTTACCCACCAAGCTTCATGCAGTACCTTACTTAGACCAACCCTTTACTATTGCAACTTTGATAGAACTCTACTTCGTTGTTTAAATTTGGCAAAATATACATTAGCATTATGGGAAATTCATGAAGGAGTATGTGGATATCACACAAGTAGGACCATCCTAGCCAAAAACCTCCTAAAAACTAGTTACTATTGGCCAATTATGGATACAGATGCAGCTATTTACATCAAAAGGTGTGACAAATGTTAAAGGCATACCAATCTAATTCTTCCCCTGGCCAAAACACTGAAACTAATGCTTACTCCATGGTTGTTTGTTACATGGGGCTTCAATCTCATTGGGAAGATTAACCCAACCTCATATGATGTCCATAAACACATCCTTACCAATACCAAATATTCCACTGAGTGGGTTAAATCTATACCCCTCACTTATGTGGCTGGAAAACAAATTTCTAGGTTCATCTTCAACCATCTCATCTTTCATTATGGTATCCAATTAGACATTATATCTGATAATGGTAGATAATTTAAAAATAAGGATGTTAAAACATTTTGTTTTGAGTACGACATTACTCAACATTTTATATAGCATAATACCCATAAGGTAATGGCTAAGTTGAAGTATCCAACAAAACCATTGTCAATGTCCTTAAAAATATTATCAATGATGTTAGCCATGATTGGAACCTCCAAAATTTCCATGGCTTTTGGGCATACTGTACTAATTATCATACCCCAATAGGAGCCATTCCATATTCCATAGTTTGTGTCACTAAGGATATTCTTCCCATTGAGATCAAGTTGCCTTATCTACGCATCTCAATGAAGCATATCCTCGATGATGAATATTTCCAAGTAGCTTGTATGCAAGAGATGGAGTTACTTGATGAAAAATGCATGGCCATTGTCAACAAGATTCAATCATATTAGAATAGACTTCGTGGCCACTATATCTAGGGAGTCAAACACAAATAATTTGATCTTGGTGAACTTGTTCTCAAAGAAAACCAATAGAATATAATGGCCAAGAATAAGCATAAGGGCAAGTTAAAACCTAACTAGATAGGCCCATATATCATTGTTGCAAATTATGGCTCTAGAGCATATAGGCTCGCTATACCAGATGGGGATGGACTTGATGATCCGATGAACATTATACACCTCAAGCATTACTTTGTTTGAGAGGATTGAAATATTGTCTATGAGGCCTATTTCCATTATACCATATTATGATCTTCTTTGTACTATACCATTCTATCCTATACCATTCCATCATACCTTTCCTATTGACCAGAGTTGTTTTTACTCTCCCTGCCCAACCCATTTGACCTTGGTTCTATTCCATTAGTTTGTTGG
Organism: Torreya grandis; assembly: GCA_037957365.1. Taxonomy (NCBI): domain Eukaryota; kingdom Viridiplantae; phylum Streptophyta; class Pinopsida; order Cupressales; family Taxaceae; genus Torreya; species Torreya grandis. The sequence continues at coordinate 3,847,546 of JARHVA010000288.1, read as the reverse complement.
GCACCTTTGAGAGAGAGGATTAAGATCAAGTTCTAGAATTTGATTTATTATTCTAGATAGAGGCCATATTTTATAGCAGTATGACAATGTTTTGGTAGTTACATACTTCATTTCTTGTTTCATTTCATTTGGAGTGCTATTGATTATAACCATCTTTGGGAAAATTAGAGTGCCACCATCGTGCTACTAATTATAACCACCTATGGGCAAATTAGTCTCATTGACCTATGTTGTTATTTACTAATTATAATTGCCTATGTAAAAATTAGGAACAACACCTTTATCATGCCTTGAAGTCCCACCTTGCCATTCTTATGCCAATTTTTCCTACTTTGCCTAAGTTGAGAATTTGTTACTACCTATTCAAATTCTTCCATTGTAAGGTGGAACTACAGTGACTTGAGGTCCCATCTTTGGACTATGTAGGTAGCACTTGATTCACATTGAGGTCATCTCAGTCACCCTTTGCCATGCTCTCTCCATTTTATGAGTTGGACCATTTAGTATCTCATCATTCTCTATCAAGTTGAGATGCTTTAAAAATTCCAAAAACATTTTCAACAAGATATCAAAAAATCTTAAAAATCCTCAACAATGACCACTTCTTTGCCTTAAGGATCTTGCGATCCCTAGCTATTTCATAATAAAACACTTGTCATTTAGTTTCCTATCCTTACTATCTTACCATCCCCTACACTCGCCATTTTTTGAGACTATTCCCATATTCCTATATCACACAATCATGTTATTCTTATCATCATTTTCTTTTATCCCATATCCTAGGAAAACTACATTTGGATTGAAGTTTATGTTAGAACTTACTTCCATAAAACTATGTAGGTAGTGTCCACTTGCCTAGTGCATCTAGATTTAGCTCGGCTACCCCTTCCTTTTCTTCTAGTTCCCCCATTTTTATTTGTTTGTTTTTTTGTCTCATATAGCCTAGGGGCAATGTTTCTCATCTTATTTATTCTCTATTTGTTCTAACATTGTGATTAATTATTTATTGTGTTTATTTCTTGTTTTTTTGTTTTGTTCTCTCTTTATTTTCCATTTCTTGGTGTTTTGTGTTGTTTGTTTGCTTGTTTTCTTGTTTATTTGCTTTCTTATTGTGCCTTGACTTAGTATCAAGGCATTCATTAGGTGATTCCTTGCTTATTATAATTTATTACATCCATATTCATATGTCAACATTATCATCTTAGTTTTTATCATTGGTGCATTATTTTTATAGTTTATTAGATTGCATGTCAATCCTTATGCACATTTTAGCTTAGTTATCATGGTTTTTATATATTGATGCCTACCATTACATGATATAATAAAAATTTTGTCAAGAAGTATTACAAACAATGCAGTTATCATACTTCTCTTTGGCACCTAAAAAACTTCTAATCTACCCAATCATTTCCAAAATATAGACTAAGTCACTCACAAAAAAAATTTAATCCTTGCTAGTTAGGATGTGCATCTCCATACTAATAGGTCACCAAAAATTCATATTTCTCCTTTGTACTAGCTTACTCTTTCTCCATGACTATGGATTTAGTTCGTAAGCCCCATTATCCACTTGGCCATTTTACTCTCATCATTTTGTCAATGATTATAACTGCCTTTGGGAAAATCATTATATCTCATCTCACTTGTGATGCCAATGATTCTAATCACCTTATAGAAAATCATTGTATCTCATCCCACCCACAGAGCCAATGATTATAATTTCTTGTGGGAAAATCATTATGTTCAAATCTATCTAGAGGTTAATGATTATAACTGCCTTTGAAAAAATCATTATTTTTCTTCTGACCAACTAGTGCACGTTTTCATTGTGATAATGCTTATAATCACCTTTGGGCAAACCATTATCTCTATTTTACCAACTGGGGCATGATTTTATCTTACCAATGATCATAACTACCTATGGGAAAATCATTAATTTCCCTTTTAATGATTATAACTACATTTGGGAAAGTCATTCTCTTGTTATCCTAATCTTTTTTGGGCTAATGATTATAACTGTGTTTGAGCAAATCATTATATTTTATCCCACTTATAATAATTATTATGAACACATGTGGGTAAATCATCTTGTATATCTTCCCAATTGAGTTATCTCATCATGCCACTGATTATGGGAAAACCAGTGGTTTTCACCCCACTTTACCTTTTAGTCCCATGATTTCCTTCTTTTGAGGGACTGATCATTGACCCATTTTGTTGATTTCTCCTCAAGGGGAAATCTAGAGCTCATCCATTTTCATTGCCATCATAGGCATATAGTACCTTTTCATTTTTTTAGAAGACATTATTGTGCCTATAACTTGTAATGCCTTCTAAACTAGGGATAAACTATAGACATCCAAAATTGGCCACAATTGGCTTCTAACTAGACTTCAGACTGATTCCTACCAACCATTGCAAATTAATCCTAAGAATCACGAAACATACCAAATTTTTCCAAGCATCATTCATAAAAGCTCAAAATTATGTTGAGGCATCCTTATTTGGGATACTAGCTCATATGCAATAATAACCTTTAAAGATTCATCCTTAATCACCTTACAACATCACAATTGTCAATTTGGCCTATGGACCTATTAAGTGAGAAACTTACACACTTTATCAAATCTTGAAAGGGATAAAAGGCTAATTAGAATCAATTAACAAATTAAATAGGATTAAATGCCTAGTTGAATTACCCATTTAAAATTAATGAATATCTAAAAATAGAAATTCCAAAATTCAAAATATCAAAGCATTTCATCATTGCCTTTATGATATGTCAAGCTCTCTGAAAATATCTTAAAATATCTAATTTGAGAGACTTGTCTAGTATTGCAAGTCATAATTACTTGACAACTATTAACTCAATTGGAATTAGTTTTAACTAACCTAGGCTTAGTTTGAAATTATTCCATGTTTAAACTCAACCTCAAATCACCTTGGATGAGAGTTAATTCCTAAGGCTATAAATACAAGGCCATACCCCTTCATTTCTAAGATTAGATATTATAGATTTATTATACATGATTTCCTCCTTAAGCCTCATGCAAGTAATGTTACCATGCCCAAATCTTGAGCCAAGCAACATCAAATCCAACGTTCCAAGGAGAGGAGTCAAAGAAACCTCCATTATCAAATACTTCTTGATGCACAAGCTGAGGAAACCATTCAAAAATCTATTTGGAGGCTCTAAATAAGGTAAAAGAGTTGTTTATTTTATGTTTTTATTTTGCTTTCATTTATTTTTTGTTACATAAGCTCTCCCTAGTGTTTAGGCTAGAGGTGTTAGGAATTTCGTGTATTCATTTCATTTATGTTATGAGACTAACACAAGACTAACATCCCATCTACATTAATTCTTTGTTAATAGAAGCCCTTTACATGAAAGCTAGAACCTATATCTCCTCTTATTGATGGTGTCTCTAACTTTGATGAGATAGTGATGACCAATATCACCTTTGATGTGATCCCTATTGTGATCCAGTATCCCATATATCCATATCCATGATGTCATCTATTCTAAGCCTCATTGTCTCCTACGATCATTCCTGACCATTCCATGGTCTAGCTCATTAAGGCCTAATCATAGGTATATCAATAGGTACCCCTCTACTTCCTCTCCCTTTATGATCTCCAGAATGCCATGCCCAATACATAGGAACTACTAGAGGGGTCATTAAATGAGGAAGTCCCAACTATTTGGGTACACAATCCACTAGATGAGGTTCCACCCATGAAGTATAGTAGCCCATGATCTACACATGTGCTAAACTCATGCATAACCCAGGAAAGATCCTATCTAAGCCTATATCCCACTAAGATAAGGCTTGTATCTCATCCTCTAACTCTTGTGTATCATAAATCACTGGCAGCCCATCTATAAGAATTCCAAGCAGTGTATGGACATCTTCCAAGGTAATCACCACCTCTATAGTATCCACCTCCACCTCCCATCAAAAAGTGTTGGTTAATCATTCACATGCTCCTAGGAGCATGACAACAAGATCAACACTCAATAGGATCCATCTCATCTCCATAATATCTCTAAAGCCTAAGATAGCTAGTCAATTTCTATCCACATCCAACAACCGATCCAATAAATCTGGTAGCCAGGACACATCCACTAGGCACTAAAATCTTTAACGTCTCTGTAAAATATTTAAAAAAAAGGATGTATTAGATATTCATGTCATAATAATTAAAATACATTCTTAAATATTCTTTAAAAATTACAAATTAACTACTTCATCAGTTTATTTGATCTAGTTTTCTTATTTTTGTACACAATCGGCCTATTTGATACTAAATTAGCCCTGCCACAGTCTTATCATACTACATTGGCCCACTGGTACATAGTCAAACTTTTTAATTTAGAAATTGTCTACCCATTGGATACTAAATTAGCCCTTTTCTATCTTTAGCATACTATATCAACCCTTTAGTATACATTTGGGCTCATTTAGCAAATTATATCTACCACATAGTACAAACTGCATGAACCAAAGGGTATTATGTTTCCCATCTTCCTCTTTTTCAACTATATCGGCCTATTAATACATAATAAACCATCTTCAATGATATTATATCAGCACACTACTATGTAGTTAACCCCTATTTTTTTCTTTCATTACAAACCAAGTCGATAGAGCTGACTCTATTCTTAGTTTACAGTGAATTTTTGACCATTTACCATAAATGCCTTAGGCATTTATTCATCTGATATTTTCCTGCCCCGTACCCCATTCTACCCCTAATGTACCTAAAAAATTCCTTAGGATAATTTTAGTATCTATATTTTTCTACCATCTAATTTTATATATCTAGCTTAATTTCAATTAAAATTTCTCAAAGATTTGAAATTAATGCTTTCTTACCTATGTTGCATCCATTGTGATCTCTATGCATCCTCCACATTGTAGTTGTCATCTCCTCACCATGGTCACACTCTTAGCTCAAATTGGATCTCTCAGACCAATATTTTCTAAGAATAGTAAAATAACAAATGAATTTATTTTCAACCTATTTATATTTACTATTCAAATTTATTTACCTATCAATTATTTACTATAAGATTTTGTTTTTTGGTCACAACTGTGTTTCTACTAGTTCTTTTTCTAAGCCATAATATGTTATATAATCCTAACATTATAGAGAAAATTTTCACATATTACATGTATATTTTGAAAAGAAATTGATTTTTCATTATTTTTCACTAAATTCTATAGGTTCACCTAATGTTGCATACATTGGACACCTTCACATTTTTTTCACTTCATTCCTTATCTACAACACTAAGGTAAGTAAAGTTATTTATTTTTAAATTATGTCCTTTTATTTATATTATTTGCCTCTTCCTACAATTTATTTAGCTTTAGTGTTATGTGTTATTATGTTCTTTTCCCTAAGTACCATCCCATGTTACACCTACATGACACGTGATGAGCTTCAAGTGGGGCATATGTATTCACATAATATTTTCAAACTTTGTAAATTATTGATACTTTCTCTCTTACAAGGACTCATCGAGTCTTAATATCTCTAAGTGCATGCCTTAAAGGGTGCATCGAAAAAGGTATGGGTAGACAATTGGTGCTTCATATGATTATTATCCCCTATACCACCACTTTCTAGCTACATAACAATATCCTATATACTTACCTAAGATTTGACACCTCCATTACACACTCCTTCAAGTAATTGACTGCCTTATTCAGCCCTTACCTAAGCCAAAAACCCTTTTTAACATTTATCGAATAATATCAACCTGGGCCAACCCTGTATTTAAATTAATATTTGCATGTTATGGGTTTAGGTCAGCCTTGGTAGACCTAGTCTAGGACCTTACTTTTATCAATTAATGATACAAGGTCAAATTGGGCCAAACCTATTGGATAAATTTTTAAAAATATTTAGGTTTAGATTTAACTATATATAAACATTCATTTTACCATTTCTTAAAGAGAAAGAGAATAAAAAAATATTATATTACGCATCTGCTTATCCACCATTCTACTTGAGGATCATTACTTAGGGTTTTAATAATTCTTTTAGAAATATGGATCTTGTCTTGTGGAGAAGTCTTTTAGATACATAAATAAGTTGTGTAGCTTAGGGATGATTTATCTTTGTTATCCTTACATACCACAATAACCTCTTGAGAAGCACCTTGGTCAAGAGAGATATTGAGCCTCAGTGAGTTCATCTTCAAAGGTAAGTATTCATAACTTTGTTCCTCCTTTGTTAAAGTAGACAAATTAGCATTTTTACTTCTCTCTCATGCATTAGGATTTCTTATACATTAATTTGAGTATAGATATTTTTTTCATGTTTAATTTTTATGTTTATTACCCATGCTTTGTGCTACAATCTCTGGTGAGAACAAGATTAGATTTTAATTTACTTTTCATGTACTTAGTGAATATGAAAACATAGGATCTAACTAGGGTTATTGCATAGTATTACTTAACTAGAGGATTTTTAACCCTCTCTATTCATGTTATTATGGTAAGATACCCCTTGGTTAGGTCTACCAGATCTATCTTGGTCATGACCCTGAATATCTAAATGTTTCAAAAGATGAAAGTGTAAGTAGGATTTATTTTCTTTGAGCTAGGATTGATTAATAGGTTAGCTACATTTAGCTTTGTATATAATTTATCCTTCCCCTCACCTCAAAAGGGGAGGCATATTAGTGGGGGAATGCCATAGATCATGACTTCCATATTACTTCATAGATTCATATAAAAATAGGGGTATTTTTTGAAAACATGTTCTCCACATTTGTCATAGTTTTAGATTTAGTGGGGGTATGTTTTAGAAACATGTTCTCTACACTTATTCAATATTCAACATACCTAGATTAAAATGGGGGCATGTTTTGGAGACATGCCCTCCACATTGGCACGTATATCATTTTTAATAGTTCTCCACATATAATGGGGGCTTGTTATGATAAGCATGTCCTCCATAATTCTAAATTGTCTAGATTCACAATTATATGATTTAGATACACATTTATTATATAATTTTATACATCGGTGCCATTTTTATACATAATTTCAACATGAGACATATCTAAGGTGCATATGTTGTGCAAAGAGAACTTAAATTTTATAAAACTAAATCAGCTTTCATATTTCAAACACTTCTATAGACTATCATCACTCACCATGTTGGACTTTTACAGACTCTATTAAGCCAATATATTATATTAGTTTGTTTTATTTTGGTATGATTTAGGTGATTTAATCACTCAATATTTATAGGTTTATAGGTTGATCTAACCTCACTAGTTTTGTAGTGTGATTTGACTTTGATCACTCACACTCACTAGGTTATAAGTATGATTGGGTTACATAGTTGAGCTAATATCAACTATTGTGTGGCAACTCACCTTTTATCTAAATTGGAGGCATGTGTTTTCCAATATCTCTTTATATATTTAGATATATTAACTTTTCAAATTTTATGTTTATCCTAATCATATCTCTAATGATTCGTAATGATACATCTCTTCAAATCAAATTACCAAAAGGCAAGGTGGTTGCATCGACACACGTGTACTCCTAAACCTTGCTTTTTTTCAATTTCAATCATTTTAATGCTTTCAATTTTGGACTATATGCATTGATTATATATTTTAACATGCACATGGTTATAGCTTAGTAACCAACAAAGCATTAAATTAGGAATCAAGCAAAAGTAAGGTGTGTTATACACACTTAGGTACACATTTTGTTTCTTTTAAATTAGAGATTTCATTACTAGATTAAAGAGGAAAAAATTAGACATTATTTATAAATTATATATCACTTCAGTCTTTTACACTTGGAAAATATATATCATGGATATACCTTCATATTCTAGACCCTTCTCATTGTTGAAAGGCTCACATACACTATCTCTTTGTGCCTATTGCTTATCTCTTAATTCGACCAATGTTATTATGATGACTCAGACCTTATATCATGCTCAGATTGTTATAAAATTAATTATCATTTATATCTACAAGTTTCAAATCTATGTTTGTTTTCCATTTGCCTAGACACTTGCATCCCAGTCAGATGCCTACATTCATGCAAGTGTCTTACCCCAATGCAAGTGTCTAGTACCCTAAAGTCATTTAATTTTAAAATAAAACACATTCATATTATCAACCTAATTTATTTAATATGATATATTCTCTAAAGGGATTGGTAGAAATACATGATCAATCATCATTCATTCTTTACCTAGTAAAGACCTAGGAACTTCTTACCTGCTCACAAGGAAACTCACTAAAATCACTCAATCAAGCACTTAAGTGAGGAAAGCTTACCTATTTTATCATATTTCCATATTAATAATATTTAAAACACATATACAAGTCTAAAATATTGAACAATCATCCCATGAACCACATTTTCAAATTTACAAATTAGGTCACTCTATATACTTTCTTATCACACATTGCATTATACACACACAAGCCAACACGTAAGGGATAACTACATAAGTCTAAGGCCCTCTTCATATTATTGGCTATGTAGGAATCACTAATTGATAGAGTGATATTTGGATTAGCTCAACATTGTGTGACCACTAACCCCTTTTTTCCATGACCACTATGAAGATAAAGAACTAGAGTTTTACTATTTGACAAGGAGTGATAACCCATGATCCAAATTCGAGCACACCAAAGTGAAGGTGACATGAACCCAAAAATATTATAGGTGGTCACATCCATATCCAATAGGTATTTCATATATGACACCTATGTTCAAGTTAGATAGATTTTTTTTTAAGGTTAATGCAAGTGTTTGAGGCTACATAAGTCAAATTTATAGAATTTGATGATTGATCCATAATCATTTTCCAAACTGCTTTCTACCTATTCTAAATCTAGATCTATGTAATAATTATAACTAGATAATTATTTTGTTTTCATGATCATTTTAATATCTATCATAAGTATACTTTCTATTTTTAACATATATTAGTATGATAAATTTAGTATATATTTTATTAGAGTTTTACAATTAATTGGCCTATTATAGATCTTTTTATCACCCTTGTGTTTATTAAATTCTATATTTTTAGCCCTAACCCCATAAGATCCTTATCAAAAACTTAATTTTAAACACATTTATGTTATTGTACAGCTCCTTTAGTGTCAATATTGTATCTTCCATCTCATTAGAAATGGAAACCGGTGACGTCACCACACTCTACCAACTATTGTAATGTCTCAAAAAAAAACTCCATCTTCATTCATTATATAATAATTTACACTTACATTATTTTTAGATATAAATATATAAAAATTAAGTTAGGAATTAAATAGACACTAGATATCTGATCTCTCAGATATTATACAAAACTTAACACAATAAAATATTGCTATCATACTTCAACATTGTTTATCATTTCTTTATTGATTTTCTTGTTATTTGAACATAATGTCATTTAATATACTATATCATTCATAAATATACATCCTTTCACAACAATCTCAAATTCATTTAATTATATTATCCACTAGGTCTCCTCTTAGGTTGTGGATTAGTCCTGCAAAGGATGACACCCTTTTTGAAAGGGTTTTTGTTGCTTGCAAGAGATAAGTTAATGTTTTATAAATTTCTCCTTTTTTATCCCTCATCTTCATACAATTACCCTAATATATTCTCCCACAATGTATGTATGCACTCTGTCTATGGGAATAAGTATTTTAGGCATGATAAGATGTGGTATACAACCTCTATATGCTCAACATGTTTACTGTTGACCTAATTTGACCCTGTAGGTCAAATTGGGACTCTTATAGGTAAAAAATTGATTTTTAGGTGTTTATGGGTCTAATATATTATGTATAAAGTTGTATTATAAGTTATTTAGTGTGTTTTCATGTTATATTAGCCTTAGTCATTAGTCTTTTGTCCTTATATCATTTTGAGGTCAAAAAAGGGGCATTTAATTACTTATACAACCTCATATGAAATGTGAAGGTTTAAAAAGGTTATTTCATGTGACATATATCTTATTATGTCTTATTTAACTATTTATAACTGAAAGAGGTAGGTGCTTAAGAAGAAAGAGCAATTTTCTTAGGAAAAGAGAAGAATTTGGCACTTATACAGCTCATGGGGAAGTGTACCACATGAGAGAAGATCATGGAATGAATCTTCGGATCCTTATATCCATATAAGTGATTTAAATGCTTTGTAAGTTCTAAAAAATATCCAAAACCATACTACTCCTTTTTCACCATTTTAGACACACAAAACCAGTCTTCAGGTTTGTACTTGGTATGGTCAATTGGAGAACTTAAAGGTCAAACACCATTGGGAGGTGAAATTAAACTTAGAGAGATTAATTTAAATAAAAAATAGTTTGATTAATTATGTCATGTGATTTATGAACCATCCTTATGAAGTTGATTTTGTTTTTCTACTTGTTAATCTATGTACCCTATAGGTTTTTCCTTGGTTTGAGTAGTTATATATAATATTTTTGGTCATATTGGTTCCATATGATTTTTACTACCTTATCTCATGTTATCCATGATTGGTTTCACATTTAGAAAGGATTTTATGGATCAATCAACTCACTTTTTAGGAAGGTGTTGATAGTGGACTTGCACTCTAATTTCACCATTTACAAAAAACTTATTTATCTGCAATGGATTTAATCCAATTTTTAATAATTTATTACTAAATCCAAGGGTGTCAATATAATATATTTATTTCAAATTTTTAATCTTCAAGATGAGCATCATTAAGGTTGTAGTGTAATTGGATACATAGTCAACTCCCAATTCTTTATCTACTTCCCTCTTGAAGGCACATCTATGAAACCTGTTTCGTATGATCACATAGGTGTGATGAGGGTTCCAAATCCTAGTGTATCTTTGATCAACATGAAACAATGAATTTAAAATCTAAACGATAAGAGAGGGTTGTAATAGTCATATAGAACACTTTAGTGTAGCCTGCCATGAACAAACTCACCTATAGGTGCATATAAGAGGTTTCAAACATTGAAATGTGGTATAGAGGTTTACCTCAAGACATTTAATACCATCATCCACAATTTGAGTATTTAAAATGGTAGTAATTTTGTCATGGATTCAAACTCATCTTTACTGTTTGCCTAAACTCATTCACTACATGTATGCATGATATTGTCCACCTACAGGTGGATTGATAGAGATATGGTGATACCGGTACGAAAGTTGATTAAGTGATGAACCTTACTTAAGGTCATAAGATGGTGAAAATATCATTGGATAATTATTTGAAATGATGGATTTATAAACAAGGTTGAAATCCATCTTCAAAAAATGAGATGATTATTTTAGAGATCAAATCCCTAAACTAAGAAAAAAGAGTTCCTATGGGTTTTGTTGATATCATATAACATGGTTTAAATGACATTTGAATAATATAGCTGAGTATATGTTGTAGCCTATATCATATACAAGGACCTTGAATATTTTTAATGGTATAGGGTTAGTGGAGGATGGTGATTGAAAGGCCTAAAGTTGCCTATAAGGACACCAAACTTAGGTATTGATGTCTACAGGTTTTGATCCAGGGGAGACCTTTTTCATCCAAAGTTGCACAATAGACTATGCACCATGATTGAATGTTTTAAATGGTTTAAAGGAGTGTTAATTATCCAATATATCATCAAAGAGGTTCATATATTGTGTTTTGTCTACATGAAGTACATACAAGTGCCATTATCTGTAGATTACTCACCTGCAATCAACATAGGTTCCAAATTTGAAAAGATGTTTTTTTTCTTGCAATGTATGGGTGTTTGGGTATGTCTAATTTTTTAAAAATGATTTAAAGATTACTCAAAGGTTTAATTTGTCTTATTAAATAAATATAGTGATCTTTCAAGCTAAAAACCACCTACAGGACTCCGTACAGTCAACTTTAGGTTACTATAGGGTAACAAGAAGCTGAGATAAGGTATTTAGGTGGTGGTTTAGGCTAGGTAGGGTGAAAAAATGGATATTATAAAATAAAAAATGACATTATATGATTATAAATATATTTTAGACATTTTTATAAGCCTAAACTAAGAAAACAAGTACTTAAAAAATCATACTTTGGTCAAAAGGCAGGGTAACATAGTCAACTACCTATGACTGGTCCTAAGAGAAATTCAACCTCCAAAGTGTGAGATGAATATAAGTATAGGTGAGATAACTATTGGAGGATTTTATTAAATATTATACACTATTTTAAGTCATAATTCATACACACACACCTACAGTTGTTCCCTCTAATACAAAAAACACGGTCAGGAGATGCATACTATTGAGGGTTCAAGGTGTGTGCAAGGTATATGTGGAAGGTTTTAGTGATGAATGGAATTGGGACACATAAATAAGGATAATTAAAGTATTTATAGTCTAATAATAGTATAAATAAAGCATATAATAGATAACTCTATCAAGTAGCAGATAATTCACACCTTGGAACCCTGCACAGTTTATTTTCTAACAAGTATGTTTTAGTTTTTCAAGTATTTGAAAGGTCAAAGGATGTCATAAAGGGATAAAATTTGGTGGAGAACATCCTTATAACCTATAAAATATCATAAAATATTCAATATTGTCTAATTAAATAGGGTAGTTCCCTCTATTTTGTCTCAGATAGAGGGCACTTTCCCCATGCATAAACCCTACAGTCTGGAGATTAGGGATGAAAGGTCAGCCAAGGAGCTGATTGAAACTTTTAAAAAAAATTGGGAAGATGAATGAAATTTTTTCAAACATGATAAATTCTTCACATAACTATGGAACCCAACACAATGCTCTGGACCATAAAAGTTGTAATCAAACCTAGTAGGCAGAATTAAGGCCTAGAAGCCAAATGGTAGGCCACTTTTACTTATATCTCTTAGTGAGCCTTCTAACTGATTGGGACATGTTTTTAGGGTGAATTAAACAAATTTTAAGATCTTGGAGTGCATGATAAACCATAATAAGGTCATTTGGGGTCTTAAACCAACTTAGGCCTGTTAAACAAGGTTTAGGCCTAGAAGCCAAAAGGAGAGTCATGGTCTCTTCCACCTTGAGATGAGATTTATACGCTATTGAAAAATGTTCATAGGATAGATAAATATGTTTTAAATATTTTAATGGTAGATAAGTTTTAGGAGAATCCATTTTTGGCCCAAAGACAACTCAGACTTTTGCAAAATGTGAAAATAAGATCCATAGGAGAAGTTTGGAAGGTCACACTTCTTTTGATGTTATACATGGGAATATAATAAGTTTAGGGATATTTATTAGGGTCTTTAACTTTATATTTAAGGAATTTTTTGTCATTTTATATTTCCCATCTTTATGAACAAACCTTAAGAGGGTAAAATAGGCCTAAACCCTCCTAAACCCTTATCAGTGACTAGTTTGAGGAAATGGAGATGGAAAGCTAATCTGGTGGCATAATTTGACCATGAAAATTATTGGAAGTTGTATAATACTCTCTCAAGATCCTTCCCACCATTTTAAGTGTACGAAATTGTATGGACAAGGTATAAAATAGGGTACTTTTGACTATTTTGTGTGTTTTACAGGTTCTAAGAGGAGTTTGAAGATGAAATCAAGTTTTGGGGAGAGATTAAGACTCATACTAACTCACTATGGAAATTTATTTCTTCATAAATTTTTGTGAGTGTTCAAACAATAGCTCTCATCTTAGGTAATCAAAGTTGGCATAGTGACCAAGATAATGAGAAGTGTGAAAACTCCAAGTGAATGGATTTTTAATTTGTACATGATGCCTCTAAGGCCATAGAGAGTCTTTCTAGGTGTCATCAACTTCCTCCCAAACATTTTCATGGAAAACTAAATCCACTTTTGAGACCAAGTGTGCAGGGTACATGAAAGAAGAATCATTTTGAATGTAAATGATGATAGCTCATTATGGAAAGGTTTCATATGACCAAGACTACAACTATTGCATAGAGAGGCATGTATGAAATCCTTCCCAGTAATTATAATCATTATACCTATCTCTAATCAATATTGGGATGTTAAAATAGGTTCAAATCATGGAGGAAATTTTTTGAGCTAGAATGAGAGCTTTCATGCCACTTTGTAAGTGTTTTATGACTTGGAGAGCCACTTTTTCCTTTTGACCATACATGGTTCATTCCAAATCCTCATCTCATGCACAAGTAACTCCTTTTATTTGCTTGAAAAGTGTCCTTATGACCCTTGGACTTCTCTCTTATCCTTTCTTTCTCAAGGTTTATAAGAACTAGCCATTTTGGCCATTGTAACTTATGATCCACCTGATTATGGTGAATCCCTATTCATTTACATACCATTTGATCAATAATACTATTGATTTTTACCTCTTTTGTGATTGTTCTTAGTGTGTTCATTTAGAATGTTTAATCTTGCCTAAGTGATAACTCTTGTTTCCTTAGCATGGTTGTCTCATTATTTCATCTATTTGTAGTTGGAAAAATTCTTCTTACAAGGCATATGAAGTGTTCTAGGAAGTGTTAAGGTTGAGTGAGTTAGTCTATTCACTAGTGCCATTCAAGGCCTCTTACTTAGTCCTCCTAGCATAAGCATTTGTCCATAACCTCATAATGTAATATTGATGTGAGGAGATGTAGATTGGAGAAGTGTATGTGTAGACACCAAAATCGTGTCGACTCCCCTGGTCATTCCCCATCTTATTCTTCTTCACCTATTTAACCCTTGTCGATCACTTCTTCCACTAGCCTCGACCCTGGCAGCATGTAAAAATGAGCATAGAGCTAAAGCCAGACTCTATCCCCATTGTGCATCTGCCGACGACGGTCGTTACCCAGCTGACGTCGCTGACGTCGATCACCTTACCGTTATCCATTATCAGTTATCATTCGGTTCCCAATCAGTTTCCCAAACGGTTATCGAACTGTCTCTCGAACCGCCCCTTGCCTTCATCAGCATCCGCCAACCATTCGAAAGGCTAATCGATCAATCAATTAATCAGTCAATCAATCGAGCCCGAACTCTAACATTCACAGACTCTTGTAATCAACACTCTCGTGATCAACCAATTCTGACATCAACCAATCTGCATTCGCTTTAATCCGGCACTACACAGATAACTTCAACAACGTCAATCATGTCTTCGCACTGTGACAGGTAAGCATCCTCATCTGTTTATTTTTATTTTTGGTTATTGCTTGCTTGTTATTTCCATACTCTATATTCTGTCTAGACTCGACCTTCTGTAAATCCCCAGAGCCTGTTTAGACTCGACCTTATCCTGACTAGAACCTGTCCAAAACCCTGCCCAGAACCTGTCCAAAACCTTGCCTAGACTCTGCCCTGACTTTGTCTCGACTCCATCAAACCCTGTCCTGACCCTGTCAAGACCCTATCCTGACTCTCCCAGACCTTCTGCAACTCGCGTAGACTCTGTCCAGAACCTACCCCGACCGACGCCGGTCACTACCCCGACCGACGCCGGCAGTTTGACCAACGCCGGCACCTTCCCTGACCGACGTCGGCATCATAGAGACCGACGCCGGTGACTGTGTAAGAACAGTGCTTCATTATCAGGTACGCATTTTATTTTTTGTCTTTTATTTCTATCATTTTATCTTTCATTATATCTACTTTAGTCCAATATTCTACTTTTTTATCAGTGGGTTGATATCCTTCTAGGAAGTCTTCGAACTTTCGGGATCCGGCGTTTGCCTGACAGCCCACCATATCCTTTGACTAACATTTTTTGTGTTTCAGTCTCTTTTCTTCGCAGCTGTCATTCCTCCACAGCCAAAGAGGAGAATCTTCCAACGTCTGATTTTGGTGCGCACGACTTTATCAGGTATCTTCTAGCCTTGACCATTTCTTTTAGTTTCTTATTTCTTCTTTGAATGTAGAAAGCAATTTTGCATAGAAACATTCTGGCACGCCCGGTGGGACCCTAGGACCTTCCTTGGGTTCTTTCTTTCTTTCATTCATATAGGTGCATTAGGTTTCTTCTTTTTCGCCTCCTTTCGTCTCTTCTTAAACGACATCATAAGCAGGACTAAAACGAACATTTCTTTCTTTCTTGCACTTCTAGACTAGCTAAAACTCATATTCTTCGACTCTTTCTCCATTCATCTTCATACGAACAAACATTTCAACTTGGGCATTAAAACACTTTGCATTCATTTATGTTTGCCTGCATCTCTTAGACCACACATAGTAATTAAACCACATATTGAATTAATCTAGATCACTTGATGTTACACGACCGAACCACTTGCACAAAACAAACATTTTAACTTATCTGAGACAAGGCCCGACTGGGATTTCATCCCCCAGCGGATACCTTACCTGTCTCGGTGATCTTACTTGGATTTCATCACCAAGGGGAAAGCCAACTCTGTTCTCTGGCAGAGTCTAAACTATAGTGGAAGTATATTTTGGCTAAGCGAAACCAGCTAACCACTGGAATCGTGAAGTGAGGGGAGCTTGCTCCTTAGCACCAGGCCTGTACGGAAGCTAACACAGACTTCTTGAGCACCATAACAAAACCCAAAACCATCCATAGACTGCTTCTTCTAGGACCCGACTCACAAAGCCAATCTTCCTCTACACACATTCTAAGGCATAAGCCACTATAATCCTAATAATTTACTTTTAGGGTTTTAGGATCTGCTTATGTCTTCATCCTTTTTTAGTTCTTATCTACTTGTTTGAGCTTGTGAGGATGTTCTTCTTTGCCTTGAATGGTTCTGACTCGTAGCCAAGCCAAGGCTCTAGTCGATCACGCAAGGCATCATCCTCTTCCGTCTACCCCGCCTATAACCAGCCCTATAATGGAGTTCAACTCGGAAACTGAAAGAACTCCTACCAGACCATCTCTGACCCAAACACCTATTATCCCAGAAGGGGACCAATATTTTGCACGATTCTTGGACCTCAACGTAAAAGCCTTGCAACACTATCTCGCGAATAGCCGAACGCGAGACCCCTTGGGCAATCCAATTTACGGAATGCCGACTTCTCTCCTCGAGACTGCGGTCGTATCAACGACGTCCGTAGTCCAACCCTTAGACACCCAGGTTGTTGCCTCAACCAATGACCAACCTTTTACCAACCATCCAAGTGTGGCCTCTCCTTCCATCGTTGGGCCCACTTCCACCGGGGTTTCGGCCCCCTATCAATCTCAGCCCACTCAACCACTTTCTACCCCCTTTCAAAACTTGGTCGCCTCTATTCCGCCTACCCTTACTCTTATCAACACTAGGGTGGCTACCTATCCATTGGCCCATGTCACCTCTAACCAACCTCCCATGACAGCATCAAACCTAGCCATGCCTTCTATCCAACCATCCTTAGTCACTTCTTCTGTCCCTACGACTAGTCATCCGTACGTTGTGCCCTTATTGGTACAACCAACTATGTCGTATACCTCTTCCAACCTCTTTCAAGCGCCTTAAAATCTAGGAGGCGCTCCACCCGCCAATCCGTCAGTAGATATTATCAAGATGCTGATGGATAAAATGTCCAACCTAGAGACCTCCGTTTCTGGCTCACGCAACACTCTCTCGTACGAACAAATTTGCAACGAGCCCATCCATCCTTCTATCCCCATCAGACCATATCCCAGCCAGTGGGAACTTCCTAAGTTTTCTCGTTTCCATAGCAAGGAAGACCCACAACAACATTTACGGGCATTCAGACACGCCTGTTACCTTATCGCCCACGACGATGCGTTGCTCTTACGCACGTTTCCCATGTCTCTCTCAGGTGCTGCACTTGACTGGTACAGCTCTCTTCCCAGCCATTCCATCTTCACGTTCACTCAGCTGGCCCAACTCTTCCTTGATCATTTCTCCATCAATATCACCAAGAAGGTCTCCATCACAGACCTCTATTCTATCCGCCAGTTTGAGGATGAATCCATTGCTGATTTTGTCGCTCGATGGAGGGGCCTTATCAATCAACTTTCATTTTCCTTACCCCAGCCTGAGCTTATTGAGCTTTTCTCTCAAGCCTGCTCTAGACATATTTCTTCTACCTTGAGGGTTCAGACCTTCCGCACTTTTGATGAAGCCTTCACAATGGCTCGTAAACTTGAGTTACGTGCTGTCGAGGAGAATAAAGTCAAGTTGCAGAGTAAGAATCCCAACTCCAAAACCAATGACCCCTCTTCTAAGCCTTCCTTGTCCAATCCTAAATCTAAAGCTTCAGCAAATGCTGTGGTTATTAGATCTTCTTCCTCTTCACCTTCAACTAATCAACCTGAACCATCCACATCTATGAGTGCCACTCGCCAATTTCAGCAGAGATACATACAGTGACAGTTTACTCCACTTGGAGAATCATACGCATCTGTGCTGGAAAAACTCATCAAACAAGGGGCCCTCAATCTCCCTCAAATCCGACCACCACCACAATTTGATCCCTCACGCGCCATCCCTGCGTGGTATAGGGAAAATGACTTCTGCCACTACCACCGTGTTAAAGGTCATGACACGGGCAACTGTAAAACCCTTAAAAACATAATCCAAGACATGTTGGAAAAGGGTGACCTCATCCTCGACAATCCTAATGCCCCTCCTAATCAGGGTATCGATATCTTCAAACAACCGTTCCCCAATCATCCACCAACCCAAAACAACGTCCAGACCTTGACTGACAATACCCATGAACATAATATTCGAACAGTCAATACGGTCTCACCCCTCATTTCTAACCAACCTCAAGAGGTGAGTTCATCCATCAGCCCATCACATGTGGATGAACCTCTTTCTCCGGTTAGTTCTCCCTCAACTTCTCTCATTTTGGAAGATGCCTCGACCTTACCAGCACCGCCAGTTTCACCATCTTCCTTCTTGCTACCCATGGAGGACCCAACCTTTCCTACTCCTCGACCGCAAGTGGAGGGCACTATCATCCCTGCCCTTTACCCGCTTGAGGAGCTTCATTCTCCAGTTTCTTCTCCACCCAGAGAAGAACCCATCTCTCCTTCGTCTCCAGCCAAAGATGAACCTATCGCGACTTCACCATGCTTTGGGGCCGAAACTACCATACCTTTGGTCCCACAACCGTCGACGTCCTCTCAAGAACCCGAATCTCATCCCGCATCTTCTCAGCCATTTTCTCGGCTAGTGGAGAGACTCGAACTTCTCCCTTCTAGGAAAGTGGAGCATCAGGGATTGTGGGACCGTCTCACAGCTCTTCAACAAGCCTGGGCCCTCTCATCTCATGCTGCTAATCCTCCCATGGCAGAACCTCCTAAGACTATCAACAAAAATTAGATCTCCACTTCTAGACTGTCTACATCTTCATCAACCTCATCAAAACCAAAACCCTCATCTACTCCGCCTAAATCTATCAAATCACTGGGCGTTCGCCCCGTCTCCAACCTCACTCATCCACAAGTGAAGGTGGACTTAAACCAGACTTCAACCAATAGTAGTCTTCAACCTAAATCACAAAAGACTGCCAAACCACAGAGGTGAACGCCTCCTCTTTCGTCACCATTGCCCTCCATTTTGGGCCCGCATCCTTCAACCCTAACCAGAATCCTTCCCACTTCAAACTCTAATCAAAACTGGTTGCCTCCTTTGCTTCCTTTACCTACCACTAGCCTACCCTCTCTCAAAAGGGCGGTACCTCTCATGAAGAATGTACCGTCTCCGCCTATCATCGCACCATTAACCCAAAAGATGGTACGAAAACACCCTCCAACTTCGCCCAAGCAAAAGTCATTGACATTGCATACATCGATGAGCACGGACCCTTTAGTGGGCTCATACTCTTTGATCTTGCAACGACTTTTGCAAACTTCCAGCATAACTCTTCCACCCATCAAGCCCTTCCAACCTCTCGGGTCTAAACCCTCCTGGTTCGACGACACGAAGATTTGTTTATATCATTGTACACCAGGACATGACACCGAGACTTGCTGTGCCCTCAAGGCTGTCATTCGCTGATATCTGGAGAAAGACACTCTTCTCTTTGAGGACACTTTTGACCGACCCCTGACTCCTTCTCATAACCCTTCAACCTCTTCAAACCCATCCACATCTCATCAACCTGTTACAACTCCTTCATCACCTTCACCTCCCATCTTTGAAATCAATGCCATTCACATCACCACTAGGTCACAGAAGGACAAGGCGAAAGAAAAAGCCGCCATTCCTTGGACCTACCCTTTTGTCAATCCACCTCAACCGCCTAAGCCAAAGATTTCTATCCTTGGCGCCCCTCAACCCTCCTCTTCTTCTTCTTCTTCTGGACCAATCCACGAATCCATGTTGAAACAACTTCACCAGACGCCTGTGAAGATGTCCCTCTACGATCTCATCCAAACCTCGCCCCAACATCGTCAGGCCCTCATCCAAGCCCTGCAGGAAACGGAGGTCCAACTCGAGGATCCCCAGCCACTTGCTACCCTTGTCCACTCCTTAGCCCCTGTTGCCTCCATCACATTCAACGATTCTGAGATTCCTACATCCAACACGAAAGATCAGGACGCTGCCCTCTTCATCACTGCCTATATCGATCGAACACGCATTAAACGCGTTATGATCGACGGAGGCGCTAGCATCAACATCATCTCCACCCATGCCTTTGATCAGTTGGCTCTTCCCAAGAATTGCGTCTCCAAAACTGACGCAATCTTGCGCTCTTTTAATGACACTACTGCCACGACCATTGGCACAGTCATCCTTCATATTCACGTTGGTCCACGCACAGTCCCAGAGCTCTTCTACATCATCAAAGGAGAGTTTCAATACAACATCTTACTGGGCCGACCTTGGATCCGCGCCATGGCCTGTGTCCCCTCCACCCTGCACCGTTGTGTGAAATTTGAGTACGACGGACAAGTCTACACCATTCCCGCTGACCCTTCGCCCTTTAAAACTTGCAACACCACCTACCGTCCAAACGATGTCCTCATTCCTATCAAGCCATCAACCCCGACACCGCCTCCATCCGCAGAAGCTTCGACCAGTTTGCAACAGGCAGTCGCCCTTACACCTCCCCTTCAAGCGACAACCACAGACCCCATGGAAGACATCTTCCAAAGACTTTCATTGGGAGAGTATCACTTACTAGCTTTAGACATGTTCCAAACTCCACAAGAGTATGGACGCCTTCATCACAGCCCCAGCTATGACCATCGGATCAGGATGATCATACCTTATGGTCCCCCTCACCTCCACACCAACCTCATCTATGGGGGGCTTAATCAAGCTCCTACTGACGATAATCCTCTTTCTTCACCTCAACCTTTCACATCAGATTTCTCGTTTCTTGGCAACCCCGCCTTTGCACACACTTACCTTTACAGGTGTGCATGGAAGGTTTTTGGTTTCGAACGCTATGAGTAGGGCTCCCATCAGCCTATGCAACCGCTCAACGATGACGACGCCAAGAAATGGTATGGTCTGGGATATCACGACCCCACTCAAGACCCTGTAGACCTTTGTCCTGAACCAATCATTAACCAATCTCCTCCACACTCGCCTGTTTCACCCCCTTCACCTACGGAGTCAGTAGTTTCCATTCCTCCTAGTTTTTTTTTTTTCCATAAGCACCATCCGCCTGGACCCCTTGACTTATCAGCTCAATGGGGTGTCCAATTCTCTCCCTCTCATTTTTCCCAGCATGATCGAAGATGAGTCGGCAACCATTCACACTGTTCACTGCGTTAACGATGATGCCATTCTTTCTTACATGGGCGCTGATGATTCTTTCATCCAGCACTCCCTCCCTTCTGAGACCCAGGTTATGTTAAATGAATCAACCATTGACATCAACCTTCCTTCTTCTGATGTTCCTTATGTCTTAAAGATTGGCCAATCTTTAGATGCTCAGGAGCAGCTTGACTATACCCAGTTTCTTTCCGACTATAGCAAGGCCTTTGCCTGGACTTACAGTGATATGCCTGGCATCGACTCCACCATCGTTACCCATAACATTGTCACCAAACCAGAGGCTAAGCCTGTCAGGCAAAAGCTTCGAAAGATGCATCCTCGCGTTGCCCTCCTTGTCAAAGAGGAACTTCAGCGCCTCCTTTCTGTCTCCTTCATCCAGCCCATCGATTATCCACAGTGGGTCTCTAACATCATCCCAGTCACCAAGGCAACTGGGGGGATTCGGATCTACATGGACTATCACGACCTTAACCTAGCCTGTCTTAAAGATGACTTTCCTCTTCCTAACATTGACCAGCTTGCTAATCTTACGGCCGGCCATGAGATGCTATCTCTTATGGACAGGTTTTCAGGATACAATCAAATCCTGATTGCTCTAGAAGATCAGCACAAGACTACTTTCATTACCCCATGGAGGACTTTCTGCTATCGAGTCATGCCTTTTGGCTTGAAAAACGCAGGTGCCACTTATCAGCGTGCCATGACCTACATTTTCCATGATCTCCTTCACAAAATCATGGAGGACTATGTGGATGACCTGCTCGGCAAGTCCAAACTTCGCCGTGACCATCTGACCATCCTCAAAATCATCTTTTCTCGTCTTCTTCAGTACAATGTTCGTCTTAACCCCAAGAAATGTGTCTTTGGGGTCCTCTTTGGCAAGCTTCTCAGCTTCATCGTTTCCTTTCGTGGCATCGAGATAGATCCCGCCAAGATTCACGCTATCCTCGAAATGCCGCCCCCGACCAATCTCAAGCAGCTTCGCAATTTGCAAGGCAAGCTCCAGTCCATTCGTCATTTCATTTCACAGCTTTCTGACCGCTGCCAACCTTTTCATCATCTCCTTAAGAAGGACGTCTCTTTTACATGGGATAAGGACTGTCAAGATGCTTTTGAAGCCTTAAAACGCTATCTGGTCTCTCCACCAGTCCTCATTCCACCTAAAGATGACCAACCCTTCTACCTTTATATCTCAGCCACTCATCATTCGTTAGGTGCCATGATCGCGCACCGAGATGAGCATCACCGTGAACAAGCAGTATATTATATCAGCTGAACACTGGTCGACTATGAAACTCGATATACCCATATCAAGAAACTCTGTTTGGCGTTAGTCTTTGCTGCTACTAAGCTTCGCCACTATCTTCTTAGTCACAAAACCTTTGTCATCACCCACACCGACCCTCTCAAATATATGCACTCCAAGCCATATCAGAATCAACGTATGGCTCGGTGGCTCATGCTGCTTGCTGAGTTCGACCTCGAATTCATCCAGCAGAAATCTATCAAGGGGCAAACCATCGCCGATCAACTAGCACATGCCCCTCTTCCTGACAATCAACCTTCGCAGTGTGAGTTCCCTGACGATTCTATCATTGCACTTTCCTCTGACAACACCACCTATCAGATGACTATGTTCTTTGATGGCTCCAAATGTCAACTAGGTGGGGGTGCTGGGGTCATTCTCATCCCACTCGAAGGGGAGCCCATGCCTTTGTCTTTTAAACTTGATTTTGATTGTACCAATAATATGGCCGAATACGAGGCCTTAATTTTGGGACTTCAGACCACCCTCTCAGCATCAAGTCCATCAACATCTTCGGCAACTCGCAGCTCATCGTCAATCAAGTCAACGGTTCATACCTCTATAAAAATGAAATTTTGCAAAGGTACAAAAACTGTGCTGACATTCTCCTTTCATCTTTCGATCATTACCTCTTGCAGATTGTTCCTCGATCTACGAATAAGTTTGCTGACACCATGGCTTCTCTCGCTTCACATATCCCATCTTCCTCATCTGCATCCAGACTTTTTGTCACGGTGCGTCATGTGCCGTTGCCTTCATATCTTTCTTCTCACATTCATCATGTCAACACTATAGACCCTAGCCCACAAGATGCTTGGTGTAAGCAACTTGTAGACTTCTTATCTCTCTCTGTCATTCCTCCCAACCTCTCTAGTAATGCACGATGAGCTTTTATCAAGCGTACCACTCGTTATACTATGCTAGTGGGTCTTCTCTATAAGCGAGGCTTTGATGGCCTCCTTCTTCGCTGTCTCACCTCCACTGAAACATCTCAAGCCATTCAGCAAGTCCACGACGGGATTTGTGGCAGACATTTCAGTGGAAATTCGGTTGCCAAGCGCATCCTTCGTCTGGGCTATTATTGGCCTACCCTTCATCAAGACTGTAGCGACTATGTTCGGCATTGCATCAAGTGCCAGCAGCACTCTAACTTGCTTCATCTTCCTAGTCATGCCTTACAAATTGCTCAAGATTTCTGGCCTTTTTCTCAGTGGGGTTTAGATCTCATCGGTGAGATTAACCCCCATTCATCTCTTCGTCATCAATCTATCATCACAGCCACTGAATATTTCACCAAGTGGGTGGAAGCCATTCCTCTCGTCTCCACAAAAGCCGACAAGATCGTCGACTTCATCACCACCCATATCATCTGTCGTTTCGGTGTCCCTCATAAAATCATCACCGATAACGGCAAGTCCTTTAAAAACAAGACTGTCCAAAAGCTATGCGACTCATTCGGCATCAAACTCAGTTTCTCTTCACCTTACTACCCACAAGCAAATGGGCAGGCCGAGGCTTCCAACAAAATTCTCACCAAAATTCTCATGAAAGTGGTCAGTGACATAGGCAGGGATTGGCACCTTCACATTCCCTTCGCTTTGTGGGCCTACCGCACTAGCATCCGAACCTCTACGGGTGCTACCCCTTTTTCTCTCATGTACGGAACAGAGACTGTCTTACCTCTCAAAGTACAGATCCTGTCTCTTCGCATTTCTCTACATGATATCCTTTCCAACGATGACTTTCGTCAAGATTGCTTAGCTCAACTTGAGTTACTTGACGAACGCCGTCTTGCTGCCCTTAATCATCTCCATGTCTATCAACATCGCATCAAGCGCGCCTATGACAAAAATCTGCGAGAATGAGATTTCAACATCAGAGACCTCATCCTAAAAGAGAATCAACACGTGACCAATATGGAGCGAAGTAAACGAGGCAAGTTTGCTCCTAATTGGCTCGGACCTTTTATTATCACGCACAAGTATGGATCAAGGACTTATCGTCTGTCTTCTCTTGATGGATGACCAGAACCTGAGCCTCTTAATGTGTTGCATCTGTGACCGTTCTACTGCTAGTCGAGTACTTGTCCACTTGACATTTAACTTGCACTCATCCCTTGAGCAATCCCCGTCCTCTTAGTCCTAATTCCTTTCAACCCTATTCCTCTTAACCATTCCTATAACCCTTTTATGTTGTATGGATGCTTTGTCCTAATAAAAGGGAGCCCTTGACCTTCTATAATCTTGTCCATGACTCACATTTCTATAAAAACAAATCAAGATATCACAATATCCATGGTCACTATCTCAATATCAAAATCAAAAGGCAGACTGGTCCCTCAAAGGACAGCTGTCCTATCACTGCTGTAATTAATAGACTGCTCCCTCGAAGGACAGCTATTCAAAAGCCCTTATATTAAACAAAAATCTAGACCACTCCCTTGAAGGATGGCTATGAATGATCTGGCAATAAATAGCACTATTTTAGAAGCTTCCCACATTGATCAACTTCACAACTGACCACCAAGCAAATGACATCTCTATGCAGGCTTCCCGCATTGATCAGTCTGCGCCAAAAAAAAAAAAGAGTCATGGACTTGACTTATAGTTGTCTCAGGGTCTCCTATAAAAAGGGGCAAAGTTATCTCTGCTCTTAAAACGGGTTACCCTCTTTCCTCCTCCTATCACCTGCTCAAGGGACTTCGAGCTCACTTTAATGTCAAAGTGATTCGATTACCACTCTAACATAACTATGGTCAACGACGTCACGCATGAATGGGGCTCTTGGTTCTCATAACCCCTCTCTATGCTCTCTTTTTAGTCCTTGTCAATGAAAGAGCAATATGCTTTTCACTTCTTCTGCACTTTGGTCACATTCACCTTCATCACTTGTCAATCGACTCAGCTCAACTCTCTTTTTAGATCACTCCCATTGCCTATTCCCCCTAGTTTCTATGGACACCAATACACATGGAAACTATCGACCCGCCACAATTTATGTTCAGCATAAACCAATACTTGTTGAAGCATAAATAAACCTCAATTCATTTTTAGCATACATCCATCACGAATATGGAATATTGCTAGGGATGAAAAACCCCTCAACTTTTGTTGCAGAATACACCATTTGGACAAGGCTGCAACATCTCTTCTCCTCATCATTTCATCATAACCAAGACCAATCTATCAACCATTTTTTACCACCTATCTACCACTCGGACCCTTTGTCTGAACTACATTGGTCTGAGGCCCTTCCACCAGGGCTATGTAGGCAGCACTCAGATGACACGACCGTCTTCTGGGGTTAGCTCGACCATTCTCATTTGTTCATCTTTCTGCTGGACAAACCTTCTTTCCTTCTTTTAGCCATAACCTTGCCCTTGCCCACGACCAATTTCATCCCTTTGTCCCTCCCTCCCTTCTAGGGAGAACTACATTGGCCTGAGGCCCTCTGACCAGGGCTATGTAGGCAGCACTCAGTTGACATGGGGTCTTCTGGGGTTAGCTCGGCCACATCCTTTCGTCCATTCCTCCCCTCACCCACCAACCATTGGAGATCATACCTATCTCCTCTGACCTTGACCACTTCCAAGACATTGTTACCTTGGTTGTTTTTGCATATATGCTACCTCATGACTGGTTAGCAGAATTGTGCACAGACCTTTTTGGACCCTCACAAGTATAGGATCGCAAGCCGGTTGATCCACACTACTTATGACTTTTTCATGTTTCTAGGAGCACTTCCTGAGCTCGGGATACCTAGAATGCGACGACCCATTTGGAGCTTCAGCTTAGATTGAATAACCCAATCAGCAGACGACTAAATGTAGGGGCCCGATTCCCAGTTCCCTTCCCTCGACTCCTGCTTTGAGGGGGAATACCTCATCCATAATCAGGGCAATCCGCTTCATGTTTTTGTCTTGCAGTTCATTCGAACAACCAACAAGATGAAATCAACCTTATCCCTCACCTGGGGCAATCACTCCTATTTTTCTCTTGCAGTTCGTTCAGAACAACCAACAAGACAAAAAGGGGTAAATGTAGACACCAAAATCGTGTCGACTCCCTTGGTCATTCCCCGTCTTATTCTTCTTCGCCTATTTAACCCTTGTCGATCACTTCTTCCACTAGCCTCGACCCTGGCAGCATGTAAAAATGAGCACAGAGCTAAAGCCAGACTCTATCCCCATTGTGCATCTACCGACGACGGTCGTTACTCGGCCGACGTCGCCGACGTCGGTCACTTATCGGCCGACGTCGGCAATCCTGCCGACGTCGGTCACCTTACCATTATCCGTTATCAGTTATCATTCGGTTCCCAATCGGTTTCCCGAACAGTTATCAAACCGTCTCTCGAACCGCCCCTTGCCTTCATCAGCATCCGCCAACCATTCGAAAGGCTAATCGATCAATCAATTAATCAATCAATCAATCAAGCCTGAACTCTGACATTCACAGACTCTTGCAATCAACACTCTCGCGATCAACCAATTTCGGCATCAACCAATCTTCATTCGCTTTAATCCGGCACTACACAGATAACTTCAACAACGTCAATCACGTCTTCGCACTGTGACAGGTAAGTATCCTCATCTGTTTATTTTTATTTTTGGTTATTGCTTGCTTGTTATTTCCATACTCTATATTTTGTCTAGACTCGACCTTCTGCAAATCCCCAGAGCCTGTTTAGACTCGACCTTATCCTGACTAGAACCTGTCCAAAACCCTGCCCAGAACCTATCCAAAACCTTGCCTAGACTCTGCCCTGACTTTGTCTCAACTCCATCAGACCCTATCCTGACCCTGTCAAGACCCTGTCCTGACTCTCCCAGACCTTTTGCAACTCGCGTAGACTCTGTCTAGAACCTGCCCCGACCGACGCCGGTCACTACCCCGACCGACGCCGGCAGTTTGACCGACGCCGGCACCTTCCCTGACTGACACCGACATCATAGAGACCGACGCCGGTGACTGTGTAAGAATAGTGCTTCATTATCAGGTACGCATTTTATTTTCTGTCCTTTATTTCTATCATTTTATCTTTCATTATATCTACTTTAGTCCAATATTCTGCTTTTTTATCAGTGGGTTGATATCCTTCTAGGAAGTCTTCGAACTTCCAGGATCGGGCGTTCGCCTGACAGCCCACCATATCCTTTGACTAACGTTTTTCATGTTTCAGTCTCTTTTCTTCACAGGTGTCATTCCTCCACAGCCAAAGAGGAGAATCTTCCAACGTCTGATTTCGGTGCGCACGACTTTATCAGGTATCTTCTAGCCTTGACCATTTCTTTTAGTTTCTTATTTCTTCTTTGAATGTAGAAAGCAATTTTGCATAGAAACAGTATGTTTGGTTATTATCTTGATTTTATGTGTAACATGCAGCTAGTTGAGAGTCTTCAAATTATTTATTGTATCACCTCCTTTAGGATAGTTTGCTTTCATTTTTTTCTCTCCCTCCCCCCCCACAAAATCTAGGTGTAGTTGTGATCTAAAGTGGTACATCAAGGTAGCTATCCCTATCTAGATATTCACCTCATCCATAGGTTACCCACAAGCCTAGAGGTGTTTCAAGTATGCCACTTAGATGAGGAGAGCTGAGACATTTCCTCAAAAGGTGTAAATCTAAGTAATAATAGTTTTTGGTATGCCTGATGGGACTCCTAGTCCAAGAAGTTAAAAGATTTTTGGTGTTGTATTTCAACAATCAACCTTTAGAGGCATCTATCCAAGCATTAAGGGCAACTCCAAAGTTACATCAGTTGATCAAGAAACCTAGGTATTCCTTTTAAATATTGTTAATGATCATTCCTTGTGTTCTTGCTTCTTAATGAAGTTTCATGGCTGACCTTGGTGTTGAGTTTTGTTTTACACAAGTTGGTGAGGTATATTCAACCTATGGCATTCCATATCAGCCATGTCATGATCCTTACCAGATCTAACATTATGTGTATCAGCCCATTCATGAAGTGTATCAGCCTGACAATCAACCTTCTCCATATCTTGCTCCTAATCAACAAAGTCACTTCTCTAATCAGACCATTTCCACTTTCAAGTAGACTCTTTTGGGCTATGAGAGGTATATATTATATCTTGATACTCTAAGGGGATGTTTTCAAGAGGTTCCTAGTCATCTTATTCATAAGGTGAGAGATTCATTGATCTGGTCAAAAGAGAGTGGGTACCTATTGAAAGAGCCAATTGGCAAAGGCTCACAAGTGAGATGTTAGATGTGAGTGGCTTGGTTTCTTCCTTAGAGGATAGGCTAAGAATTCATGAAAGGTAACCTCACCAAACCTATTATCCTTCATATCCACTTCTCTAAGATTGCTATCAATCCTATTTGACCCTTACTCATGAGCCCAATCAAGCTGATCAAAGTCACCCTTTCCCAATAAGTTGGAAGAGAAAGTTAAAAAGAGAAACCTTGTTTTTGAAGATAATCTTGATAGGTATATTGAGTTGGCTAATATGCATATTTAGTAGTCTATGTCATCAAAAAAATAAGTGGAATCTAAGCCTTGATTTCCCTCTCTAATTACATCCTCACCTTAAGAAGTGACCTCTAGATATGAGATTCTAAGTTAGAGACAAGGGGGAGAGTCCAAGCCTAAGGAGATTCCAAGTTTCTTGAACACTTCACCCACTCCTGAAATTGCATCACCGCCTCAAGAGAAGACTTCTAATCCTAAAATTTTAAGATGGATTAAGATCATGGAATCATGGGGAAAGAAAGAGGATAGAAGCATTGGTAAGGAGTGTGAAGTTAAGAATGAAGTTGACCCTTTACAAGCCCCTCCCACCCTTCCTCAAGAGACATCTTGTGTTCTATGGAAACCATCTTGTACTCCTTATCCTCATGATGATTCCTATCAAATTCAAGAGATAATTTTATAAGAGAACCTAGCCAAGAAAATTGAAGAGTTAAAGTCAAGGATGAAATTTCTAAGTTAAGGTGTGATAGAAGGTTTAGACCCAAAAGAAGATCCTATGCCTAAACACACCCAATATAACACCCCTCAAGAAAGTGTTCAAGATAAATCAGATTTTAATGAAGTGATTATCAAGTGGAAAGAAGATAACCAAACTATCTTATCCCAAGGTTTGCCTTTCCTTCCTCAAAAGCTTCCAATAGGATCCCCTACAATGCATTCTCAATCTAATTTTGAGTCCTATGTTCCACCTCCACCAACTAGTTCATCTTGGCCTCACCCCATAACCATTTGCCTTGATGTAAATATGGTATGGGAACCTAAAGAAGAGAACTTGGTTGAGTAAAATTTATAACTCTTACTTGAAGAAAGTGCAACTCCTTGGCATCATCATTGGGCTAGGTCACCAGATTTCAACATGCCTAGTCTTGGCATCACCAAGAAGGAAAATGAGATGGAAGATATTTCAGCCCTTGAGAACCAAGATCATATTATAACATATGAGATATAATTTGAGATCCCTCAAGAGGTCATAAGTTTTGAATAAGAGGTGAGTCCTTGTGTTGAATCTTCTTGTTTAGTTGATGATGAAGAATGTATTCCTTGTGTTGAAGAAGAAATCTTGAAATAAGTCCTTTTGGATTCTAAAGAAGAATATGAAGGAGTTTCCCTTTTTGTTACCATTTATGATGCTAATCAAAAAGAATATGAGGAATTGTGGCATTAGTTTGAAAATATTTTCAATGAGTTTGAGTCTCTCAAGGGGTTTACAACTTCTTTAGAGTTGATTACAAGTGATGGTGAGCAAGATGACATTGTCCAAAATGTTATAGATGAGCAAGAGAAAAGTACACATTAGCCTTTGGAGGTCAAGATAGGTTTATATTTACCTCAATCTTCCAAAAAATAAGAAACCATTCCTCTTTAAGTTATGCCTACAAGGATGATGATAGTTGATCATGAGATGAAGAGTGGGCAGTAACATGAGGTATGAGTACAAGGCCAAGAGGAATACTTTTACATTGGAGACCTATTTGAATATGGTCTACTTGAGAGAATATCAATTGAGGTGCCAAGAAGTAGGTCTAATCTATCAAGTGTTCAATCTAAAGAGGAACATACTTGGCACCATGATTCATCTCATGAAGAAGATGATGCAAATAACTTTCCTTTTGATCCTAGAAAGGGACGTATGCTTAGTTGTTAGTTATATATAGTTGTTTGATTTCTATTTTTCCTAAGTGATTTGAGCACATGTGTGTGTCTTTTTAGTGTGTTTGCTTTATTTGGTGTGTCTTTTGTTTTGTGTGGTTGAGGTAGTCAGTTAGTGGTATTGTCTTGATCAAAAATTATGGTCTTGGTCAAAGGTATCCTTATTTTGTTTTAGACTTAAAATGACTCCTTAAACCCAATGGAGTGATAAGGCTATGGTCTAGTTAGTATAGCAGGCATACTACCCCTATGAGTCACTAATTTGTTGACCAAATTTGACCCTATATGTCAAATTGGAACCCCTATAGGTAAAAATTTGATTTTTAAGTGTTTGAAGGTTTAATATATTATGTTTAAATGTGTATGATAAGTCATTTAGTGTGATTTAATGTTATATTAGCCTTACTCATTAGTCTTTTTAGTCCTTATATCATTTTGAGTCATTTTGAACTTAAAAAAGAGGAATTTAATGACTTGTACAGCCTCTTAGGGAAATGTGAAGGTGTCAAAAGGTTATGTCATGTGCCATGTGTCCTATTATGTCTTAGGTAATTATTTCTAACTAAAAGTGGGAGGTGTTTCAGAAGACAGAGCAATTTTCTTAGGAAAAGATAAGATTTTGGCACTTGTACATCTCATGGGAAAGTGTGCCACATGATATAAGGTCATGTAAAGACTCTTCAACTTCCTTAGATCCATCTCAGTGTTTGACACCCTTTGGAAGTCCTAAAAAAGGCCCAAAACCATTTTGCTCCTTTTTCACCCTTTCAGGCACACATAACCAATTTTTAGGTTTGTACTTGGTATGATCAATAGGACAACTTCTAATTCAAATGAATTTGGGAGGTGAAATTAAAATCAAATAGATTCATTTTCATAACAAGATTTTGGGAAATGATGGCCTATGCTTTATGAACCATCCTCATGAAGTTGGCTACATTTTTCTAATTTTTAATATGTGTATCTTATAGGTTTTACCTTGGTTTGAGCAATGCTATACAATCCAATTGGTCATATTGGTTCCAAATGATGTTGACTCCCTTATCTCGTGTTATCCATGATTTGTTTCACATTTGGAAAGGATTTGATGGCTTAAATAACTCAATTTATAGGAAGGTGTTGATAGTGGACTTGCACTCCAATTTTACCATTTGTAGGAAAACTTTTTTCTCTGCAATGGATATAATCCAATGTGGCATGATGTCTTACTTAATCCAATGGGTTTAGTAAAATATCTTGATTTCAAATTTTTAATCTTCAAAATGAGCATCATTGAGGTTGTGGTATAATTGGATATACAGTCAGCTCCCAGCTCTCTATCTACTTTCCACTTATAGGCACATCTATAAAACCTATATGGCATGATCATAGAGGTGTGATGAGGGTTACAAAGCCTAATGTATTTTTGATCAACATAAAATAATTAACTGAACATCCAAATGGTAAGAGAGGGTTGTAACAGTCATATAAAACACTTTAGTGTAGTCTACCATGAACAAACTCACCTACAGGTGCATACAAGAGGTTTCAAACATTGAAATGTGGTATAAAAGTTTGCCTCAAGACCTTTAATACCATAATCCACCATTTGAGTCTTTAAAAGGGCAGGAAGTTGGACATGGATTCAATCTCATCTTCACTACCTATATGCATGATATTGTCTACCTATAGGTGGCTTGACAGAGATATGGTGATATTGGTACAGAAGTTTAATAAGTGATGAACCTTTCTTAAGGTGTTAAGATGGTAAAATATCATGGGAGAATTTTTTTAAAATATGGATTTATAAACAAGGTTTAAGGCCATCTTCAAAAAATGAGATGACTATTTTAGAGATCAAATCCCTAAACTAAGAAAATAGAGTTCCTAGGGGTTTTGTTGATATCATATGACATGGTTGAAATGACCTTTGAAGTAGCTATATTAGTATAGCTTGTATCCTCTAGCATAGAAAATTACCTTGATAATTCTTAAGGATAGAGGGTTAATGAAGGATGGTGACTGAGAGGCCTAAATTTGCCTATAAAGACACTAAAGTCAAGCATTAATGTCTACAGGTTTCGATCCAGGGGAGACCTTTTTCATCCAAAGTTGCACAATAGATTGTGCACCATGTTTGAATGTTTCCAATGGTTTAAATGAGTGTTTTTGATCCAATATATCATCAAATAGGTTCATGTATTGTGTTTGGTCCTCATGAATCACCTATGGGTGCCATAATCTATAGAATACTCACCTACAGCCAGTATAGGTTCCAAATTTGAAAGGATGTTTCTTTCTTGCAATACATGGGAGTTTGGGTATGTTTGATGTTTTGAAAATAATTGAAACCTTCCTTAGAGGTTTAAAGTGTCTTAGGAAACAAATATAGTGATATTTCAAGCTCAAAGCCACCTACAAGTCTTTGTACAGTCAACTGTAGGTGACTGTAGGGTAACAGGAAGCTAAGACAAGGTATCTAGGTGGTGGTTTAGGCTAGGCATGGTGAAAAAATGGATCTTATAAAATACCAAATGACCCTAAATTATTATAAAGAGATTTTAGACATTTTTCCAAGCCTAAACTAAGCAAGTAGGCGACTATAAAAATCATACTTTGGTTAAAAGGTAGGACAACATATTTAACTACCTATGAATGGTTTTGAGAGAAATTCAACCTCCAAAGTGTGAGATGAGTATAAGTATAGGTGAGATAAGTCTTGGAGGATTTTAATAAATCTTATACACTATTTTATACACACACACCTACAAGTGTTCCGTCCAATACAAAAAACACAATCAGGAGATGCATACTATTTGAGAGTTCAAGGTGTGTGAAAAGTATATATGGAATGTTGTAGTGTTGAAGGGAATTGGGAAACATCCATAAGGATCATGAAAGTATTTATAGGACCTTGATAGTATAAATCAAGCATAGAATAGAGAACTCTATCAAGTTGCATAGAATTCACACCTTGGATCCCTGCATGGTTTGTTTTGGTTTTTTAAGGATTTGAAAGGTCAAATGATGTCATCAAGGGATAAATATTGGTGGAAAAAATCCTTAAAACCTAGATAAGATATCAAAATATTCAATTTTGTTTAAGTAAATAGTGGAGTGACCTCTATTTTATCTTAGATAGAGGGCACTTTTTCCATGCATAAACCCTACAGTTTGGAGATTAGGGACGAAAGGTCAGCCAAGGAGTTGATTGAAACTTTAAAAAAGATTTAGAAAGATAGATAAAAATTATGCAACCATGATAAATACCTCACATAAGGAGGGAACCCAATAGAATTATCTAGACCATGAAGGTTGCAGTCAGACCTAGTAGGCAGAATTAAGGCTTAGAAGCCAAATGGTAGGCCACTTTTTCTTCTAGCTCTTAGTGAGCCTTTTGATTGATTGGAACATGTTTATAGGGTGAATTCAGAAGTGTTAAATCTCTTGGAGTGCATGAGAAACCATAATAAGGTCATTTTTGATCTTAAACCAACTCAAGCCTATTAAACAAGGTTTAGGCCTAAAAGCCAAAAGGAGAGTCATGATCACTTCTACCTTAGATGAGCTTTCTACCCTATTGAAACATGTTCATAGGATGGATAAAGATAAGTTAAATATTTTTAATGGTAGATAAGTTGTAGTGGAATCCATTTTTGTCCCAAAGCTAACTCAGACTTGTGCAAAATGTGAAAACAAGCTCGATAGGAGAAGTTTGGAAGCTCACACCTCTTTTGATGCTATGCATGGGAATCTAAGAAGTTTAGGGATGTTGATGATGGTCTTGAAATATACATTTGTGAAATTTTTTTATAGGTTCAACGTCTCATATTTATGAACAAATCTTAAGAGGGTAAAATAGGCCTAAACCCTCATAAACCCTTGCCAGTGACCAATTTGAGGAAATGGAGATGGAAAACTAATTTGATGGCATAGTTTGACCATGAAAATGCATGGAGGTTGTAGAGGACTGTCTCAATATCCTTTCCACCCTTTTGAGTTGTACAAACAAGGTACAAAATAGGGTACTTTTAACTATTTTATAGGTTCCTAGGAGGATTTTGAAGATGAATCAAGTTTTGGGGAAAGATTAGACTTATACTAACTCATTATGTTTGTTTATTGCTTCATCAAAACAATATCTCTCATCTCAGCCAGTCAAAGTTGGCATAGTGAGCAAGCTAGTGAGAAGTGTTAAAACTCAAAGTGGATGGATTTTTAAGGTGTGTTTGATGCCTCTAAGGCCATGGAGATTCTTTTCAATGTCATCCACTCCCTCTCATGTATTTTCATAGAAAATTGAAGCCATTTATGAGTCGACATGTGGAGGGTGCATAAAATAAGAGTTATTTTGATTGAAAATGGTGATAGCTCATTTTGGGAAGGTTTCATATGACCAAGAATACAACCAATGCATGGAAAGGCATGTCTAAAATCCTTCCCCTTCATTCCAATCATCATTCCTATCCCTAATTAGTTTTGGGATGTTCAAATAGGTTCAAATCATGAAGGTAGTATTTTGAGGTAGAATGAGAGCTTTCATGCCACTTTACAAGTGTTTTATGACTGGGAGAGCCACTTGTTCCTTCTAACCTTGCATGGTTCATCCCATATCCTCTTCTCATGCACATGTAACTCCTTTTCTCAATTTGACAAGTGTTCTTGTGACCCTTGGACTTCTCTCTTCTCCTATCTCTCTCAAGTTCTATAAGAAATAGCAATTTTAGCCATTATAACTTATGATCCACCTGAGTATGGTGAAGCCCTGCTCATTTTCATAACATTTATTCAATAAGACTACTAATTTTTACCTCTTCCATGACTATTTTTAGTGTGTTCATTTGGATTGTTCGATCTTGCATAAGTGATAACTCTTGTTTCCTTAGCATGGTTATCTCATTCTTTCATCTATTTGCAGTTGGAAAGATTCTTCTTACAAGGCATATGAAGTGTTTTGGGAAGTGTCAAGGTTGAGTGAGTTATTTTATTCACTAGTGCCATTCAAGGCCTCTTTTCTAGTCCTCCTAGCCTAAACATTCATCCATAACCTCATAATGTAATATTGATGTGAGAAGATGTAGATTAGAGAAGTGTATGTTTGGTTATTCTCTTTATTTCATGTGTAAC
This sequence comes from Torreya grandis, assembly GCA_037957365.1. NCBI lineage: Eukaryota > Viridiplantae > Streptophyta > Pinopsida > Cupressales > Taxaceae > Torreya > Torreya grandis. The sequence goes on along the minus strand of JARHVA010000288.1, from coordinate 3,811,319 downwards.
ATGCATTTGGTTGAGATTCATCAACTTATTTGGTGTATCACCTCCCTTAAGATAGTTTGCTTTCAGTTTTCTCTCTCCCTTTTCCCTCAAAGTTTAGGTGTAGTTGTGATCCAAAGTTGTACATCAAGGGAGCTATCCCTATTAGAGATTCACCTCATCCTTAGGTTACCCACAAGCCTAGAGGTGTTTCAATTGTGCCACTTGGATGAGGAGAGCTTAGACATCTCCTCAAAGGGTGCAAATCCAAGTGACAACATTTATAATATTGTAAAAAACATCATCTATAGGAAAAGTGTAGACGCAACCTTCATATTGAAATATTATGAATCTATGTAATGTAGATGCTATAACACTAATAACATGAATCTAGGGTCTTCCCAACAAAAAAGTGTAATTAACCTCATTATATATCACTTGGAAGTTCTTAGATTAATTTCTAGGACTAAGAATTATGTATGCTATAATTTTTTCTGATTTACAAATCCTTTGATAATTATATCAAAAGGTGAAATATACTTACAATCAATTACTATTGCATTAAGAAATTATATATTTAAATGTTTTATCCTACATCATTATCAACAAGGACCCTCTTAATTCCTTAACAACTAACTTTGTGTTGAATGTGTAGATACCTAAATCTAGTCACATGTACTTGACAATGCCTTTTGAAAATTATAGGTTTCACATATAGTTATAATTGATCATATATATACATGTAATTCTATATCATTTATTGATTCATGGGGCATGATGTTGGTTCATTCACATATATACATTTTTCAAATTCAAAAGGCATGGTACTATCTCTTGCATATAGGCACTACAATACATTTTATAAATTCAAAGGAAAATAGTTTTTGTTCTAGTTGAAATTTATTGTGGTCATAATGGGGGCAAGATATTATTCATTCTCTTTAGATGATGAAAATAAAATATATATCCATTTATAATAGTTTGATTCAGTATGGTATGTGTAATGTATGTTCGAGTCTAGTGACACTCAATGGCCTTGGAATTACATCTAGCAAACCCATTGTGCAGTTCCACCTTTTTGTTATGGGTGATGTGTGTTCAAGTATATGACATTAAACAACCATGGAATCACTTATATCAAACCCATCATGGTTCTATGTTATTTTGGATTAGTACATTGGGTGCTTCTCCCCATTCATGAGAGTTGGAGCATGCATCTTTCCAACTCAAGGGCTTGATTAAATTTTCAAAAATTGGGACTTGATCACTCTCAAATATTCTAATGGTTAAACATGAGAAACCATCTCTCCAAGTTATTCAATAAGGAGGAAAATTTATCCAATGTTTTTATAAGTTACAAGGAAACATGGTTTCAACTCCATATATGTGTACTCCTTCCTTACTCTCCTTTCAATTATCAAATTTCAGAGTTTTAGATTTTTCAAATTTTAAATATGATTAATGAATACTTCATGTGTTATTTTAGGGTTTCCTAAAATGAGTGCCCTATAGAATTAGAGTTTCCAAAACAAAAGACAAAGTGGGTTGTAGACACTTAGGATTTTATTTCTCCTTTACTCTAGCAATTTTATTATTAGAATAAAAGGGGGATATGTAGATACCTAAATCTAATCATAAGTACTTGAAAATTTTAATTCTTGACATTTTTTAGACCACTTGAATTGTGCTCAAACACATGAATATTAATCACCTTGCCCTATAAATTTATCTATAAGTAGGACTTAACCCATGTATTTTTTATAACTACTACACAATAATTTCTAATTTAACACTCAAACTTCCTTATATCACTCTCAGACTACTTTTGATCTTGGGATAGCTATGGCTACTTTTCTAGGAAAGGCTAACTCTAAGAAGATAAGTGTGTTGCATAAACTTATGTACCTAGTGTGCCCTTGTCCCCATGTTATTTAACAACTAGTTTTCAAAATTATAATTATTCATCTAGGTAATTTTGTACGTCTCACATGTTGGCTAAAGGAAATTATTCTAAATGTTCACTATGTTGTATTCAACACACCCCACATTGGATTTTCTTTGGTAAGTGGGGACCCCCGCTATTTTTTAAAGAAAGGCTTGGTCATTATTTGGATTATGTGTGTGTGTTTGGATGATTTTATTATCTGTACAAATTTGATGTTTTAGACATTGAATCAGTATTGGTGTCACCTATTTTCTCCTGCAGTCCATTTCTAGTAAAACAACTTATTGAATTTAATCTATTAATAGAAAAGTTAAAGTTTGTCATGTATGACAGGTATTTGGGTTTGTTTCTTTGAGTTTTTTAATTCATATTTAATTGTTTGGCATTATAGACATTTTTTGGTCTTCAAGAACTTTTTGGTCAAAAGGTTTTTGGTCTTAGGGAACTTTCTCTTCAGATTTTGTTCCGGTCAGTGGCTTTTCAATAGACAACTTTCCTTCGAATCATTTTTTTTGTCACCTTCCTCTACAGTAACTTTACTTAGGAAACTTTGGTCTTCAAAAGGTTTGAGTCGATAAATTTCTCTATGACAACATCTTCTTAAGTAATAATCTCCCTGATGAAAACTTGGTTTTTGAGATCTTCAATGACTCTCATTTAGATCCTTTTGGTTATAAACTTTCTCTTTGGTAACTTTCCTTGATAAATATTCCTAAATGAATCTCTTTGAAGAACATTTTAATTTTTGGGGTATTTTGTTAAGAACCCTAGGCTCACCATATCACATCATTCGGCCCAAATTCAAAGCTTGACCTCCCAACTAAACCATATAGTGAAAAGTGACAAGTAAATGTGTAACTATCAATCTAGACGTCATGTTATGCATTGACTTGTTGCGATACTTATTCTTTGAAGGGATAATTGTGGAAGGTGGATATCTACACTATGTCAAAAAAACATAGTCATTGCATACATCTCAGGTGACACATTCATGAGGTATTTATGTTTGCCCATTATAGACACTACATTTTATTTGCACAATATCAATACTTGGAGGAAAAATAATGATGCAAAATAAGTAGTGAGGAAATGGCTTCTTCTGGCGAGACCTTCATGCTCAAGGAAACAACCAAGAACCCCATGCCCATCACCCAATTTTAGATGGGAATTCATATTGGAATGGCATTGTTGAATTGAATGTTTGGCCACCCAAGAATCCATTTCTTTCATATATAATGGGTGACCCTACTTGACCTGCTCATCACTTTAGAACACGCCTATGTATTGGGGGAGGTTATCAGTTCCCACCTGCAAGAATAAATATTGTGCAAATACAAGAGGCCCCATGTGGGAACTTATACATGATGTCATAAATTTTGGATGTAGTCATGGGGACTATCTATAGGCATAATGGGGTTTTTTGGAATCCCAACCCTGACTACATCAAGAATAGTATTTGTGAGTTCTACTCTTTTGTTCACATCTACAGATATATGAGGAGTATAAAAATAATTGTAGAGGACCTGTATCCTTAATTTTGGATGGAAATTCATGGCTAGCCTCTAACTAGGATATCCAAGAGCATCACTAATACATTCATGAATTTGAGTGATTATTGGCTATACCCAAACGACACTGTCATCATGATTGTTGGACATTAGGTAGACCCTCTTCGATTGCCCAAATTTATCTCAGAGAAAGTTGTCGAGTAAGAGATTAATTTATAATTATGGAATGGGATAGATGAGGAATTGACAAAGAATAAGAAGAGTATTTTCAATGGCTCTCATATTATAATTGGGAGAATGCAATACACATATAGAAGACATTTCAAAGAGGCTACTAATGCAAGGGAGGCTTATGCTTTGGCCACTTTTCCCCACTGGGATTGGGACCCCCATGAGGGAGTGTAGCAAAAGTTCATAATATGGGCATCCCTTATAAGCATGGACCTTTTGATCATGACTTTTTTTCCTTAATGCAAAATATGATGAAGAAGTCAAGGAAAGGGCTAAGACTATTGGGCTGAGTGAGGGCTTACTAAGGGTAATATAAACAAATCACTCCCTTACACTTGAGAAAGCCAAAATTAGGATCCCACCACTAGGGGAATAGACATTTTTGGAGTGGTAGACCCTTCTATAAGCCAAAAGACTAAAGTTAGGACCCCTAATAACCACATACTGTGATGACAGCTCAACAAGAGCAAGATCAAATGGTATGGGAAACATCAACTACTGGAGAGAAAACAACAAGAGCAAGTGGTAGGGGAGACATTATTTATTTCTCAACAAGAGGAATAGTAGTCTCCTTAAGTTTAAACATATACTATTGAACTGATGAAGGTCAAATAAGAATGAGGAGAAGAACTAATGCAAGAGAATGACAACACTATTAGGGAAGAAGCAAAAATCATATGCCTAGACTCCTATGATGAGGAAGAGATGGCACCTATTGTGGTGGATTCAGTATCATAACCTCTAGTATGACTCTTCCCCTTCTTACACAAAAATTGACTAGTCCTTAGGCTGAGAGGATGATAATTTATTATCAAAGAAAATCTATAGATGATAGGCCATAGAATCTATCCATAGAGGTAACAAGTAGATAGATACCACCTACAATTAAATGTGATCCAAGCTATGATGTGGATTAAGAAGAGATAAAAAAGCTAAATTAATGAGCTTACAAGGGTTAAAATCAAAGGCACCCCCTAGTGGTGACCAATCATGTAAGGGTGCTCTATTCATTGTTCCCCTAGGCCTTTATCCTCTTATGTCATTATCAATTGTTTCTTCTCTATCATTGCCAGTTTTATCTACTTTTACTCCTATGCCATCATTATCTAATGGGTCTATTTTCATTATGCCAACCACTAATCTAACCTCTACTCCTTTAGCTTCCATCTTTGTTTCCATAACCACTAGCCAACCCATCACCCAAATGACACCTTCTTCTACTCAACTGAGTTCACCACTACCCTCATTAGGAGCAGTGTAGACCACAGTAGTGGTGGAAACAAAGAGATATCCCAAGAAGAAACTTATCTACATTTTTCATCCCATGACACATTTAGGGAATGTAGACTAGTCCAAGATAAATTTGACTTCAATGCATAAGCCAACCATTGAGCCTGAGCCTGAAAAGGACACAAATAGAGGCACATCCATTAGATACATCAAATCTAACTCTTCTAGATTGAGCCAAGGATTTAGGAGCATTAGATTCTAAGAGGACTAACTTGAATATCACTGAGCTACTCACTATGACCTCACTCTTTGACAAATCAACTGGATTAGTACCAAGGGTAAGGAAGAGGAAGATATAAGATAACAGTGGGCGAGTCATAATTCTAAAAGAAAGAGAAGAGATTTACTCTTTCAAAAAGATAGGATAGAAAGAAGGGTCATTCCCCTACATTGAGGACCTTAAGTCCTACATAGAGACCCACACTTAAGTAGTGATGGCCATTCATAAGGGAATAAAGCAAGCAAAAAAAGAACTAGAAGAAGAATTGGAGACTCTTAGATAATAGCAATAGGTAATTTATGTTCCATATAGCATAAAGTAATATGTATAGAGTGTGGCATTAAGATTATATGAGATTTTGGATACCATTCATTCTTTGAGATCACAATTGGCTCCGTAATAACAAAATTGTTTAAACTTCTCAAAGAAGATATAATAGATTGAATTTCTTAGTTTTGTATACTCCTAATAAGGCATTTAGCCATTTAAATTTGATGACCCCTTTGGAGGTAGCCAATGCATTGAATCTAGCATTCATAAGGACTCAATAAGGCTAGGATTGGGTAAGTACTACCGATGGTCTAGTTAATAAGATCACATAACAAGAGAAGCATGCAGTACAAAGTTTGGATGAGCTAGAATTGACACAAGCACATGATAATACTAGGAAGCTGGTAGCTCAAGCCATTTTTGATCAAATTATATAATAAGATTTGGATAATTTCAATCAAATTTTACAATTATTGACTTTAGAGGATATTCAAATGAATTTGAGTTTAGCAAGGAATAAGGCAAGTGAAGTGGAAGTATTTTAGGTAGTTTCTGAGCTACCAAAACTAAGCATGCAAGGCTAGTAGAATAAATAGATAGGTTGAATAGACCACCTCTTCTTGATATGATCTTAATATGGGCACAATATTCCAAAGGATATAAACACTATCAAGAGTTAGAGGCCAGGAAGAAGGGAGCTTCAACACCAACTACTAGTTTTGTAGTTTAAGCTCCACCTAATGTGCTAGTGACAACACCACCATCAACTTCAATCCATCCCAACTCAATAAGTACATTGAATCTATCTCTTAGTTTAGCTTTGTTTATAACTCCAATTCAATCTACCAATTCATCTCTAACTACAACTTTAGTTACTACATCTGTTGTAATTAATAATACAACTCCAGTCACCAGTTTAGTGTCAGTTACAACATCAGTTCCAAAAACAACCTTGAGAAGTGTCAAGCAAGATCAAAGTCAGTCTTAGTCAAAGGTTATATTTATATAGTTTTTCATGCAATTATTATTCACAACTAGTTAATTCTTGTTACATCTGTGTTATAATTAAATAAATTATTTTGCCAACATGCACACATTGCATGTCTGATGTAATCTATAAGTAATAACATGCAATTGTGTATCAAACTAGAATTCATGTTCTAGTTATTCTGATGTAATCCAAAGTTTTGTTATACTTGAAGGATGAGGTGACCCCTTCTCCAAGTCCTTTAAATACATGTAAAACCCTATTTTCAAAGGGCTGAAGTTTTTGATCAATATATAGGAAGAAATTAAGTGATTGATTGTCACACAACTATGTTTATTCTTTCTTCTTCCTTATCTATATTATTGAAATTTTAGTTTCTTTATCTATATCAGCTCAATAATTTTTAAGTATGTCTAATTGTTTCAATTGATGATTAGTTGTGCTACATCTACTGAGGATTGATAAATTTCAATGGTTTAAACAATTAGTATATATTGAGTTGATAATCCAACGTGTGTAGGAGTATTTCCTTTGGTGTAGTCATCTAGGCATGTGTTATAGCTACTCTAGATAACTTTCTGGTCTGAGTTGTAACCTTTCAGATAAGGGTTGTTAAGCACGGGATATACTAAGAGGGAGGTGAATCAGTATATCATATATCTTATAAACACTTAATCAAATTCCACTTAACCATTCATTCAAGATATGCAATAAAAATGAAATAATAAACACCACACAAGATAGAGAGACACCAGATTTTAACGTGGAAACCCAATGTGGGAAAATCCATGGAGAAAAATCTCAAGTCTATGAATGAGCAACAACTCAAACTACAATATTTGCAAGCACTAACTTGCACGAGCACTAACTCCTTTATTTAGTACCAACATAACAACTATTTGTGAGCACCAACCCCTTTACAGAGCACCATCACAACAAATATTCATGAGCACCAATCGACATTGTGTATACCACACAACTATCTCTCAATGTTACTTTCTCAACAAATGATAGCACATTACAATATCTCTTTCTTTTCTCTCCTTTGCTCTTCTAAGCTAGATATACCAATTACAAACCATGCTCTCATCCACACATTAAAAATGGCTTCTCAAGCCTTTATTTATAGATTTCCAAATGGCCTTTGGCATTCACCCTTTATGACCCTTCATTCCTCATGAAAAATGGTGCCAAACTTGCACGACCCTTCAAATTCTTTCATTTGAAAAGTCACATGGTGACCCTTCATTAGCAAATGCATTCTTTCCTCTTTCCTCTTTATCTTGATGACTTTTCATATTCCTCAAAGTGTCCCTTCATGAGAAATCACACCCTTCCTCTTTTGTCTTCACTTGGTGACTCTTGGAATTCCTTAAGATGACTCTTGATGGGAAAATGCATCCCATTCTTCTTTTGTATTTACCCCATGACTCTTTGACTTTTCCAATGGCCCTCTTTTGACTTTATGCAACCAAAAATATATTCATTAATATTAAATTAATATTAACACACATTAGCCAAGATATTAACATTAAAAACACCATTAAAAAATAAATGTTATGGGGCTTTTATCACCAATGCTAGACCTTTGACATCAATAAAAATATTTCCAATAATCTCCCCCTTTGTCATTGATGGTAACCTCAAACTAAAATTTCCACATCTTAAAACCTATACTACACATGCCAAGTAACATGTATATCCTAACTAAAAAACATACAGTAACTCCCCCTTATTATATTATCCTGTACTTATTCCCTGTGCTTGTTTCTATACCTATATTTGTACCTCTTTTTGCACTTATCCCCCTTTGACATCAATGGAAAAGGGCCTATTCTAGAGCTAACACTTAGCTCCCCCTCAACTGATGTTGATCCTCAATGGTATGAAGTAAAATAAATTACTCCCAACTCCTCTCACAAATCCTTGAATGTGTCCTTTGATTGTGCCTTTATGAAGATATTTGATAACACATATAAATTGTTACCTATCCTCTGAGCATCTACAATCAACTCATCTAAATATTTTATTCTAATCTCACAACCTTCTACATAAAACTTTAATGTGTATCCCTGATCACATATTTGACTTACGCTTAATAGATTATGCTTAAGACCTTATACATACAATACATTCTTAGTCTTGGTTCTACCATTATCCAAGCTCAAAATACCTTTTCTAGCTATCCTGGTAGTGGTTTTATCTCTAAATTTCACTGTGCCACCATTGATCTTATTTACAGTTATAAACTTGCTCTTGTCTCCTATCATATGCCTCGAACATCCACTGTCAATGAGCCATGGCTGTTTTTCATTTCTTGCATGCAAAGCTATCTGAACTAATATAAAATCTTTAGGTTGTTTCTTCTACCATGAACCTATTTGAACCTTCTTCTTGATGAATGTAACCTTAAAACTTTGTTCCTTCTTGACTGAATCGAACACACTTTTGTAATGCCAGTTTGTGTCCAAAATTATTGCAATTGTAACAAACTATGGCCTTTTCATCAAAGCATGATAGAGCAAAAAAAGAGTTTTGGCTTCTGCTTGACTTTGCATGAGTTTCCTTCCCCTTGTTTCTAAAATTGTTAGCTCTTTTTTGATATTCTATTTTATTATGACCATATCCATTACAATAAATATAGTAACCATAAAAATAGAACCTATTTGTGTATCTTTGTCTTGATTATCTTTTGTAGCTTTGTTCCTCCAGCCTTTTTTGTTTGAGATATCCTCTGTATTTTTCACTTCTTATTTTTTTGTTTCCTCTTTTGTAAGACCTTTAGCATATCTCTTTTTCTTTTCAAATCTAACACCTATCTTATCTGATATTGACTTTTGACTTTCCAATATCTTATTTAACATGTTAGTCCTATCCTCAAATTTGGAATCACTAACTGCTTTATCATTGACTGCTTTCTCAATATCTTCTTTTAAAGAGGCAATTTCAATAACATACCTTTCACATTCTTCACTTACTTTTTCGCAACTATGTTGTTAAATCTTTTTCATTCTTTTTGGCTTCTTCAAGGCATGTTTATAGATCTTCAATAATTACCTTTGACTTTTTTTCATTTTTCTCGATCTAGCGCTTCAATTTTTTATTCTTCTTCTCAACAACTTCTAATTCTTCTAAGGCACAAATGAGTTCTCCTTCTAGATTCACCTTGACTTCATCCTCACTTTCATCATGATTTTCTTCTTGATCATCTGTACTTTTGCTTATGGATACATATTAATGTATGGTCATGAATAGATTCTCTTCTTCATCTGAGTCACTGACTCCATTATCTTTGGCTGAGCTAAGATCTTTAGAATATAAACTCTTCTTCTTGAATCTCTTCTTGTATTTGCCTTTAAAGTTTTTCTTGTATGTAGAATTTCCTTTTTCATTGTCACCATTATTATTATCTACACATTTATCTTTAAAATGTCCAATCTTACCACATTTAAAACATTTAAATGGCAATTTTAATTGATATTTACATGTGCCCTTTTTAGGCTTGTGAATGAATAGAGATCTATTATCATCTTCCTCATTGCTAGAGCTGTCACTTGATTCTTAAATCTTGGATTTCTCTTTATTTGATGTCTTGAAAGTAGCTTCCCTCTTTTAGGGCTTCTCTTATTCGGTTTGCATCTCATATGCCATAAGAATACCATGTAGTTCATCCATCTTTAGCTTGGCTAGATCCTTCATCTCCTCAATTGCCAAAACCTTTGCATCATATCTCATTGGTAGAGATCTCAAAACCTTTTGTACCACCATTAACTCTTCCAATTTTTCTCCAAGGCCTTGAATTTGATTAACTATTTGATCAACTCACAAAAGATAACTTGCTATATTTTCTTTCTCTTCCATCTTCAAACTCTCAAACTATTTTCTGAATGTCTGGAGCTTAGATTTCTGAACCTTTCCATCACCTTTTTAAATATTCTCAAGTTTTACCCAAGTCTCATGAGCATATTTTCATTGCATAACTTTAACAAAATTCGATTCACATAAACCACATAAAATAGCATTCAAATCTCTAGCATTATTTTGACTTGCCTTCTTTTCTGTCAAAGTAGTTGCAAGTGTTTGTGGCTCTTCATATTCCTCCACAACTACTTACCAAATGACAAATCCAAGAGAAATCAAATAAGTCCTCATCCTTATGCTCCAAAAAGTATAATTTATTCCATCAAAAAAAGGTGCCTTATTTGTATAAAAACCTTCATGTGATCTAGCCATCGTGCTTTTCGTGATCTACCTTCAAGCTATAAAACTCTTTTCAAAGGAACCTACTCTGATACCAATTGTTAAGCATGAGATATATTGAGAGGGGGGTGAATAAGTATATCATATATCTTATAAACTTTTATTTAATCAAATTCCACTTAACCATTCATTCAAGATATGCAATAAAACTAAAATAATAAACACCACACAAGATAGAGAGAGACACCAAATTTTAACATAGAAACCCAGTGTGGGAAAAACTACAAAGAGTAATCTCAAGTATATGAATGAGCACCAACTCAAACTACACTATTCATAAGAACCAACTTGTAGGAGCACCAACCCATTTGTTGACCACCATCACAACAACTATTTATGAGCACCAACCCCTTTGCTGAGCACCAACACAATAACTATTCGTGAGCACCAACCCATATTGTGTATACCACATAACTATCTCTCAATGTTGCTTTCTCAACAAATGATATCACATTACAATATCTCTTTCTTTTCTCTCATTTACTCTTCTAATCTAGATATAATAATTGTAAACCATGCTCTCTTTCACACATTACAAATGGCTTCTCAAGCCTTTATTTATAGCTTTCCAAATGACCTTTGGCATTCACCCTTTGTGACCCTTCACTCCTAATAAAAAATGGTGCCAAACTTGCATGACCATTTAAATTCTTTCATTTGAAAAGTCACACGGTGACCCTTCATAAGCAAATGCATCCTTTCCTATTTTATATTTATCTTGATGACTTTTCATATTACTCAAAGTGTCCTTTCATGAGAAATTGTGCCCTTTCTCTTTTTTCTTCACTTGGTGACTTTTGGAATTCCTCAAGATGACTCTTCATGGGAAAATGCATCCCATTCCTCTTTTATCTTTACCTCGTGACTCTTTGATTTCTTCATGGGCCCTATTTTGACTTTATGCAACCAAAAATATATTCATTAATATTAAATAAATATTAACACACATTATCCAAGATATGAACATTAGAAACACCATTAAACAATAAATGATATGGGGCCTTTATCCACAATGCTAGAACTTTGACATCAATTACAATATTTCCAACAAAGGGTGTGAAACATCAATCCTAAAGAGAACAATATTTAATTGAGATTAGTAAGCTTCCTATACTTGCTTTCCTAGACTATTAATCGTGCTTGTTCGTGAGTGTGAAATAGCTACAAGAGGCAAACACCAGTCTTGGAGATACTTATCCACCAAAGAAACAGTCTTAGAAGTGACCTTCCAAAAACATAGAGCCTTCTTTTCTACCTTAGCATTCTTTCCCTCTTTGAGTTTCTTTGGGATCTACCCAACATAGAGTAACCCTCTACCCATCCAACTCATTTAGTGATTACTTTCTATTAGATTTCACACATCCATCCACAAACTTGGTTAAACACCCTGCAGGCTCAACTTATTATTCCATCACTTGGTTATTTTAACTTTATACCTACAACTCATACCCTAGAGTGGAACCTCATTCCATAGATATCCTAAAGCATTAGAGGCTACCTCGTTTATCCTTCTTTGGTGTGCATACATCCCACATCAACACACTATTAATACAAATATAATGTCATTCATTAAAGAACTCAACATATATTTGGCATTTATCTATAACATTATTGAACATTGAGAAAATATACTCTATTCTTCCAAAATTCAATATAAATCACTATGATTAGTCTCAAATTAAGTTTGAAGCATTTCAACTCAATTCAAGAGATAACATTGTCAAATATCAAAACCAATTTACTAGCCACATGCATATAGTCAAGGAGCACAATTGCATAATCACTCTAGGTGAGAGAACTATGTGTGACTTGATTCCCTCCTTTTAATATTTAGATACGTAGTCAATGGTTAATCATCAATGAGGTTGATTGGGTTCATTTCATCCCATTACACTTCACTTTCTTTGGCAAGTCTTTAACTCTCACAAGTACCCCTAGGGTTTCCAAGGCAAAGAGAAGGAGAACACATATTTTTGCATGGCACTAATAGAATCACAATATCAAATGCCTCTCAACAAACACAAGCACATAAATTAAATCAATCACAGTCAAATCAAATAAGTATATAGTAAATAGACAAGGTCGCACTGCAAAGTTATCCAATGAGCATGGACTTGTGAAGACACAACTACAAACTATGCTTTTAGACCTAAGCTATCATAGTCTTATTTTATGTTATTTTTCATTGTCAAGTATCTGTTATAGTAAACCAAAAACTAGAAATTCCATCTTAGTTTTGGTTGTTCTTACTATTCCTTGCATATGTAGCTTATTAGTCAATTTTAATTGTCAATTCTACTTCACATTCAAATTTATGCCTAAATGTCATCTATTAAAAATTGAATAATATATCAATATTTTATAACTATTAAATAATGTTTAAACAAAAATAGTTTAAAATAAAATTTACAAATGAAGGTTTTTATCAATAATGTCTTGAGGAGGTATGTCCTAAAGTTAGAAGTGGATGAGGTGCTCACTATTTTTTAAATTATTCACAAGAGAAGCAAAATTAGCAGACTCAGTATTGGTTAGTAAAGTAACATCATGCAAAACATCCTAGAATATATCTTTGAAAAAAAATACTATTTAAGAAAATATAAAATATAAATCTTGGCTTCTGTATTTTGAAATTGTTCCACTATATCATATGGTTTGTTATCTAAACCTTAGAAGGAGTAGGGGGTATTAAAGGCTTATAGAGGAATATATTAGTTTACTCCACCTTAAGAATTAAGTGGAGGGATAGTGGAATTTTGTATCTTACCCCTTTAATTTGATATAAAATTAATCTCATAGTGAAGCATCAAACATTGAAAAACTTTAGGAATAACACTAAGAGAGGTGAAATCCAAGGTATCAATGGTCAAGATATCACCATATGAAGCATGGAAAACAAAACTATCATGTCTTATTCCATAATCTAACATTCCATCATATATCCTAAAAAAATGTGATATTAATTATAAATATTTACTTGCCAACCATGAAATCAAGGCTATGAATATGTAAAAGTAAACCATGTCCCATGCCTTTTTAGAAATGAATCTTGAATGTAAATCTATACCACCCATGATGTAATAGAAGCAACACAAGCTTAGACATGAACCCCTAGAAAATGATGAGCCAATATTTTGCATAGTCATCATGGCTCGATCAAGGAGGAGCCTTGAAGCAAGGTACAAACAATGGAGCGAGTTTGTATAGAAAACTAATTCAAAAATCAAAAAATGTGGACAATCCAAACCCTATGCAAATTATAAATATATATGCATTCATGTCAAGTTCATTATTATTTTTTAAAATCATGTGAACTAAGGTTAATTAACTAAGTACAATAAGCTAAAATGATTTCACTAGGGAAGATATACCATTTGGTAACATATAATATTAATTATAGATTTATCCTAGTGGCTAAAAATAGTAAACATGTAAAACAAATATACCAAATTTAAAACCGATATTGTAGGATAAACAAATGCAAAGGAAAAATCACAAGTGATATGAATTTATTATTTTTGAAAGCATGTTAGGACTATGCATGCAAGTAGATGAATGTATGCCAAATAAGAAATTCCGATTCCAAAGAAACAAAAATGTCACTTGTACCATTTGAGCTTTAGATGGGAAGGGAGATGACCATATTTTACCCTTATTTATGTCTTCCTACATTGATTCCATACTACATAGCTTTATGTGTTCTATAACTTTTTATATCTCTTCATAACTAGATTTTGTGCATGTTTATACTTGTGCTTTGTAGATTTGATGGACACAGCTATCTAATATTTTTGTTCAATGCTCTGTACCTAGCTTAGCACAATAAAAACACAATGCAAAAGGAGAAGGGAAGAAGGAGTTAGGTCTAAAAACAATAAAAGTGTTACAACTATGTCTCCCACATACCAAAATAGGATCTTCCATAACTCATGTGTAGTGAGAATGAATAAATAAAGTCATGTATTCAACCTCATCTTCCTTATCTATCAGATGCATCTACATGCATTTGCTTAGGCCTTCTTTTAGTACAAAATGTGATGCAAGTCCTTTAACAGTGATAAATTGATGTAGAGGGTGCCTAGACTTGAAAATGAATGACTAACAATAGATTGGAAACTTGATGATGCTTGTTATGGAGATCCTTATGGGAACCTCATAAATACAACCCATTAAAATGTTCATAAGTGATTTGTATATATAAGCTTATCATGTTTGAATTAAATACATATTGGCATGCAAAAGTATATAAATAAAAAGGTAAACAACCAAAAAATAGATTCAAACATCGAAAGGATGTGAACATGGGTTCAAGGGCCTACATAAATAAATATGATATGAATGATGGGTTTGTTTTAATTGCTTGGGCAGAATCAACATGACTAATGTTTTTGTCCCAATAGAAGATTCAAAATAGAGAAATAAAGGACAAATAACATGGGTTCATGGGCATAAAATAGATAAGACAACTAAAAATATAAGAAAATAGTACCAAGGGATCACATAAAGAATAAGTATACAAACTAAAATAAACAAACAAGTGACAATAAACCCTTGATTCAAGGTGACGACCTATATGCATAAAATCATAGTAAATACATTGTAATAACAAGCCTTATACCAAAATTAAGAGTCTAAAACATGGGCCATTTGTTTAGTGGTGAAAACACCACCAACTGCATCTATAGAATATTTATCATGACAAAATAAATACACACACATTTCCTATGTCGATACATGTTGTTGTTGACACATAATCACACAAATATATCTAGTCACAACTTGGTACATGAAATATTTGATGAAATTTCATCAAAAAATCCTTAAAATTTTTATATTAAAGCTGAACATTAACAACAATAATCATTTACAAGTACACATGCATCAAAGAAAGACAATAAAAACAAATAAAACTCACCATTTACGACTTCAAAATATACATTTTCTTAGTAGTTTTTATATAAAAACCTTCTTTGCAGACTCATAAAAAAATTATGAAACGGTATACAAACTTAGGTATATTTATTAAATCATTTCGGCATCTCATAAACATTAAAATTTTACTATTTAGATGAGGAAATTACTCAAGAAAATTTTGGTAAATTCATCATCATTGTCATTCAATAAGAAAAGGAAAAAAAATACATAACAAAAACATAATACTATTACTTTTTGGCATTTACGGAAGAAAAAATGGTTTTATATATATATATATATATATATATATATATATATATATATATATAAAATCCACTACAAAAAGTAAGGGACATATGAGTTATTTGTTTAATGGTGTAAACATCACTGACCACATCCACAAATCAAGTTATGAAGATAAAAGAAAAGAAACATTAATTTTTCTTTGCACTTTCTATATAAAAAATCTTTTTGCAACAACACAATTTTTCAAAAATGGACACACATACAAACAATTTTATGAAATAATGTATATCCTTATATATATTTTTGAAATTAATTTGGCATCTCACAAACATTAAAATTTAAACCTTAGTAGTGAGTTTGCCATCAAACGAGGGAAAACAATTGAGAAACACAAAATCTATTTGTTCAGTGATAAAAACACCATTAATTGCATCTACAAAATATTTATAGACATTAAAAAAAAAAATTGCCTAAGTCAAGGCACATTGCCACTAACATGACATGGCTAGCCCATTCAATGCAAAGCTATCAAGAGTATTCATTGCAAGGTCACACAAGCAGAGGCAATGAAAGCCTTTAATGGCCCATCAACTTTATATATATATGAATTTGGATAGACCATTAAATTTGAAAATAATTGTCACGTGTCAAATTTTTATTGCTTAGCCAAAAAATTACTATTTTAATTATTGAGTAATCACTCAAATAAAGGTAAACAATAACAAGTGAAAAACTAGGAATATTCTTTTACATTTTTTTCCCCAAAACTATAGCCCAACCTTAGGAAATATCAGTTGTTAACGCATGAGTGGTGCACGAAATTATAAAAGCACTACTCAATGATCTTTTTATACACACTGAAAGTAGGATAATAGACCTTAAGGATGATTGGTTTTTTTTATTTTTTAGTGCGTGAAAATTAAAACTAAAATTTGATTGAGACTAAATGCAATGGATGATTTTTTTTTTTTATGTTAATTAGACCTCAAATGTTTTCTAATAGATGAACTAGGATTAAAATTCCAAACCCCTTATCTTATGGTATTAATATAAACTTGTATATGTCATCATTAGAAGGGGAAGTATTATGTCAAATTGTGACTTAGTTAGAATTAATTATATAAACATGAATGGGCTACCATACCAAACAATACTTGCAACTAAAAGTAAGGGATGATGTTGCGATTGAATGAAGTAATTAAACAAATAGGGATTGATGAGGTAGATTTACTTAAAGAAGTAATATTCATATGAGACTTGGTACAAAATAAGATAATGATTTTTTTATTTTTTTTTGGAATGATTCAATTGAGAAAATGAGATTCTGTCAATATGAGGTCAAGTCAAGGATTATTCATAAAAGACATCAATTGTTGTTGGCACAAACTAAGTTCTTATCACATGTAACTTGAATTAGGGAGAGAGAAATATACAAACCAAGACAAATATCTATGTTTGCTTTGCAAGTAAGGAGAAGTGGAAGACAATAAGGATGTGATGCTACAATACCCTATGTATGAACAATTGAGACAAAAAAAATCATTGTTATATGAAAATTTGAATAATATTCATAATTTACTAATTTTTATGGGTAAGTAAATAGGTAATTATATTAAGAAAATATAAATAAGCTGCAAAAATATTACGGTAGTTTTATTATAACTTTATCCCATAAATTCGGTAGGGTAAGTAGGCAAATATATTAAGAAATGACAAATAAGTAGCAAAACCCATTGGGTCTATACTGTATGAAGTGCAATTAATGCCAAAACATGCTCAAATGCACATCATAAATCAACTATTTTTTGTGTTCTTGCTCGTAAAACTTAGAGGAATTTGAGTCAGTGTTGGTGGTGCAAAGGTGGCACAAAAATGAAGCAAATAATAATTTTTAAGTATATAACCTTTGTGCCATATTTACATCAATTTTGTGCCACCTTTATTGTGTATGATTTGTGTTGAGTACTAAAAAATAAATTAAAAACTTATATGTTTAAAAATATAAAAAACCATTTATGTCATTTTTGTGCCACCTTTTAAATAAAAGATAAACAAATAAGTGTGGTTTTTTCTTCTACCTCATTATTCTCGGTGCCATCACCAACACCATCAACATATCCTTCACATATCTGTTGACCATTTTTTGCCCAACAGGCCAAAAATTGGTCCCCTTCTTCCCCTGCTATTCTAGGCCAATTCATTTTTTATCTTGCATGAATCTGGGGATTTCTACGGACTCTGCAGGTCTATTTCTACGGACTCTGCAGAGCTTGGTTTTTGACGAATTCTGCAGGTTTTCTTTCAGTAGTTGAAGAACCAGTCAAAAAAGGTAAGATTTTATAAAGCTTCTTCAGATTTTCGTCTGAAGAGATTTACAAGGAAGGTTGGCATCTTCGAACCATTGAACCATTGCTTCATTTCAAGCTTTGGTTCAATCGGCAGTTCAATCGGCTTTGGTTCAAGCCTTAATTCATCGCTCCAAGCCCATCGCTTCAATTTCAAGCCTTGGTTCAATCTTCAAGTTCTTCGACTTTGGTTCAATCAGCTAAGTTCAGCGCTTAGTTCATCAGAAAAGTCCATCAAAAAGTTCAAGTGGCTTCAGGTTCAGCGTTTAGTTCAAGGACTTGTCTCGGTGCGCAGCTTTGAACCGTTGAACCGGTTCAAACGAACGGTTCAATGGATTGGTTCAAGCGAACGATTCAATGAAGGAGATCCAGCAAATAGTTCAGAAGGGCTCGACGCATAGCATTGAACCATTTTTGGTTCAACCAATTGGTTCAATGACTTGGTTCAACTGTTTCGGTTCAAGTGGCATTTAGTTCAAAGCAAACGGTTCAATCGCCTCGGCGCGCAGTCTTGAACCATTAAACTATTGAACCAAATTTGGTTCAATGGCTTGGTTCAAGGGTGTGCCCTACAGTCGGAGGGTAGCGATGGGTCCAAAATCCCTTGCAGAGGGCAGAGAGAGTTTCAAAGAGCCCGAAGAAAAGGAAAAGAGCGGCCAATTCCTGTAGACTTTTGTCTGTGGGAAAAAAGCCCGAAACAAAAGCCCGCAAAGCAAGAAAGTCGCGGACAAAGGCCCGATGAACTTTGCCAAGGACGGTGACGTCCTAAAAAGTGTCAAATTTTACACCAGGGAAGCCAGAGCATGAAAAACACCAAGTGGCAACTGTGGACGACTTCAACATGCTTTTTTAGGAGTAGTGGAACGTGCCACGTGTCCTCTGCGGGGCTCGGTAGAAGCCGACAGGTGGCAACATCTATGGGTTTCTCCTGTTGGCTTCAATGAAGACTGTGGTGGGCTTGAATGAGTTGCTAGGAGCTATGTAGAGTGTGCCAAGTATCAGCATCTGCTAAGAACCAGAAAAGGGCCTGAAAGTTTCTCTAAGGTAGCTAAAGGCTCTGCGGAAGCGACCACGTGTCAACTTCTGCCTGACTCTCAAAGGACCCTCTGAGGTAAGCAAATGCTGCCACATCCCATTATCAGCTCGATGGAAGCTACCACGTGTCAACGTCCATGTTTCAAAGTGTCTTCTAAGTGCCCAAGCAGTGGAATACGACACGTGTCAAGGGCAGATGCGCTCTCAGCAAAAAGGGGCAAAGTAGGAAGCCAAAGGAGAGTCTAAGGGAGACAGGTGCGCAACGTCAAATTTAAGTCAGTAAAAAAAGCTGTTGGTTTTTTAAATGCTCGAGTGCCAACCATGGAAAGAGCCCAAAGATTGCAGTGACCCGCCAGAAGATCGCCCCTGAGGGCTGAAGAAGCAAAAAAGGACAAAGAGCCCAGAGAACAAAGAGCAGGCAGATGGTGTGGCTCATAATTTCAAATCTTGATAGCAGAATGGCCATCACGCAGAAGCAGATGAAGGGATTCAATTGATGTAGGAAGGTGTCAAGAAGTTATTTCAGTGGTTGACACAGTGCCTACCATGCGGCCATCAAAGAGGCACAACAGTGATCGACGCGACTAGTTTTCTTCAATATGTACTGCAGAGAAGGAAAATGGCATGGCTCATAAATTCAAATCCTGATAGCAAAATGGCCATCACGTAGAAGTAGATGAAGCAATCCAAGTGACGTAGGAAGGTGTCGATTCAAGAAGTTATTTTAGTGGTTGACACAGTGCCTACCATGGGTCACTTGTAAAAAGGGTGCCAAAAGGCCTCTTTTCTTCCTTTATATATTGGAGACTTGTCATTTGAGAAAGAATCTTCCACATTTGTAAGACGTAGCCCTGGCAAATTTTCACCTGAATCAATAAACGCATTTTTGCCTCTATCCTGGTTAGATATCTCTATGTATGTCTGAGTGTTAGTTTGTGTTTAGTCATTGCTTCTTAATGCTTCCACAGGCTCAACACCAACACACCTGGTGTCTATAAGGTGCCATTTCTGCATATGACAAGGAGAGTTGTATTTGGAAGTGCAGAAATAGAAGAAATTACTACACAGTGTGCCTTTCACATCACCTTTGGTGAATCTCTATTTTCTGTATTTTCATTAAAGCCTCCCTGCCAAGTTTTTTGCAGCCTGGTCCTTCTGCGAGTTTGAAGTGTATGTATGTGTTTGTCTAATTTTAAGTGTGAATGTGCGAAGGTCAGATCATTTTGGTGCATCACCTCCTTTTAGAGTAGTTTGTTTTCCTGCAATCTTTCTCCCTTTTCATCCCCCCCTCATTATATATATATATATATATATATATATATATATATATATATATATATATATATATATATATATATATATATATATATATATATATATATATATATATATATATGTTAGCACTTACTAGAACAAATCAAATGCATCAAAGGGAGCTAGCCCTTACCTAGAGACTCTCCCCTCCAACTTTGCCGGTCCCACAAGCGAGAGGGGAGTTTTTATTGTTGCGTGTGGAAGGCAGGAGCTCAACCTCCTTACCTCAGGGGCAATCCACTACGTCAACAGTTTTTGGCACGTTTGGTGGGACCTAGTCTGACACTGAGTAAGGTTTCAGGATTGATGTTGGTCCTGTTACAGCAAATCAAATATTTTTAGCATCTGGCGACTCCACTAGTAATAGTTTTAGTTTTCCAATCAAAGACCAGTTTTAACTTCTTGTGCCTAAAGTCACCACACGGTCTGCTTCTAAGGGTGTCCCATTCGATTTTGTTGAGTTGCCTTTGAACTCAGCAAAAAGATTGAGGTTTGAGAAGACCCGTCCTTATTCAATAAATCACCCTCCCAGACCTGTTGTAAGGGACGCATACACAGCAAAGCCACAGTTACATCCCATCCCAACTATGGCATTGCCCTTTGCGGCTTTCCGTGGTCAGAGCCCCTTGAATCTCCCACGTTGTGACCCGATCCCAGGAGCAACCCTCAAAAATGTGCCTTCTTTCAATGGAGAGGGGCCCATTACAGTCGTCAAGCACATTAAGAATATTGCTAACCTCTACAATATTCACAATATCACGAAGGAAAATATCGCCATCAGATTGTTGGCATTGTCTCTCAAGGGAAAAGCTCTTGACTGGTACGGGACCTTGCTTGTAAATTCAATCCATTCCTAGAATGAATTGGGTACTCAGTTGACAGACCATTTTGGGGAAAAGAGCGACAATCTCTCGCTTGATGAGCAACTGATGACCATAAAAAGAGCCCCACACGAATATATGCAGGATTTCAACACGCAGTTTTAGAAGACTTGGGATAGAATCCCCATTCTGGTAAGACCGACTGCTAGCTATGCTTTTCTATATTATTTGAGGGCATTGAACAGTGATATTGCTGTGATGATACAATCCATGGGAGGGCATGTGCTGCCTGCTGCATATGACATAGCCATAGTAGTTGAAAATTGCTTAGTACAGGCTAGGAAAATAGCCCCTAGACCCCACATGCCACTTTTCTCAGAAATGCTACCTCCAATTCAAACCGTTGTTCCCACATTAGCTCCTCTGCCTAGCATAGAGAAACTAGTTGCTGCTCCATCCAATGAGCTTTATGAAGTTAAGATTTTGTTGCAGAGTATGTCAAACAAACTTGTAGCTCTTAAAAGGCAACAAGCTCAAAGCAACAGACCGAATCAAGGATACCAGCATTATGGTCAAGCCCCTAGACCCCCTTTCCAAAACTACAATCAAGGACAGGGTCAGTTTACTCAGACCAGACTGTTTCAAGGCTACAACCCAAGCCCCCCTTCATCATCTAAGGTCATTGTGCCCGTTTAGAACAACTTGGTATAGGAATAGCCAAGTTGATTGACCATGGGATATGGTTAGGAACAAGCTGTTTATACAAATGAGATGATGGGTTGCTACCCAAATGTGCTAGACAATCAGGCAGCCGCTCATTCCCAGGTCTTCGAGGCTCCAATGCAACCCAGCACAAGTAGCAGTCAGAGTCAGCCTGACTCTACTCTTATGAACCACCTGGAAGGTGATTTTTGTGTAATCAATTATGTGGGTGCTGCAGACAATCAGGCTGACTGTGTTGCAGCCAACACAAGATCCAAAGGGAGAGCTATGGAAGAACCTCAAGCAACTGTTCAAACATCCACACCATCTCTTCCACCACATGCAAACTAGAAATTTCCAAATTTGACGCTGCCAGTCGTGCATTCAGCTCCCCAGCCTACGCCTCAAAAGGCTGCAAGCGACCCCAAAGAAAATATGGAAGGGAGCAATCCTCAGATCAACACGGTGGACCATGTGAAGAAGCTACACATAAATATTTTCTTGTGGGATCCATTATTGATACTAGGTGTGTCAGATGAAGGAGACGTTAGAAGCTTTCCCTTTGATCCAGGAGGGAATCAAAAATACCTGGTTAGCTGTATATAGTAGGTTGCTTTCAGTTTTCTTTCCCTATTTTTCCCTAAGTGTTATTCGCATAAGTAGTTTTCTTAGCTTTGTGTGTGTTTTCATTTCCTTTGAGGTGAATCTGCGTGATTGGTTCTATATTTATCAGAGCTATTGTTGATCTTCAAGTTACAGTCTAACCCTGTGCCCAATGGATTTTTAAGGCAACTAGCTTCTAAGCATAGCAGGCATACTTCCCCTGGGAGTCGCCAATTTGTTGACCATTTTTTGCCGAACAGGCCATAAATCGGTCCCCTTCTTCCCCTACTATTCTAGGCCAATTCATTTTTTATCTTGCATGAATTTGGTGATTTCTACGGACTATGCAGGTCTATTTCTACGGACTCTGCAGAGCTTGGTTTTCTACGAATTCTGCAGGTTTTCTTCTGGCAGTTGAAGAACCAGTCAAAAAGGGCAAGATTTTATAAAGCTTCTTCGGATTTTCATCTGGAGAGATTTACAAGGAAGGTTGGCATCTTCGAACCATTGAACCATTGCTTCATTTCAAGCTTTGGTTTAATCGACAGTTCAATCGGCTTTGGTTCAAGCCTTAATTCATCGCTCCAAGCCCATCGTTTCAATTTCAAGCCCTGGTTCAATCTTCAAGTTCTTCGACTTTGGTTCAATCAGCTAAGTTCAGCGCTTAGTTCATCGAAAAAGTCCAGCAAAAAGTTCAAGCGGCTTCAGGTTCAGTGTTTAGTTCAAGGACTTGTCTCGGTGCGTAGCTTTGAACCGTTGAACCGGTTCAAACGAACGGTTCAATGGATTGGTTCAAGTGAACGGTTTAATGAAGGAGATCCAGCAAACAGTTCATAAGGGCTCGGCGCGTAGCATTGAACCATTTTTGGTTCAACCAATTGGTTCAATGACTTGGTTCAACTGTTTTGATTCAAGTGGCATTCAGTTCAAAGCAAACGGTTCAATTGCCTCGGTGCGCAGTTTTGAACCATTGAACCGTTGAACCAAATTTTGGTTCAACGGGTTGGTTCAATGGCTTGGTTCAAGGGTGTGCCCTATAGTCGGAGGGCAGCAATGGGTCCAAAAGCCCTTGCGGAGGGCAGAGAGAGTTTCAAAGAGCCCGAAGAAAAGGAAAAGAGCGGCCAATTCTTGCAGACTTTTGTTGGCAAGAAAAAGCTCAAAACAAAAGCTCGCAAAGCAAGAAAGCCATAGAAAAAGGCCCGATGAACTTTGCCAAGGATGGTGACGTCCCGAAAAGCATCAAATTTTACACCAGGGAAGCCAGAGCGCGGAAAGCACCAAGTGGCAACCGCGGAGGACTTCAACATGCTTTTTTAGGAGCAACGAAACGTGCCACGTGTCCTCTGCGGGGCTCGACGGAAGTCGATAGGTGGCAACATCCGTGGGTTTCTCCAGTTGGCTTCAAGGAAGACTGTGGTAGGCCCGAATGAGTTGCTAAGAGCTATGCGGAGTGTGCCAAGTGTCAGCGTCTACTAAGAACCAGAAAAGGGCTCAAAAATTTCTCTAAGGCAGCTAAAGGCTCTGCAGAAGTGACCACATGTCAACTTTTGCCTGACTCTCGAAGGACCCTCTGAGGTAAGCGAATGCTGCCACATCCCATTATCAGCTCGGTAGAGGCTGCCACGTGTCAACGTATGCATTTTAAAGTGTCCTCTAAGTGCCCAAGCAGTGGACTACGACACATGTCAAGGGCAGATGCGCTCTCAGCAAAAAGGGGCAAAGCAGGAAGCCGAAGGAGAGTCCAAGGGCGACGGGTGTGCAACGTCAAATTTAAGTCAGTAAAAAAAGCCGTTGGTTTTTTACATGCCCAAGCGCCAACCATGGAAAGATCCCAAAGAATGCAGTGACCCGCCAGAAGATCACCCCTGAGGGCTGAAGAAGCAGAAAAGGACAAAGAGCCCAGAGAACAAAGAGCAGGCAGACGGTGTGGCTCATAAATTCAAATCCTGATAGTAGAATGGCCATCATGCAGAAGCAGACGAAGCGATCCAAGTGATGCAGGAAGGTGTCAAGAAGTTATTTCAGTGGTTGACACAGTGCCTACCATGCGGTCATCAAAGAGGCACAACAGTGATCGACACGACTGGTTTTCTTCAATATGCACTGTAAAGCAGGAAAATGGCACGGCTCATAAATTCAAATCCTGACAGCAGAATGGCCATCACGCAGAAGCAGACGAAGGAATCCAAGTGACGCAGGAAGGTGTCGATTCAAGAAGTTATTTCAGTGGTTGACACAGTGCTTACCATGGGTCACTTGTAAAAAGGGTGCCAAAAGGCCTCTTTTCTTCCTCTATATATTGGAGACTTGTCATTTGAGAAAGGATCTTTCACATTTGTAAGGCGTAGCCCTGACAAATTTTCACCTGAATCAATAAACACATTTTTGCCTCTATCCTGGTTAGATATCTCTATGTATGTCTGAGTGTTAGTTTGTGTTTAGTCATTGCTTCTTGATGCTTCCATAGGTTCAACACCAACATACCTGGTGTCTATAAGGTGCTATTTCTATAGCTGACAAGGAGAGCTGTATTTAGAAGTGCAGAAACAGAAGAAATTACTATACAGTGTGCCTTTCATAGCACCTTTGGTGAATCTCTGTTTTCTGTATTTTCATTAAAGCCTCCCTGCCAAGTTTCTTGCAGCCTGGTCCTTCTCGCAGTTTGAAGTGTATGTATGTGTTTGTCTGATTTTAAGTGTGAATGTGCGAAGGTCGGATCATTTTGGTGCATCACCTCCTTTTTGAGTAGTTTGTTTTCCTGCAATCTTTCTCCCTTTTATCTCCCTCTCATTATATATATATATATATATATATGTTAGCACTTACTAGAACAAATCAGATGCATCAAAGGGAGCTAGCCCTTACCTAGAGACTCTCCCCTCTAGCTTCGTCGGTCCCACAGGTGAGAGGGGAGTTTCCATTGTTGCGTGTGGAAGGCAGGGGCTCAACCTCCTTGCCCCGGGTGCAATCCACTGCGTCAACAATATCATCTTCTTGATTTTTCCCCATGTCATTTTTGTTTCCTTTCTTTATTGCATTTTCTTATTTTTTCTTTTGGTATTTTGGAGAAATATTTTTTGTGGCGCAATCATGGTGTTTTCGATCATCTCTCAACTTCTCCCGCCCATTGGTACAGGAAAAGATTCTTCTCCTAGGAAGGGGTATAGAGGACATAAACAATTTGATCAGAGCCTTCATCCTCTAATCTTCCTTTGGAACCTACTTCTCCTACTCTTTCGTTGACAAAGCTCAAAGTGCATTTGTTTTCTTCGGTTAAAAAGAAAGGGGGTAAGACAAATGCAGAAACATTGAGATCAGAGGCTAAAGAAATGGTGAGAGATGTTTCTCAATGGACCATGGAAGGTATTCTCTCGCAATACGGTAGAAAACTAATTCCATCCATTGGGTAACTTATTGAATTTCTGCTACTTAGGTGTTAAACTACTCACTAAAAACGAGCGCAATTGTATTGGGTTCTTGTCGGCAGCGTTTTCTTACAAATAGTTCACTGGATGTTTATTACTTCTTTATTGTTTTGGTGTTTTTTCATAGTATTTAACTAATGTTTAAGTTATTACTTCTCTTTGTGAACTTGTTCCGATTGTACTTCAAATCATTTTGGTGTTTATATTTCTTCTATATCAAAAAATTTATTTATCTTTATAATAAATATGGATCTCTTTCAAAACCATCCTTTACTTTTAATTAATTAATTTTATATATATATATATAATCCATAAAATAAATTAATAAAAAAAAATATTAAAATTGTATAAATTTTTAAAATGCTTTAAGATTTCACTCCATAAACCATTGACAAATTGAAAGAATAAAATTTTATAAAAAAATACACTTCAAATTCCAGCGCGTATCTTTAGCATATTTGTTGTTGAAAACTTTGGAGCATTTGCCCATCCATTTCATGTAGCTCATTTTCGGCTCTTAAATGGCCTGACGAACATAATCGAGGAGTTCGAAACCTCGATAGATACGCACCCTTCTGCATTTAAACGTGGCGATTGTACAGAAAAAGTCTTAGAAGGGACCCAAATTTCCAATGAAATTGGCGGTGAGAAATAACTATAGATGCCGATTGTCTTAAATGGACTCAGGTGCATTATTGGGAATGACGTACGCCTCGGCTTTAAACGTCTTATCAACTGGAACGCATAGTGACTGAAATAAACAATTCAATGGAAAGAAACAATGACTGAAATAAGAACACTACCTAAGTATTGCATTCACGACTCATCAACAAAGCTTTATTTAATGTTTCACATCAAGCTTATTAGCATTTAATATATATCAGTCACATCGCCCGGTTTATAAGGTTATAAATATAATATTAAAAAGGTACTAGCACCATGTCTTTATAGGAGGGAGAAATAGTTTGGAGTCACAGGTGTTTTTGCTCTATATTTTAGTAGAGGTTATCAATTGTAGAATGTAGTTTTAAAAGGTACCTGGAGTTAAAGCTTTGATTGATTTGTAAAACATGTTTTATTAGTTTCACTACAATATTCATAGATTATTTAATTGTTACACTAAGGATATATTCAATTATGTATTACATTTTTCAATATTAATATAATATTTACAATTTTTTTTAAAAATAAAAATAAAAAGGGTAAAAATATATTAATAAAAGAACAAGAGCATTACAAGAAGAATAGGGGACAGAAATCCCCAAAGGAAAACAACAAGCTCATAAAAATTAGGGACGAACCCACCTATATGTTGATATGAGCCTTCCTATCTTCCTCCAAAATACGTTCCGGATTAAAGCGAAGCTCCGAGGAGAGAGACTTCCAATCCTCAGAATTACCACCATCTAAATGCTCAGACGCCCATTTTGCCAAACAATCCGCTGCTCTATTCCATTCACGGGGAATATGAACAAACCTAATTGTATCCATGAGCGAGCTAATCCTAAAAATCTGTTGCATAATCCCAGCCAATTGCCAATTGACAACCAGCACTTTCCTCTTAACAAGCATGTTGATCACGACTTGAGAATCCGATTCGCAAATGATCCTATACCAACCCAACCCCTGAGCCTTCTCAAGAGCATAGAGAATAGCCTAGCCTTCCATCATGTTGTTGGTTTGCGTCCCCTCATAGACCGCAAAGAGAAAAATCACCATACCTTCAGAGTCTCTGCCTATCCCACCAGTACCCGCAACGCCGGGATTGCCCCTAGAAGAGCCATCCGTATTGATCTTGAGAAACCCATTGGGAGGGTACTGCCACTGACCGTCCCTATGAATCTTCTCTTTGCCCTATCGACCTCTCCTGACACAAGCCGAATTACTTACAAATCGTTGGAATCCTAGGCGCGCCACCACCTCAGCGTCCTGTTTGGATAAAGGGAGACAAACCTCACTCTTGGCCTGCACAGTCTCCTGAATCATCCCTACGACTTTCTGCCATACTTGTTGCGCCATAATCCTCTCATTCCGAAATATCTGCCTATTTCTCTCCAACCAGAGCTGCCACAGCAAAAAGATGCCCCCCCCTAACCAAACATTCTGCAGAAAAGCCGTCCTTGAGGGGGGTTCTCCCATGCCACTCCAAAAATCGACCAAGGATGAAACATGGAGATAGGGGCACTGCCATACGTCCCACCAATAATGCCAGAGTTGCAAAGCAAAGGAGCAACAAAAGAATAGGTGAGCCGAATCCTCCTCAGCGGCTCCGCACATAACACAAACGGACGGGCCTTGGAAGCCTCTTTTTCGAAGATTGTCCTAGGTCAGGCACCTATTCCAAGCCAACAACCAAACAAAGCAGTTGCATTTTGGCCATGAGAATTTATTCCAGACCTGTCTCCACCATTGCACTTCTCCCCTGCCCAATCTCTGAGATAATAAAACCTGATATCCAGAAGCAACTGTGTAATTTTTTTTAAGATTGGGAGACCAAGCAAGCTCATCTTCCTCCTAGAGGGAGCTACATCGGCGTATGGAAAGGAGGTTCAATAGTTCATCATGCTCCTCCTGCGTTCCAACAACTAGCCAAACCTCAGGGGCTTTCCATTTTGCCACATCCAGCTATCTGCAAGAAATGTATGATTTAAAGTCACTCACCTGAGACTAACCAGCATCAATGAATCTCTGGCAAAAGTTCGACAAATTAGGGAACTGAGAAATAATGGGAGGGTTACCGTCCCAAGAATCAGTCCAAAAGAGAGCCTTGGATCCCCGCTTACAAATCCAGAATAAGCCTTCCTTAATAAGAGCAGCGCCTTTTTTGAGAGTCCTCCATATCGCTGAGCGTTTTCCAATGAGTGGATAACGAGAAATATCTCTCTGAGTGGCCCCCGAATAGTACTTTTGAGAGAGAATTTTGGCCCAGGCCTTGTCTTGTTTATTGCACCAGCGCTAATAAAGCTTAGCCGCCAAAGCAACTCCATTTAAGTCCGTCTGCCTTAGGCCAAGCCCCCCATGTTGTTTGGGGCTACAGACCATCTCCCATCTAACTAAGCTCCATTTTGAGGTCATCAAAGTACCAGCCCATAAAAATTGCCTAGTAACCGAGTCAAATTCCTTAACAATTCCCACCGAGGCAACCTGAAGCATACATCTATAAATGGGCAAAGCCTGCACCAAAGATTGAATTAATTAAACACGACGCGCAAAAAAAAGCCACCTGTGAGTCCAATGATTCACCTTCGCCCGAAATTTATCCAAAATATTCTGCCAGAATTCTTTGTGTATACGGCCAGCTATAATAGGAATACTCAGATAAATCAAAGGGAGAGTCTCAATCTGGAAATGCATAGTCTGAGCAATTCACTGTTGTATGGGAGCCAATGTATTAAAGAAGAAGATGGATGACTTATCTTCGTTGACCTTTTGCCCCGAGGCCGTTAGATAAACATCCAACACCCTGCACGAATTGGCGGCTTCACTCATTGTGGCTATGCCCATTGTGATGTCCCTTACTTAGGGGCTCTCTTATCTGCACAAAAGCTCTGATACCACTGTGATGTCCCTTCGAATATCAAAACAAAAGCTCCAAATTGCTTATCTGAATTTCTACAAAATATCTTCAAATAGATGAATAAATCACAGTATAATTTCTTATTTATTTGCTCATAAGCTTACAATTAGAGATCCTCTGTCAGGTATACAAAGAATATCGAAAGTTCGGCCTTATAGCCTGAATATTCCGCGAACTGGGCTGAATCTAGAACGTCTCGGCTTGCTGCGTAAAAAACACAGTCGCCGACGTCGGTTATACTGCCGTCGTCGGTCGACTTGTAGTGATCCCCTTGCCGACGTCGGTGCTGAGTCGATCGATGTCGGTCTCTGTAGGTCTCTGTTCGCCGATGTCGGTATCTGAACTTTCTGTAGATGCGTACGGATTTTCACAGATCTGTACGGAAGTCGTACGGCCGCTGATATTGCTCAACCATATGCTTGATCCTGATCTATAGAATTATGGGCTAATACAAAGATCTATATCTGGATAATTCTGGAATCAAAACCCAAAAATAATGAAAATACCTGTAAACCCTTGTGATAGCTTCTGAGTGAAGTTATCTCTCAAATACCTGTAATACTATGATAACTTTTGGGTGAAGTTATCTCTCAATTTGGCAATAGATCCGCTGATCTTTCACAACCTCTGAATCGCACACAATGAAGAGTTGACGTTCTCCACTGCAGATGGAATCCTAGAACCCTTGGCTCAGTCTTCACAGAAGAATTTCTTCAATATCAAAATCAATAATCAATTCATATTTTCAAACTCTCTCCCATGAGAAACTCTTATACCCTTCCAAAGGTGTGCTTGCTAAAATTAGATTTCCTCAAATTAGAACTTGGGGTTCTAAAATTAGAATTCCTCAAATTAGAACTTGGGCTTCTAAAATTAGAATTCCTCAAATTAGAACTTGGGTCTTAAAATTAGACCAATTAATTAATAATTAATAATTAATTAATATCTAATTTAAAATTAGACCAAATAATTAATTAATTAATAATTAATTAATATCTAATTTAAAATTAGACCAAATAATTAATATTTGATTAAATCAATCAAATATTAATATCTCTCTCAATACATGTCGGATCCTTGAACCGTCTGAAGCTGGTGAACCAGGGAGTGATTCTGCACATGACCATATCAAAACAAGGGTGCTCCGTTGTATGTCAAATATCCCTAAATAATAGGAGCTCAGGCCTAATGTGTCTGAAATAACCTGAATGAGAGCCAACTATAGGAATTCTGTAAATCAAAGCCAAGCCAATCTCCATCATGACCCTCTATCCATCCAATCAGCCTACGAAGGTCGCATAATAGGCTAATCATCAACCCTGTCAATGTCCACGAAAAAGGGGACATGACAATCCGCCCCTCCAAAAATTGCTTGTCCCCAAGCAATCTCGGAACAATGAACCACTCGATCCACCTGGATCCCAAATGTAGTTATGTTCTGCACTGCTGTGAATCAATGCAAGTACCTGCAACATCAACAGAAGTAGAACAAAGAGGAACCCATAATCAAATTGGCGAATGCAACTCAACCAAACTCTAAGAGCACAACTGCCATAGTCAAGAACACATGAGAACCAAACTCTCGAAGCATCATAACCCAAGTAGAATGGACAACTCAAACTGCCAATTCCATCTGCAAGAGATGGTGCCAATCCATCCCATAATGGATGGTAAAAAATTGGAGCCGATCTACACCTGTGTGAAATCAAATCTTCTCTCTCTGGGTCAAAAGAAGAATAATGAGCATACCCCACCTCAAAATCCTTGTGAGATAGCATAGTAGATAGGATCCCTATAATCTCCCCACCCAATCTGCTAATAGCACCAGTACCTTGGATGAGAACACCTTTTGTTACCCTATGCGAATCTAGATGAACACCTGCACTATCCAGAAAATACTCCATGAATGACTCCGTGCAGTAAAAATTATATGTGGAAGCATCAACGTACTCCCCCACACACCATAATTGATCTCTCTGTAAAGGTGGCACAATCAACTGGACCACACTGTCATCTGTGTGAGAAGAATCAATCTGGAGAGGTATCCCAAACTCATCAGAACCAGGTACTCCCAAATCCTGAACCGGTGTGTTAGCCTCAACAACATGTTCCTTAGCTACAACTATAGGAACGTACTCACCAACAACATTCAATGTACTAACCTCTGAGTCTGGGGCTGGTGAAGACCGTAAATGCTCTAACTCCATGGTCATCTCAGCCAAATGAAATTGTGACTCCTCATAAGCTAACTGCGTAGTCTCAAGAATCTCAGAAGTCACCTCTAGCTGCTGAGTAAGCTCACTCACCTTATCTTCCTCGACCAACAATGCATCATATGCTGTGCTACCCCACTCCATAAGATAATCTCTGTCGGCGACCAACTGCATATAATCCTGTCTCAGAATCTGGATAGCCTCCCATAAAGAGTGGATCTCTGTCAAGGACAAATAACTACCTCCCTGCTCGATGCTAGTAGGAGAACCCCATCCATAAACTGCTAACAACTGACGAGCATCATCGAAATGCTTGCAAGCGGTAGCAATGTCTCGCTCACTAACTCTCAGCTGACTAGACACATGGTGGCACTGGCTAGACTGTCTCCTACAATCCTCCTCTGATGCATGGTCCAAAAGAGTAGACTCAAAATCACTGATCTCTGGAGTACTACCATCCATACTCTGTGAATCAACTCCATAGCTCATATCAACATACGGAATATCAACAACTGTAGCATCACGGTCTAACTCCTCCATACTGCGAGAAACGGCTGGTGAAACTAAGTCCTCAAAACTGTCCACTGCATCCTCCTGAGTATCTTCTGCAATAATCGGATCCTGGGACTCTTCTACAATCTCTGTCATAACTGAGAGATCATCAACCCTCAGTGCACTAACACCTGAGCACACCTGTACACTCTGAGTGCAAGCATCGGACTCATCCTCATCTAACTCTAAAGAAACTGCTGCTGAAACTATCTCATCATCACAATTTCCCGCCCCCACGTCCTCTGCAACTAACTGAGAGTCTAAATCCCCATGACCAATCTCATCCACATGTCTAACAATTGGTGTAGCGCTGCCCTCAACCACTGTTGAGACCTCTTGTTTCTCCTTCATTCTGTTTTGTGATGTGGACCTTTTACGAATGGATGCCATATACCGTAATAATTTGTCTTCAAATGTAGGATCTGAAAGAGTTTCATTCATCCTCCTCTGGTTTTCAACCAACTGGTTCAAACTTTGTTTCAGCTTCTTCATATCCTTGTCCCACTGTTTCTGAGTACTTGAAGACATCATGGATACTTCGTTGATTCAATCTACCCAACTACCCAACAAGATGGCAGGACATTAGCTCTGATACCACTGTGATGTCCCTTACTTAGGGGCTCTCTTATCTGCACAAAAGCTCTGATACCACTGTGATGTCCCTTCGAATATCAAAACAAAAGCTCCAAATTGCTTATCTGAATTTCTGCAAAATATCTTCAAATAGATGAATAAATCACAGTATAATTTCTTATTTATTTGCTCATAAGCTTACAATTAGAGATCCTCTGTCAGGTATACAAAGAATATCGAAAGTTTGGCCTTATAGCCTGAATATTCTGCGAACTGGGCTGAATCTGGAACGTCTCGGCCTGCTGCATAAAAAACACAATCGCCGACGTCGGTTATACTGCCGTCGTCGGTCGACCTGTAGTGATCTCCTTGCCGACGTCGGTGCTGAGTCGACCAATGTCGGTCTCTGTAGGTCTCTGTTCGCCGATGTCGGTATCTGAAATTTCTGTAGATGCGTACGGATTTTCACAGATCTGTACGGAAGTCGTACGGCCGCTGATATTGCTCAACCTATATGCTTGATCCTAATCTATAGAATTATGGGCTAATACAAAGATCTATATCTGGATAATTCTGGAATCAAAACCCAAAAATAATGAAAATACCTGTAAACCCTTGTGATAGCTTCTGAGTGAAGTTATCTCTCAAATACCTGTAATACTATGATAACTTCTGGGTGAAGTTATCTCTCAATTTGGCAATAGATCCGTTGATCTTTCACAACCTCTGAATCGCACACAATGAAGAGTTGACGTTCTCCACTGCAGATGGAATCCTAGAACCCTTGGCTCAGTCTTCACAGAAGAATTTCTTCAATATCAAAATCAATAATCAATTCATATTTTCAAACTCTCTCCCATGAGAAACTCTTATACCCTTCCAAAGGTGTGCTTGCTAAAATTAGATTTCCTCAAATTAGAACTTGGGGTTCTAAAATTAGAATTCCTCAAATTAGAACTTGGGCTTCTAAAATTAGAATTCCTCAAATTAGAACTTGGGTCTTAAAATTAGACCAATTAATTAATAATTAATTAATATCTAATTTAAAACTAGACCAAATAATTAATTAATTAATAATTAATTAATATCTAATTTAAAATTAGACCAAATAATTAATATTTGATTAAATCAATCAAATATTAATATCTCCCTCAATACATGTCGGATCCTTGAACCGTCTGAAGCTGGTGAACCAGGGAGTGATTCTGCACATGACCATATCAAAACAAGGGTGCTCCGTTGTATGTCAAATATCCCTAAATAATAGGAGCTCAGGCTTAATGTGTCTGAAATACCCTGAATGAGAGCCAACTATAGGAATTCTGTAAATCAAAGCCAAGCCAATCTCCATCATGACCCTCTATCCATCCAATCAGCCTACGAAGGTCGCATAATAGGCTAATCATCAAGCCTGTCAATGTCCACGAAAAAGGGGACATGACACCCATCAGAACAGTGTCATCAGCAAATTGCAAGTGAGACTACGCCAACAGTTCACCCCCCATCGCCAGCCTTGAATATGCCCATCCTCTATGTTCCTTCTGATCATCTTCCCCAAGCCTTCAGCAAGAAGAAGAAAGAGATACAGAGACAAGGGATCTCCTTGTCGCAACCCCCTAGAGGCACCAAATAACTCCGTATGTTCCCCATTGATAAGCACCAAAAAGGAAATCGAGGAAATGCAGCGCATGATCCATTGGGTCCATTCATCCGCAAAACCAAAAGCTTTGAAAACCTTCCACTGAAATGACCATTTGACCCTATAAAATGCCTTGGCTATATCCAGCTTAATAAACATTGCCTTATCCTTGGAGCTGGCCATGGAGTGAATGTACTCAACCGCTATGACAATACCATCAATAATTTACCTATCTTCCACAAAACCACTCTGTTCTTTAGAAATCACATCACTGAGCCTAATTTTTAACCTTTTTGCAATGATTTTAGATATGATTTTATAAACAACATTACAAAGAGATATAGGGTTAAACTGACTTAGCCTATTAGCGCCTTCACATTTCGGTATGAGGGCGAGATAAGTCACATTTAAAGCTTTAAGCATTTGCTTATTCCGTTGAGATTCTTGAACAACAGCTAAAAGATCCAATTTGATAATATCCCAAAATTCTTGATAGAATTCAGCTAGGAAGGCGTTAGGACCAGCCGCTTTCCCCTTTTTCATCTGGAAAATAGTCGCCTCAAGCTCTCCAAGTGTGATATCCTTCATTAAATTTTCATTCATTTCACGCGTCACCAGGGGCGGAATGCAATAGATAACCTGTGCTTCTTTCGGTAATTCCTCATTCGCCTCTTCCCTAAAAAGAGTAGAGAAATACTGCACCACCTCCTCTGACATTGCAGGAAAGGAATTAAGCCGCTCACCTCTTTCATTGACCAAGACCGAGATAGAGTTGTTGTACCTCCTGGGTTTGGACGATTGAAAGAAAAATAAAGTATTTCTGTCACCTTTTTGGAGCCATTCTATCCGAGCTTTCTGCGTCCAAAACACTTCCTCTTGTAGCTCGCATTCCTCCAAGTCTTTCACAACCTGGGCTTCATCTTGAAGTAAGATTTCAGTCAATCCTTCCTCCCTAATTGTTCTCGTGATACCATCAAGCTTAGCCTGTGCATCAGCCTTAGCATGAAAAATATTCCCAAGGCTTTGATGATTCCACTGTTTAAGCTTATACTTCACAAACTACAATGATTTAGCAAAAATATACATCACCGTACCATGGGCAGGCCTGCCCCGCCTCCACCAGTTGGCCACACATTCAAACAATGACTGATCTTGCAACCACATGAGTTGGAATCTGAAGGAAGGAGAGCGATGCTGGTACTTTGAAACATTGTTCAGCTTAATAGGTCAATGATCCGATCTTCTCCAGTCCAAAATTTCAGACCCTGTAGACCACATACCCCCGACCCAGTAGCCAAAAACTAAAAAATGATCCAGTCTCTCAGCAATGCAATGTTGGCCAATCCTTCGATTGTTCCAAGTAAATTGTCCGTTATTGGGCCGAATGTCAACTAAATTCAAAACTTCAATATAATTTCGCATAAGCAAAGCAGAGGGGTCAAGCTTTGTCATACCACCACATTTTTCAGTCAAATCTAAAATAGCGTTAAAATCTCCAGCCACAATCCAAGGTTGGAGGGGAGCCAAGCTGCAGACAAAACTAATGTGGCCCCATAGGGATTGTTTACCCCGCTAGTCAGTAGGGGCATAGACATTGGATAGAAGAATGACTTCCCCTGTCTCAAAGCTGGAAGCCATCATAGTCAAGAAAAAC
The DNA here is from genome assembly GCA_037957365.1 of Torreya grandis. NCBI lineage: Eukaryota > Viridiplantae > Streptophyta > Pinopsida > Cupressales > Taxaceae > Torreya > Torreya grandis. The sequence goes on along the minus strand of JARHVA010000288.1, from coordinate 3,775,018 downwards.
TTAGAGGACAACCATCTTATGAGGCCGATCTTGTAGGGGTTCCAAAGGCAAGCTAATCCTCCTTAAGATCCGGTAGCCCCAATGCATTAACAGTCCCCTTGTCTCCAAAACTTAGGCGCTAATCTGGACATAGCATCTACTGAAAATTTAGTCTCCTGCAAGAAAAGGACATCAGGTCTTTGACTTTTAATCAAGTTTTGAACATCATTTTGTCTAGGGCTGATGTTCAAACCCCTTACATTTCAGGATAGTACAATCATTTCAAAGGATTTAGAAAGTGAGCATCCAAAGTCTTCACTGACCCTGACTCCACCAAAGTCTCTCCCATTAGTTTCATCTTTTTCAGGTGTTTTTTCCTGCCAAGCTTGACCGATTTCTCCCCCCACCCTTCTTAAGGTCTTTTTGCAAAAGTCCCAAGTGAGGAGAAGATTTATACTCCTTGCTGCTCCTAATTCTCTGGATTTCCCTGTTAAAGATAAATTCACATCTTCTTTAGAGGGAACAACTGAGGAAGTCAAAACATCTGATATCAACATCTGCTGGTCCATATCCATGTGCCCATCCCCAACATCCTGTGATTCAGTTAAATCAACTGAAACATTGTTCTCCTGGGTTGGGCCCTCAATCTGCTGATCCAAAATCATCAACCTTGGGTTCACCACCTGTTGGTTAAGGTCATCTAGAATTTCAAATCTATTAAGCAAGTCATCTGCCTATCTTTCCTTTAAGGACCATTTGTGACCCCTACTTCTATATCACCCTTTAACTAGGATAAAACCATCAATTTTTGGTGCCTCACCTGGAATCAGGGCCTTTCCTTTGTCAGTTCCAGACAGATTACAAGTAGGTTGAGCAGGCTGAGATTCAAAGGTTTTAGATTTGGGACACCATCGTTGCAAGTGACCATAAGCATGGCAAAGACAACATCGAAAGGGAAGAGTTTCATAATCCAATTGTTGTACCCAAAAAAATGGTCCCACACTCATTTCAATAGTATCAAGGATTGACTTACTAAGATCAATTTCAATACAAATGCGGGCATAAGTCATTACCTTTTTCCCAAGGATTGACATTGATGAACCGATTGGCCTTCTCAGGAGGGACGCAAGCAATTGCAAGGTATCTTCACGACAACATTCCACTAAAAAGCGAGGCAGCTGGACCCACACTGGAACATGATTTGGCAATTCCTCTGAAGGTATAAAACCTGCATGCCACAGCTTGATAAACAACCCCACTTGATTGTGAAAGTATGGACCTCTAGCAAAGACTCTGCTACAGTCAATCAAGTAGGTAAAAGTGATCATAAAATAACTGTTAGCTAACATTGTGATATCCATTTCTCCTTCCGGAGCCCATGTCCTCTGAGCCCATGCTTCCAAGAACTGGAACGAAGTCTTGAGCCCCAAAAACCTGCAATACAGAGAATGATTTGTATAATATTTGATATCCTCAGCAATCATGTCCATAGGTATGACCAATTTGGGCCGCTCCTTGCATCTTTCCAGGCATCTATTAACCTTGAGAAGTCTCATGCCAGTTGGCTCTTCAACATCACATGGACTTAGAAACAGTGGGGGGAAAACCATTCCAGTACTCCTCAGGCTCTGGGCCGACTACTGCACTCCCTGGGCTGACTGTTGCACTCCCAACGCTACCCTGTAGCTGCGACCTGCGCTCTCCCCCTTCGCCCCCTCCTTCCCCCATGCGCCTTCCTTCTCTCCTACCATTTTCATCACAGTCCAAGATAACATAGATCAGAGCAACGAGGTCACCATCCCCAAGCACCTCCAAAAACATTCATCAACATAATATTTACAGTTAGTAAAGAAGATACTTGTGAAATTATGAGAATGAAATTTAATTGAACAAAAATTAAAAACAAGAATTTCAATTTTATACCATTACAATATTGGTTTGCTCTAATCGATATCATCATTATAGAATCTACTCATTAGAATAAACATATTGTGGTATGCAACGCATAAAAATACAATAAAGACATAAACCAGTGCTTTAGTATTCCTTGTATATTAAATTTTGTACATACATTTATTCTTTTGACCACCAAAGGCACAGTTAAAATAGTACACTGGTAATTATGATAGAAACTCAAGCATGTGAAGGGTGGATTGCTCTAAGTCCATAGTTTACTAATCATCTCCATTTGCTATTGGGGTAAAACTAGCAAATTCTAGTAGCAGGGAATGCACATTTAACACTTTCAAGAAAATATGTGCCCTGCTCAGCGATGAGAATTTATCAGTGCAGAGGACAAGATAATAATCAAGTTAGCGCCTCAATTTTTAATGGACAAAAAACTCAATCCAAAATATCAAAAAAGTATCTTCACCAAGCTCCCTTAATTTTGAATAAACATTGTGTCATTTGGTCGAAAACCACATGCATTTAAGTGTTGTTCTAAAATTATGCTTTCAAAAAGTTGATGTAAATAGTTACAAATTTAGTACCAAGGTAATCTATAAAGTGGTGTACTATATTTCATTATCAAATTGGTGATCAATGAAAATTAGGAACTTGAATAATTGGTACCAAATGCAAAATCTGATCAGTTAGTCTTCATCCATTTAGACATCGACACTTTGTTCATCCACATTACATAGAATAGAATCTTAAGTGATGTCTAGATCCTGGACAATAAACACACTTAACAACAATAACAAACAAGCATTAATTTCTAAATTTAATATTGAGAAAATCAAATTTAATATGTGAAAAGCCAATAAACATTTATTTAGAAAAATGGAAAGAACTGTTATTTGTAATGTAATATCAGTTGCATGGAATGTAGGGTGGTTTTATTGCAAAACACTATAAATAAAGCTTTTGTCATCAATTTTTGTTGTCTTCAAATTATTCTTGCAAGTTATTAAAATGTGTAATTTGAACAATAACTCACAACCATGAAGCAATCAACATAACAAGACTTGATCCAGGAGAAGCTAGATTCACAAATCTGATGCAACCAGACGAAAAATGAGTAGACTAATGCTTGATGCAGTGGGACCACAAGTTTGTGTCCAAATATAGATTTTCCTCCAATGGGATATCAAACAAATATTAATACATTTAAAGTCCTTAAGTATGATACAAGTGTCAGTGTATTCGGTGTTGGAGGCAAAATTTATATAATCTAATGATTAAATTGTAGTTAGTAACAATAGAAAAAAAAGTCAAGGCTTGGGAGGGATGGTAACTAATAACTTTGAATATTTAAATTCAGAATAACAACATTTATGACACAGATCCATAAAGAGATGAAGAATGCAACCAATGATGTCAGATTAAAAAACAAAGTCAAAATAGCAATTGTAAGTGCATGCATGATTACAACGATGCCTTTACTTTTCTATTGCAAATATTTAAGTTTATTATTATCCCCCAATAGTTGAATTAAGTATTCTCAACCAAATAATTTTTCATCTCTTTCATCCAAATGCATAGTTTTAAGATTCTATAACTATTGGCAAACTGGCTCCAAATGTCAGTGTTATAAATATTTCTTCTCATTGGGTGAAATCACTCAAGTTTGAGTTACTATGCAATAATTGTAAGGAATTGAAGCAGATAAATCTGTTTCAAATAGCTTTGAGTTTATTTTTCAAAAATGATTTGTAACAAAGGAAGGCTCATTTGAAACTGTACTTTTTTGCTTTGTATACATATCACTTATTTGTAACTTTAGATGGCAAAAAGTCACCCAACTCAATGATTAAGGGCTAATGAATGTCAACTATTGACACAATAAAACCTAAAATGGAAAAATAGTACTTACTTCTAGAATTGCCTAGGGAGAGAGAATTTTGCATAAAGCAAATCAATTGATATTTTATTGAACTTAAATTTCATGACCAGAAAAATATGCATCTGGCATAGGATGAAGCTTTGTCACATCTGACTTCTTTGTTAGCATTGAATGTAACTCAATAAAAAAATCTTATTGGGATACCATAATAGCATATGAAAGTTTTATTTTTTGAAAGTACGGGCATTGGAAAAAAAGATCGAGAATAAACAATCAACATTGTTGCTGATTTCTTGAATTGCATGACAAGGGGAAACACAAAGTGCATCAATATATGTCCCTCAACCATGAACCTATATATCATAAGAAGAGTAAAATCACCAAAAATAGGCCTTATTCAAGCATAAAAGAGAAAACAATGACTACGATAAAAGATAAACAAGATGGAAAAAATAGCTATCATATTATTTCTAAAATCACACATTCATGTATCCAAAAAATCATGTTTGTTTGTAGATAATAGGTGGAAATCAATACACTTACACCAATTCGGTATGATACAAATGTAAAAATTTTGGCATTGGCTTGATGGGCACTCTGTTCATTGAATCTCTTCACCCTACATATTTTCTTAACCCATATCTTACGAATCTGGGAAAAACATACAAATAAATTAAATGCTCATAACTTCTAACATAATTCAAAAAAAATTTATGGTACAAACTACGAAAACTAAATTACCTAGTCTAATCTACCAAGTACTTCTTCTCTTTGAACAACATGTGGTTCTTTCATATAATTTGGAATTGACAACGAACTATAAATACAAATATAGATATCAATACTAGTTATACAATATTTTAACTAAATATCTTAGGTTTATCAAAAATGATTATGTTGGATCTCAACTTAGTCACAAGCTATTAGCAATGTACAAAAGGAGGCATTAACTTATGAAGTAAAATACGTTTTTACCACTCTGAAAATAATGATTCTGCATTTTTTTATCAAGTGCATAATCTTCATGGGTATTGAATGTCAATGATGTAAGTGTGTAAGCATATAAATCTTGAGAAAATAATTTGTAGTCTCAATTTAGGAATCTGGACTTGAATCTTGGCATAAATTCCATTTTTTATCAGTTACCAACTATCAAAAATATAGACATAGTCTTATACATACATGAAAAATCAAAGTAATAACATCTATATCTTAAACTAAAAGAGTGTTTGTGGAAGTGTTGAAGACAATACCACATGTTATAGCATCTGTGTCAAGGAATCCCACATCCTGCTTCAGCACTACTTCTAAGCATTTCCTTTTCCATTCATTCCCATGCTTCTCTCTGGCATGCATTCAACAAACAATCTCTGCAAAACCAATTCCAATAAGTTCAAGAGGGAAAAATCCATATGACTATGTCTTTTTTGTCTTAGTCTTATTACAAATCAAATCTTATAGGAAAAAAATTAATCATTCTCATAAGTAGTTTTATTACTCATATCATTTATTACTAAGCATCAAAATTCAAGAAATTATTTTGAAAATTGCTAACATCAACTCTAAATATACAATTTACAATATTGTTTAGCCATTTCCTTATCCTAAACATTACAAGATTCTAAGCACTTAATACTTTTTTTTGAACTAGACTATACGATAAATAAATTAAACAAAATGAAACATTTGTGGAACCAAAATTGTTGAATGGAACTACATTTAGGACTTTAAAAAATCTTATTAATAAGAGAATAAATTGTTCAAAAAATTTTAATCAAAAGACTCGAATTGAAAAATATGATATAGTCCATCTTACCACAATGGTCTACAAGTTCGTAAAGTTTTTGGGAATTTTCAAGTTGTGTTAAGAATGATCTGTGAAAGAAAAAATGAATGGATTAGTACGAGATAAATACAATTGCATAGATGTATGAACAAGCATGCACACACATGCACACGTGCGCGCGTGCACACACACACACACACATAGAGAGATGTACATATATGCAAATATTTTGATTAATTCATTTGAGAGTGATCTGTACTTGTTTCTTTTCAAATTCATATTTCTAAGACAGATAATTCAGAGAACCAAATGCTGCTATGAAAGCAATCTTTTGGAAACAAATTATAAACTATTTCAAAGTTATTGATTCTCAATGGTAGTTCAAAAATAAAATCTTGAACCTTGCATAAATCAATTGCCAAAAAATAAATTATAAACAAAACTCTAGCTATATAAACACGTTACAACCATCTACATTGTTATACATGAGTAAGTGCACAGAGTTGGGGGACAATTCCTTGGACATTTTATGTAAAGTGATCATGTTAATAAATAACATGATCATTTTATTTAATTAATGTGATCATGTTATTTAAATTATGGCTTGATAATTATCGAGCCATAATGCAATTGCATTAATTTATAACATGATCACGTTAATAGATAACGCGACCACGTTATTGTAGAACAAAAATGCGATCACATTAATAAATAACATGATCGTGTTATTGTAAAATAAAAAACACAATTATGTTACTATTATTTTGCACATTTAAACAAATGGAGTGAAAGTTTGTTCATAGGTAACGTGATCATGTTATAGATAATGTGATCACGTTCCTATTATTTTGCAGATAAAATCATGTGAGAGTTGCACATGAAGCCCACTTTGGCTATAAGCTTATATTTACTACTCTAAATGTTAAGTATAAGTTTACATTTACATTTATTTTCTTATACTTTAAATTTATTTTAGTAAATATAAGAAATTAGAGTCACTCAGCATTTAATAGAGTTGGTCTCATACCTACATGCTTTACGATGTGAAAAATAGTTTTTTAAAATCTAATTAAATTAGTACTTAGGCATTTTCAAGGTCTAAGTATTAAACCTAGGGATTTCAGGGCATAATTTTTGCAATTGATGTCCATTTTTGGTAAACATATCATAATTTTTTAGGTTTTTATGCCTTCTAAAATTATTCTTGGCATTTTTAGGAGTCTTAGGTTTGTCAAAATTGAAGTTTTCAAACCAATAAATTTGAAACTGATGAAAATTGGTGTGATTGGGTTAGCATAGGTCACATGGATGACCTACACACATCAAATGACCACTTTGTGTTAATTTCACTTGTTCATCATCCCTCCCTCATCCCTGATCACTTCTTACTCATGCCTCATCACCCCTAATCACTCTCTCATCATTCTTCATTGTCCCTAACCACTCCTTCATTGAACCTCATTATCCCTAGTCATCTCTAATCACTCCTTCATCATCCCTAATTACTCCCTTATTGACCCTCATTATCCCTCATCTACCCTAATCACTCACTCCTTATCCTTCATCATCCCTCATCACTCCCTAATTGACCCTCACCATCCTTCATCATCTTTAATCACTCCCTCATCATCCTTAATCACTCCCTCATTGGCTCTCACCATCCCTCACCATCTCTAATCATTTCTTCATCATCCCTAATCATTCCCTCCTTGGCTCTCATCATCCCTAATCATCACTTCATAATCCCTAATCACTCCCTCATTGGTTCTCACCATCCCTAATCATTTGTTCATCATCCCTAATCGCTCCCTCCTCATCCCTCCTCATCCCTAATCACTCCCTTATTGACCCTCACCATTCCTCATCATTTATAATCACTCGCTCATCATCCCTAATCACTCCCTAATTGACCCTCATTATCCATCATTATCCCTAATCACTGCTTCATCATACTTCATCATCTCTAATAACTCATTCCTCATCCCTCATCACCTCTAATCAATCCCTCATTAATCCTCACCATCCATCATTAATCCTCACCATCCCTCATAATCCCTAATCACTCCATCATCCTCCTTAATTACTCCCTCATTGACCCTCACCATCCATGTTGACTCCCTCGTTATCTCTACTCAATTCCTCCTCATTCCTCTGCATCTTTAATCACTCCATCCAATACCTTGATGGCGTTATTTTTTGGGGGTTTAACAATGTTAGGAGTTACAAGTGAAGAGTTGAGTGCTAGCATAAAATATAAGACATAATGGTCAAAATGATGTGGAGGTAAATTTAAAACATAAATATTTAACACCTATGATAAAATATGGGCCTATTAGAAATGATGTAATTCACAATTGAAAATCTGCGAGAAAAAGAGAAGCAAGTAAAACCACCATAGCACTAAAAATGAGTAGTAAATACATTAGGATCACCAAGATATGTGATTTCCTGAAATCAATCAATTACTTTCCATATGCGGACATTTTATGATCTAAATAATTACATTGAAGGCCTTCTATTTGTATGTCTATTGATTAAGTCATCATGCCAGAGAGTGGAAAATAATTTTCAAATGAATAGAACAAGTAGTCCAAGATTGGAAAGTGGTGCTTAATTCATAAATTCAATATTCAATCCAATGAATAGTGTCACACTATGAGCTCTCTACTTGCACATCTTGAGAAGTGGGTACAAGTTATCGAGCATTATAAAAAGGCAAGTAGATAATAGATTATTAACCCAATGATATGATTGGTACTAAAAATATCTCTACTTACCCTAATAAGAATTATATGAATTAAAAATATTGTTTCATTAATAAATGTAGATCAATGGTGAGCCAATACACTTCATCATTTCTACTGGAAGTCAGAAGAGTTTACTTTCTCCTAAATCATATTTTTAAAAATTAAACTTGAAATTTATACATCATCCATAACCATACGCTAATGTATGGTCTAGTGTAGGCTTTGAGAAATGGATCACCTAGTAGTATCACTTAGTGTACATAACTAAACTTTTTAAAGATGCAATCCATTGTGACATCTCACCATTAGAGGTTTGTGATGTTTTACATGTGGTCAACAATATATTTACCATTATGCCTTTTATGTTAACTCATGTAACAAATTAATTCATTTCAAGATGTTGAATGACATCCTCAGCCCATTTACCCATGTCATTTTTTTAATCTACTTTGATGACATCTTAATCTTTAGAAAACATGGGATGAACATCTACACCATGCTGAAATAGTGTTTCAAATTTTGTAGAAACATATTATGATAACATGAATCAATGTTCATTTTTCATTTAAGAGATAAAATATTTGGGACATAGTACACACACAAGGAGTGCATGTGTGAACCTAACCAAGATTCAAGTCATACAGGAATGGGAAACACTAAATAAATTTGCATCTGATTCAAATCTTCTCAGAATTAGAAAATTATACAAGAAATTTATGTTTAATTTTGTGATAGTGTGTGTGTGTCTACAAAGAATATGCTCTTCTCTTGCCTGAAAAGGGTCTGAGAATCAAAACCTTTGTATATTATAATTAAATTCTATAATCAATGTGTTTTCTATATAATATTGAAGTTGTAACCATTCATCCCTTGCCTACTATCATGGGTTTCTATCAATCAAAAGTTTTCATCTTTAATTATCTTTTGAACCAAACTACCAAAGGTGAAACCGAATAAAGTTTCATCTAGACAGCTGCACAACAAAGATAATTCAATGAACTAAAATTTAGACTCTATTTTGTGTTAGTAATTATGTTAATTAACTATAAATTTGGAAGATCATCCAATTCATTCAGTAATAAAATTGACTATCACAAATGGGTATTGACAACACAAGTCTTAAAAAAGAGTTAATTTCTATTATAATAGATTAAACAATATATGATTGGAATCAAAGATATATTTAGAGTATATACTTACATCAGATGATGAGGGAGTGATTAGGGATGATGAAATATGGTGAGGATCAATAATGGAGTGATGAAAGTTGGTGAGGGATGGTTAGGGTCAATGAGGGAGTGCTTAGTGATGATGATGGATGGAGAAAAGATTGATTAGGGCTTATGAAGGATGAGATGGAGTGATTAGGGATGATGAGGGATGGTTATAATCAATCAAGGAGTGATTAAGGATGATAAGCTCAGGTGATTAGAGATGATGAGAGATAATGAAGGTCAATGAGGGAGTTATTAGGGATGCGGAGGGAAACTTCTATGTACAATGGATTATTATGGAGTGGGTCAAGGGAAGACATATTGCTTTAGTTGAATGTGACTTGTCGTGCTAGAGCTAGGTGTCCAACTAAAGCTTGGAATTTATCAGGGGATATGTCACTTGAAATAGTGGATTGGCTCAAGAAATCATTTAAAATGTTTTTGTGGATTTTTTTATGTATATAACAAATTTAAAATAGAGATTTATGCGGGCATCTTTTGTAATTATTCCATAATGTCAAATTTCTTCTCTTGATTAGTGTTAAATGGCTTGTTGTGAGGCTTAATGATTGGCTGGATAATGGGTGAAGTGGCAGATGGATGTGGGCCTGGGATGTTAATCTTTGACCTCCAATTTATGATTACACAATCAAGATTAAATACAATACCATGATTAATAATAAATGATGGTGATGATGTGGGACTAGACATGACAAGTCTCATTTGTTGATGTACTTGTGTGTGGTCATGGGGCAAGGTCAAGTTATCAGTATAAGGTCCAAAAGTGGGAATCCTTATTTACTAGTTTGCTTGTGTGTGGTCCTAGGTCGAAGAAGGATTGTTGAAGTGAGTGGATTGGTTTGGTATGGTTATCAATGGTTTCATCTAATTATAATTTGGTCTAGGATTAATGGAGATGGTATTAATGTTACCTCCTATAATATAGCCTAAAACTCTATTGTAGTCATGTGAAACTACAAGGTAGGTTTATTGGTTGTTACCATTCTGACCTTGGTTCTATTTATTATTCTAGTGTTGTTGATTATGTTGTTGGTTCAGCCTTTGATTGTGATACTATTGATTTTGTTATTGCACGGACTAGTGTTGTTATTGTTGTTACTAGTTGTTATGTTGGGAAAAAGGGTTTTGATAAATCCTAAGAGCCTAATTGAAGGTGAAAGCACCATCATCCAATGTGATATCCCCATTTTCTAACATATTATCAATCAAATGCTTGATTTGCACACATCTTCATAAATTGTGCCTATTGACCCAATGATATTCAAAGAATTCATTTTCATGGTACCAATTAGGATAGGAATGCCTTGCAGATAATGCTTTGGTATAGGCCAACTAATCAAATTAGTGGTAGAAAGCTTATGAATCATAGATTCAATAGGTTCTCCAAGGTCACTAAAAACATAGTGTGTAGGTATTGTTCTCCTTGGAGGAGGAACTTACAATGGCAAAAGTGGTTACATTTATTGCATGTGCCTAAGCTGTTGTGCTTGGTGTGTTGGCTGAAGAGCTTATTAGGTAGGAGTAAGTTAAAAAGGTGGTGCAAGCTGAGTAGATGGTGTTTTCACTATTTGGAAATGTCATGACTCAGTTACTCCATTTCCCATAACATTATTATTATAGTTGAATTGCTTTGGTCTATCTTGGCTATTGGCCTATGTCAAGGGTGATGTTGGTGTGGAGAATTGATTCTAATTTTTTCCATTTCCTTAATTGGTACCTTAATTTTAATTAGTTAAAGTGAGCTTGATGATTCCTTTATTAATAAGGGCTTGCTCAATCAATAAACCTTTATCAATGATCTCTTTGAAAGTATGCACATATTGTAATTCTAGATGATAAGCTATCTCACTATGAAAATTTTTAGTAAACACAACAACTAGTTGTTTATTTGGTAAACTATGGGTCAATCAAATTACAAGGGCTCTCCATCACTGTAGATAGCTCACAAAACTCTCACCAGATTTTTGTTTTGCTTGTGTCAAGTTGACTAATGAAATTTCATGTTCAAGATTGTAGCAAAAGTGTTACACAATTTTTTTGAAAGGTCATCAAAATCTATTACTAAATTCTTGGAAAACTTTAAAAACCACTCCAAGGATTGTCCTGATAGACTCCTTGGGAATAAAAATAAAAGGTATATGTCACTATATGCCACTAGCTAACATGCGACAAATTTTTTTGTTAAATAAGCTTTGGGGTCCCCTTTCCCCTTATATTTATCAACCTTTAGGTCTCATATCTTGGAGGAAATAGAATCTATAAGTAGTCCATGTTAAAAGGATAAGAACACACATAATCCAACTTAAACTTTTTACCCTATTTCCCAGCTTGGATGGTGGTGATTGCATCCTTCATCTATTATAATTATTGTTCTAGGAAACTTGTGGGAGTATTGGCCTAGGTAGATGGTTGGGCAATCACGAGTGGAGCACTTAGACTAGGGTATAATGGAGATATTTGTTGGTTATGATGGATTGGTTGGGAAATAGACTAGGAATATGCATACATATATTAGGGTTTGATTATTATAATTTCACATGTTACGGTGCAATATTTTGGTTAGGGTTGGTTATGAAGGTTTGATGTTGAGGATTTTTTGGTTGGGATGGAGGGATATAACCATATTGTGCCTATTGTGGTTGAAAAGGTACATGCTACCAACTAATTAAACCTTGCTATTGAGTGGGAACTTGTGAACCAAGACCCTATTTTTGAATGAGTGGCACATTTTGAACAAAAGGTAATTGTTGCCTAGTAGGTACCTAAGAAATAGTGGAACCTCTTTATTGCATGAATCCCTATTGGTAAGTGAACACATGTTGAAGATTTAGCATCTATCACTGACCAATATTTATATGTTATTGGTTAGACATCATTTGGTTTTAAATTGGTATACTAGCCTATGACTGAAGATGTATGCTTCCTACTATATGACATGGTGGAACATCAATTGCCCCCTATTAAGGTAGTAACATATTCAACCTTTGTTGCATTGCTATACTATATTGTGTCTACTATTGTGGAATACCATTTATCACTTGTTAAGGAGAAGTAGGATTCGTCACATTTTTCTATTGAAGCATGACATTGGTTACTGATTGGATACCTAGTTCTTGTTGGTTGTGTGCTTGAAGAAGTAGCTGGTTGGGGATTAGAAGTAGCTAGTTGATATTGGGATGCAAAACCTCTTACTACCTAATTTTGATAACCACTTATGGTGTTAATGAAAGGCACATTTTTTTGCCTAGCTATTTGCGTATAACACCACTTTGGTTTGAATGGGATGTTGCTTGTGCATTATCCATTAATCTGCATAGAAGTAAAAGATACTTCTTCGATGGTTGGTGTATGAAATAAATTGTCAATCGAAGTGTTCTACATGAATGTGTATGCACTCTGATTGTCTTAACTAGTCAAAATCTATTAACACTCTTGTTGAGGGTACTAAATCTATGAGAGGCCTACTTGACATGGTCATTTGGTTAAAATTAAGTGCTAGGTTAAGTAGGTTTGGTATGCTATCTGTAATTGTATAAAGTGATCATCCATGGGGTCCTTGCCTTTGACAACCATACTAGGGTCCTGATACATTATTTGGACTAGAGCTAAAGGATTTATAGAAGAAACCTATTGACTGTACAATATGCTATGAAGCATTCTTACTAGACTTGGTAAATTATCATGGGGAAAGTTTGTCAGAAACTTGGCCCCTACTTCTATAGCTCTAAAAAAAATCTCATCTTTATTCTCTAATAAATGATGTTCAAACAAATAAGGCTCATACATGGAAGGTGTGTTAACAGAGTATGATTGTTGAGAAAAAGGTTCTTCAATTATGGGTATCATAGCTAGGTATTATGTAGTTTGTTCTTGGTCCTATTCTAAATATGGTGGCATATGAACCAAATAGTTAGCCAAAGGATCTTAATTTTTTTCCCTTATTTGAGTATTATAAGAGGGATAAGGATCTATCTCATAAGAAATATTTTCTATGTAAGGGTATTGCACCATTTATTCTTGTGTAACCACATTACTAATCCTTGGATTATACATGAGTCTACTACGAGTGTAGGAATACATGTTTGGATCCATAGTGAATGTTTTGCGATAAAAAGGGAAGAGAGTTCAAAAAAATCTAAAAAGACAATGTCTAAAAGATGATGTTCAAATTTGGTCAAGATTTGTCAAAAGGATGGAAAGGTTTATGTAATGATTTATGATAAAACAAGCTAACATTAAGTATCTAACGTTACATGTCTTATACAAAAAAGATTAAGTAAATGTAACAAAAATCAAAATGCCAAACTCTAAGGTCAAAGTGTTTCAAATCAGTCTAATCTAGGAAATAAACTATTTCTAGGTCTTTTGGCCAAACATGACATCAAAATCTAGGCTCAAACAAGGCATGTGTTAGGACTCTTGGCCAAACAATTTAAAAATCTAGACTTTGAAATAGATGAGATTTTAATCTAAGGGATTTGAAACACTTCTAATAAAAACAAGGCATTTGAATCTTGGACATGAACTTGATCAAATAGGTCTAAGGTATGAAACAAAAGGCACTTTAGAGATAGTTTGTTTTCTCACAAATAATGGTATAAAACTTGGTTCTTTTGATAAATATGCTAGACAAATGTGAATGATGTAATTGTGCTAGATAAAGACTCACAAAGGTATATTCGAATTGGCTTGAAAAATCTGTACAAACTTGAACTCTATGCAAAAGGTCTAAGAAATAATGTTTAAAATATTTTAGGTAGTGTAACAATGCTAGACTACTCAAAATATATGACAAAATGTTTGTTTCAAAAATTCTCTAAGGCAAAGATGGTTTCTCACAAATTTGGTAGTGTAACACTAGCTTTCTTAACTTGAATGACATACATAGCTTCAAATTTTTGACAATATATCTAAGGCAAAAAATTATGTATTCAAATGATCTTGAGTGGAAATAGTATGGTAACACAAAAAGATTTGGTGCATAGACTCAAAGTGCAAGTGTTTAGCAGAAAATGACTTAAGTCTACCAAGTGGTGATAATGATTATGAGTCTTAAATGGCCTTCAGTGCAAATGGAAATTTGAACCTAAGTTAAAACAAGTTTAATGTGAAAATGGCAAACCCACTAGAAACATCAACCCTTAGAACTTAAAAAGGTTCAAGTTTGAATGTGAATTATAAATGGATTTAAACAATCTTTGGTAAAAGGTCTAGACTCAATTGGGCAACATAACTATGCCAAATTAGATGATATGACTCCAAGTTTTGATGAACTTTGAACAAGACAAATTGATGATTCACGTGGGTAACATAACACCTATTTATTAAAAGGAAAATGAGGACTATGTCTTTTATTTTGTATTGTTTGTTCACACCAAGTTTTGACTCCAAAAAAGACTTTAATCTAGGACAAAACCAACTAATTAATCACTCTTAGGTCCTAAACTAAGAAGGTTGCTTGGTATTGTTGGAATCTGTCAATATACATCATTTGAGAGGATTTTTTATTGTTCAGCCAAAAATTAAAATGCATATCATATATAGGGTTTTTACACCCCCCTTCTCTCAAATGATAGTACTATGACATGGACCTTAAGGCATACTTTGCACCAATAACACTTCCACGATAAGTGGGGATTTGTCTAAGATCTACAAATTTTCAAACGTCTATATGGATCAATTTTTCAATGAATTTCACATCAAATTAAAAAAAAAACACACTTAAATTAGGTGTCTGCAACTCTTGGCTTGTTGTAAAAAGGTCTTGTCCTTTTTACAACCACTACATCCATCATTTGTTCAGTGTAGTACGATGTCTAAAGTGTAGATACATCCCATGTGCAAGTCCAATAATAGAAGGTGGCTTAACCACTCAAACCTCTTATCTTAGTGGGAGTGGTTGAAGTTAGTACCAAGAGATAAAACCTCAAGTCAAAGCTTCCCTATAAAACTTGTGGGAGGTAATGAAGTCTCCCCCACAAGCCAAGTTTGCATAAAAATAAATGACTTAATAGAAAGACTTTAGGGTCATTTCAAGTTCCACCCAAACTATTGTGAGTTTTTGGGGAGTGCTTTAGATGACATTATTTCTATGCCTTGGACTAGGCATGCTTATAATAAAGATGGCACTTTTGATTCCAAAAGTTCCCTAAAGGGGATGGATGGAAGAGCATACATGAAATGCCCCTTTCTCTACCAATCAAATTCTAAGTTAAACAACTATTGAAGATAAAATTTGACAAATGAGTTCAATTTTAATTACCAAATGAAAGATTAGGTGGTGTTCTTTTGAACCCTTAGTCTTAAGTTGTAACTTTGAAAGCACAATTTGTCAAAACATTCACCTAAGCATCTAAATTTTTTATTAAGCACCAAAACAAGGTTTCTAATCCATTTTAAACTTTCAAAAAAGGTCTAAAAAGCATGTTTTAACAAATTCCAAGTTTGATCCTGTAATGAAAAAGTCAGTATGTCCTTTAGCTTTGAAACAAATTTGCAAATGAGTAAAGCAACTTCTCAAAATTAGATTTCTATTTCAAAATTGTAATTACATAGTCAATTCCAATATTTCCCTATAAAATCATAATTACCAAACAACAATATCACTGTTATGAGTTATATCATCAGAAAAACATAATATCACTATTTTCCTCCAAAATCACTACTAAACAAAATCATTGTTTTAAATGAAATCGCTAGCCGAATCAAATGATATCATTGCTCAAGAAACAATATCATTATTATGGTCGATAATATCAATATTACCAGATATAAAACATAGAAAATAAAAAATCATTATTTTATTGACAAAATCACTATTTATATGAAATTGCTGGATAAGGGAACAATATCACTATTTTACAAAATCACCGCTCTGGCAAATAATATCATTATTCTGGTTAACAAAATCATTGTTCTAGTCTAAAAAATCATTGTTTAACAAATAATTATTTCATTACAAAATCATTACTATGTAAGCAATGATATCATAATAGAGAGAAAAATTGAGGTTTATAGAAACAAAAACATAATTATTATAAAAATGGAATTTTAACTTAAATTTTCATTCTTTTTGGCCTCCAACTCCAAGATCATGCATGGAAAAGATTAGTAGGTTGCTTG
The DNA here is from genome assembly GCA_037957365.1 of Torreya grandis. Classification (NCBI taxonomy): domain Eukaryota; kingdom Viridiplantae; phylum Streptophyta; class Pinopsida; order Cupressales; family Taxaceae; genus Torreya; species Torreya grandis. The sequence goes on along the minus strand of JARHVA010000288.1, from coordinate 3,758,362 downwards.
AAAGAGCATTTTGACCAAATTCATGGGGTGCATTCCTACTGGGTGTGCCATTATGTGAACTAGGAATTTGACTCAAGAGAGGATAGTTAGTATTATGTTAGTCCCAAAATGAAATCAAAATGAAATAAACACACTAACATAACATATCTAGGCTTAGTTACTAGGGGAGCTTATTTAAAAATAAATAGAATATATAACATAACTAAAATTCAAAATAAACCTTATTTCACCTTCTTTGGATGCTCCAAACAACTTGTTGAAGTGGCTTGCTTAGTTTGTGCTCATGAAGTCTGCATCAATGAAGTGTGGCTACCTCCATCTCTCCTTGGCACCATGTTTGGTTTTGGCTTGGCTTGGATTGGCTCAATATTTGGGCATTATAGCACTAACATGTAATTAATTTTAATGCATTTGGGCATTATAAGTTTGGCATAAAAGAGATTCAAATTCAATGGGCAAGGCATCCTATTTATAGATTTTGCAAAATGGCTAGAATCAACCTGAACCATCCATATCAAGATGGAGATGTGTGGCTAAGGATTAATTAAATTATGTAATTAAAATTCATAAATAGGATCATCAATATTTGTAATAGAGGGGCAATGAATAAGCATGGAGGGTCTTAATGAGGCATGGGAGGGGTTAACCTTGATATTTTATGCATTTATGGCCTAGGGATGTCTTCCCAAGAAATGATATCACCTGATGATGTAGATATTCAATATTAATTTTAAAAAATAAATTATTCAACAATTTCCATGGAATTATTAATTAGGCTCATGATTTGGATTAATTAGCTTTAAGCATGATTAGGCACTTTGATGCAAATCTTGGCTTTTTGTGCACAAATTAGTCAAAATGTCTTGTTATTGGCCTAAAATTTGACTAGATTGGAATTGAAAGTCAATGTTAGATGAATTAGAACCATTATCCCATTTAGGATGTTTTCAACACTGAATAACAAAGGCACATGTCGTGTGTAAGAGATTTGATAAAAAAAAGAGCAATCTAGGGCACCCAAGTGCAAAATTAGCATTTTCACTCAAAATGATCTGATCAAAGTTAGTTGCTTCATAAATTACATTACCCTAATTAATGATACCCTAGAAAAAATTATCAATTGAATATATCAATTTCAAATCTTTTAATGCATTTTAGTGTTTGAGGCCAAATTGTGCAGTTTGGTAGAAATTAGTTAAAATCTTGGTTGATGGTCATTGGCGGCCACATTTAGGTGTCTACAGTTGTGATTATAAAGACATGCCCATCTTGAGAATGAGGCAATTTTTCTATTAGATTTAATCCCCATATGGAGAATGGCCAAGGAGATTCTACAGTTTGAAGCTCAGTTGGAGGTGAATGAATTAAATCATCATGAAGTTGGCAAGGAGTACACTTTTTATCAAATTTGATGGAATAATTTTCAAGAGTGGGCCATCCCACATGTAATATTTTTTGGGTTATATCATGTTCCCTATATTGGCTACCACAAATGCCCCATGTGCTTATTTAAGAAGAGGAGGAAGCTCAACTTTCATAACACAACAGAGCATGGTAACTTCAGCATTATGATAATATAAGATGTTATATTGAAATACATACTTAAAAGTTTGTTTGTGAATGTGAGTCTTTTCATGAGAATTGAGGTTGGGAAGATAAATTTGGTATTTCAAAAATTGAATGATGTCTTTGTACTATGGGATTTTTCAAATGGTGACAACCTCAATGTGGAAGATAAGTAAATCTTGTGGTTGAATAGAAATATTTTATTATTTGGATTAAAAAGTGGGATTGGTAAGAACTTGGTGTGGATGAAAAAGAGATGCTGAAGAGGCAAGGGAATTAGCAATATAATTTTGATCTTGAAGGATAGGCTTGATGGTGAAAGAAATGAAATATTTAGTGAGAGTGTTTGTGATTTGATGATAAGAAATGAGATTCTTACTTTTTCATTGATAATCACTATTGATTTGCTAGAAAATGAGATAGCAATCACCTAAATCATGCAGGTATTATATATCTAAATCAAGCTCATCTCTCATCCTAATATTAAGGCTTCATACTTTGTCATGTTTTTAGTGACATCAAATATTAGGAAAAAATCTAATGGGATGATTTTTCCAAGAGGATTTATAAGGATACAACCTGCCCTAGCTCCTTGAAGGAATTTAGTGCCATCAAAATGAAGGGTCCAAGTATCCTCATGTAAATTGACATTAACTTCAAGAAGTTATTTGATAACTAATTTTGGTTTAATAGTATCAGGGAGGATATCATATTTGTTGAGATTACCTATTTCAAACTCAGTAGTGAAGTTATGGAAGTAATCTTTAAGGGATATGTCTTGGTTGAGACCTTCAATATAGAGAATATTATCATTGAGAAGACTATCTTGAAGGTGGTCAGTAGTTGGCATAGGAACTATGACAAGTTGATCAATGATGATTTTCCCTTTGATAGATTTTTGAATAATAATTCAGAGATCAAATTCCATGAGAAGGACCATCCACTTGCCAATTTTGTCTCTAAGAAGAAAGGCGTTAGAGAAGAAGTGATGAAGGGGATCAAAATGGATGATAACATAAGTGGTTTAGTAAACCATATAATTCCAAAGTTTCTCGACAATAAAATATATGGCGAGGCAATCACAGTAGACTTTTGTGTAGCATTTCTCATAATCAAGGAGGCCTTAACCAATATAGTAGATGGCACATTATCTTCCATTATCATCTTGTTGGGTAAACATTACCCCAACTGATATGGGTGTAGAAGAAGTATATAGGATCAAATGTTGATCATTTGAAGGGGGATGAATAGTAGGTGGGTGAAGCAATAATTATTTCATATTATAAAATGCTTTTTGATAGGGATCCATCCACTCTAAATCATTAACTTTCATAAGAAGATATTTGATAGAATAGATACAATAAGCCATTTAAAGGATGAATAATCTAATTGGCCTAAGTTTACTAAGGTAAGTGTGAATGTCCAGAATGGATCGAAGGATGTTCATGTTAATGATATAATTAATCTTGGTAGGATCAACATCGATGATGTGGAGATAAACTAAGAATCCTAACAGTTTGCCAGATGTGACACTGAAAACACATTTGTAAGGATTTAGTCTAACTTTGTATTTAAGAAGGCAATTGAATATGATGGAAATATTATAAATATTATTTGTGTGAAATTTGGATTTATAAATGAGTTCATCCACATATTTTTCTACAATTTTGTGAATAAGATCATGAAATATATGAGTCATTACTCGTTCATAGGTAGTTCCATCATTTTTTAGGCTGAAGGGCATTTTAACATAGTAATAGATACCTCATTCCATTGTGAAATTTGTCTTATGTTTTGGAAAGTTGTCAATTATATCATGGTGATCTCATGGATGTTTCCAAGTGAGTGGTTGAAGTGCCTTGATAATCTAAGTGATAATGATAAAGTGTGCAATGTGATTGTCTTAGTATTCTTGGTTGGTCTTCAATTTTGGCATGATTTGTTATTATTAGGGATGAGTCTAAAGTTTTTGTCATGTGCAAGGGGTCCTATTATTTTTAAAACATGATTGGAGTGCTTGTGTGCATGACTGGAGTTCATTTGGTTCATCATTGTTTTCATCTAGACATTTTGGGTCTAATGGCATAAAATCTAAGTAGGCAATTTGTTGACATCATAATTGCCACATGTGGATGAGTCAGGGGCATTTGGTAATATGGTTGTGATAAAATTAGTCACTATTTTCTATGAACAAAGTCTCAATTCATGAAATGAAGTGCAACCAAAGATATGTGTGTGCAAATTTGGGCTCCCAAGCTTTTTGACAGTGTTTTCCCATAGCCAAAATTGCAATGTGGCAAAAAATGTTGAGTAGGAATTTTGATGGTGGAATATCTCACATGTTTGGATGTTTAAAGATAAGTTGATCATATGGGTTTGTTAAATTTTATGCCTAGTTTATTTGTGTTAAATTTTATTTTAGGCGGTGAAGTGCATCAAAAGTTATGCATGTGCAAAGTTGGCCTTCTAGATAGTTCTAGCCATAGTTGGCTCTATGACAAATAAATATGAGGAGGAATTTTAATGTCATTATATCTCACACATGTAAGGGTTATAGGATCATATTGATACAGTTTTGGATTATTCTATGTGAGGATATCATATGGTTCAAATTTGAGAACATGAAACTGAGCGAAGTAAAAGATATGACTGTGCAAAGTTGGCTTTCCAGGCAAATAACAATGGTTCCCATACTTAGTCTATTTTACATGATGTGAAAGATCAGCACTAGATGGATATCTAATGGCTCACAGGGAATCATAAATTTAATGTTTATGGTGCAAAAAAATTCAAAGATTTCAAAGTGTTCATTGGTTAATGAAATTAAAGATCGAGCTCCTTACAAAAGGATCAATGGAGCGTGTTCATTCCAAGGTCTCAAGAAGCAGTGAGATGAGGACAAGTGCTTGATGTTTAAATAGTAAAATTTATTATAAGGCATGAAATGGTTCTAAGTTTCATGATAATTTGGGTTCTATAAATATCTAATAGTGAGCACTGCATGATAAAGACTTGACTAATCTGTAGAGATCGACAATACATGTTGAGTCAATATTATAAGAGTACACGAGATGAGGTCAACTATTAGATGTTTAACATTTGGATAGTGGCATATATATGTTAAATTTATAATAAGATAAATAGTGTGTCATTAATATAATTATATAGGACACAATATGATAGCATAGTGACTGAAGTTTAACTGTGACTGTTTGAATTCAAATATTTGAATTTAACAAAGGAAAAACTAGATCTATGTATTTTATCCATAACTTTTGATCCAAGATGAATTTGATCATGGTGTAAAAATAAAATTGGTAGAGGACTCCAAGATTAATATTTAAATATATTTTTTAATTTTTTAAAATTTCTATAGTCAAATTTATGAAGGTTCAAAGTTGACTATGTGTTTGACTATATTCTGCAAGTGACCCGAGAATGATGTTCGAGCTTGTTTTGTTATTGTTTGGATGTATCATGATGAATTACACATTGGATCATGTTTTATAATCCATTATTACCATCTATGTTCATTATTAAGGTTTTAAAAAATTTATGTAGTATAAAAAAAGGTTTATAAGTTGACTGTGTATTCATTCATGGTGATTGTGTCCATAAAATGTTGTTTGAGCAAATTATGCTTAAGCAAAAGGGTACTCTGTTGGTTGTTGAAACTTAAGAGGGACCTATAGATCATTTGGAATGGGAAAAAGTGTTATAAATTATTATTTTGTTTCTTAGTTTTCTCAGAGAAGTGTCAAAGAGGTGAATGGGTCATCATAAGACATAAAAGGTGACTTAGGCCTATTTAAAAGAGAGTTGTGCTTAAGTGTGACCCATGCTAGATGCCTTAAGGGTGCATGTATTTTAGATAATAAGGAAATATTTTGGACTTGATAATTCATGAATTCTCTATAAATATTAAAACTAAATGTGATGGTTTCTATACTTGTGAGAGACTTGTAAGAGGAATGTGCATGTGAGAGTTATCGAGCAAAGGAGATGTAGAATGACCAGTAGATGAGTTGACGAGTAGAGAAGATTGAGGAATGTGTGTATGACCTGTGGGTAATTTTTATAATGTCAAAATAGTTTTATTTCATGTTGAGGATGAGTGAAGAGTGATCCAAAAGGTGTCTTTGGATGCATTAAGTGTGCAAAGTTGAATAAAGTTGATATACTTTGTATCTCCATCAAATTGGTAGGCAATCAGTGTTTAGGAGATGTTGTATTCATAGGTTTTTTTTTGGTAGCTCAACATATAGGGGGTTATATCCTCATTTCAAGGTGGAACTTGTCAAAGGTCTAGTTATTGTTGTAGCTCGGTGAGCCAGGTGTTGTATCACCTTGTGGGATTCTAGTCTTACTAAATAAGGGATGATAGTTCCTTGATCAATTACAACTGGTCTAAATTGGTTCTTGTTATTATAGGACATTAGTCAAAGTACAATTTTTAGTGGGTTTTATTCTCTAAGAGGATTTTCCACATATGTCATGTGTTATGTGCTTGATCTTACATTGTCTTTCCCATTCATTGTTATGAATGATATGTATGCATCATGAATATATGTACTGAATCATTAAGATCTTAAAGGAATTGGAATTGAAATTGGATTATATGGGCTTGCTGATTCACCCCCCTTTTAGTGATTGTACCTCTAACAATTGGTATCAGAGAAGGTCCTTTGGTAAAGGCTTGACAACTTAAAGGTGATCAAAGGTACAATATGGGTAGTCATCAAGGAGGTTTCTCTACTAAGCAAGCACTAATATTCAATCGATCCAATTATGATTTATAGAGTACAAAGATAATGACATACATTATGTCCCTAGGTTTTGATATATGGCAATCTATTTTGGATGGTTATGTTGCTCCTACTACTCCTCCATCTAGTGTTGTAGACAAGAAGTTGTTTGAGAACAATTCTAAGGCAATGAATGCTATCACTTGTGGTCATTCAAAGACTGAATACACCAAACTAATATATTGTAGATCTATTAAAGAGACATTGAACAAATTAAAAACTATTTATGAAGGAGAATCAAAAGTTAAGTTGGCAAAGTTGTAGACTCACCAAAGATAATTTGAGACTCTCAAGATGAAAGAAGAATATTATGTGGCATCTTTTGTATAGAGAGTTGATGAGATTGTGAACATCATCAGAGGTCTTGGAGAGAACCTTGAAGAAACTAATATAGTTTAAAAGATATCAAGGTCCCTCTCTCTCGAGTTTGATCCTAAAGTATCTGTTGTAGAATAAATTCATGATATTACTCAATTGAAGTTGGATGGATTCCATAGCATCCTTACTGCCTATGAGATGAGGAAGATTGATGATATACCACTGAAGAAGGAAGTAAGTTTAAGATAGAGATGAAGCCTAAGAAGAAGTTCCAAGGTAAGAAACCCAAGGAGGATGACATTTCTAATATTGATGAAGATGAACTAATTACTTTGTTTACAATGAAATTAAAAATAGGTTCAGGCAAGTATAAGGGTAAACTAATCTTCTAATTCTTTAATTGTCGAGATATAGGACATTATGCTATAAAGTGCCCTCATAAGCATGATGATGAATAACATGATGAAGACCAAGATTAAGACAAGAAGACATATAGGTCTAATAAGAGGAAGAAAAGTTTTATAAAGTATGACAACAAGAAGTTCTTCAAGAAAAAGAATGGTTTATACACCAAAAATTACTATATATCATCAAATGAGAGTGAAGATAGTGGATCAGAGTGTGATCATGAAGATGATGGTCCTATTGAAGATGAAGCTTTCTTCATGGCTAAGGAAGGAAAATGCTCACATCAAAAGGAGTCTACTTGGAGTGGTTCATATGATGATGAAGATGAGGTGGACTATGAGACTGCATTAACAAATGCTTTTCAAGAACTGAAGATTGAAAAGAAGATCAATAAGAATATGAAATATAAACTCAAGGACTATGAGCAGAAATTTAGTGTGTATGAAGCTATAATTAATGAAAACACCAAGGAGCATGAAGATATGGTCAAGCATCTCAATTATCAATTAGAAATCCTATCTGCAAGATTAAAAGCTAAAGAAGATGAATATTCAAGGTATGAAATTAAAAATGAGTCATTGAAATCTAAGTTAGAAAAGACATCTAGTAAGGTGAAGCCATTTATGAGATTTCAAAAGAGCTCAAGTGATCTAGACAATAATCTAAGTGGTCAAAATCATGCAAGTGATAGAACTGGTCTTGGATATGAATAAGAATAAAAAAATGTAACTCAAGATAACATGAAGACTAATATGAATAAGTACAATCATACTTTGAAGACAAATCATCATAAAAAGGATGAAGGTGCTGATAGAATGAAGACAAATTATACCAGACAGCTAAATGCCATGAGATATGCAAGTTTTAATGGTTACTTATTCACATGTAACCAATTTGGGAACAAAGCTAGAGAATGCAAGAGAATTGTTAGAGATGAGTTTGCATGGATATATGATGGGGGTCATCAGTCAAAAGATTTGAACATAGTTAAGTGCTTAAAATATATTATTATGGGACATTTTACAAACCATTGTCCATATAAGGTTAGATAGGGTGAATCCTCTTCAAAAAGAGGAGGTCGTTTCATTTATCATGACATAGGACACATTGCAAGTTTCTATCCAAACAAGGTAAGAAAAATTATGTTTCCATCAATGAGTATGGTTTGCTACAACTGTGAACAAAGAGATCACATTGATATATTCTACAAGCAAAGGTCTATAAGTTAGAATAGGTTTAATAAGGATCCTAGAGTGCAAGGAAGAAGGAAAGTCAACTCATGGAAGCCAAAGGTGGTAAGTATGAGTCATGATGAGACTATAGGTCTACGTAATTTATTTTATATGGTGGAGAATACTTAAGAAGTTAAAGAGTGCCAAGGTCTCTCATTTTATGATCATGTTGTGAGTGAAGAGGCCAAACTCAAAGAGAAGACAACGGTACTAATTGAGGCTAGTTCTAAGATGTGTATGGATCCAAGTGAACATCTTGTTATTGTTAAGCAAATTTCATGCAAAGAACATTAATTATCAATGTCTAGTTATAAGTTCTAAGCTGTAAGGAATATTTTATAGATGAAAAGGTATGTCATGAATCTATGTTATCTCCATGTATTGTCAATCCAATCATGTAAGAGAAGGAGAATGTTATATTGGTTGAGCATGTTGCTTCTCTTAAGCTTAAGAATAAAAAGAAGAACTACATGTATTATATGATGAAGGATAAAAAATATGAGGATATGTGTGCCACTCCTAGATTCACTTTGTTTTAGAGCATTGTGGTGCAAATGATGTCTCTATCTATGCTTCTTAAGAGACTACTTTTAATGGAGAATCAAATGTTATTATGTATGTAATGTCTGGAAGGTCAGAGTGGGTGTTTATAAGTGGCCTAATGATATTGATTCAATGTCAAGAAGATTTTTACGCTTAGAAAGGTCTGTGAACATCTTTGTGATATGTTCCTGGTAGTTTTTTATCTTGTTGATCCTGATTGTGCTAATTAAATATTTTTGTGTGCTCTCAGTTTTCTTAGTTTTTTCTTAAGTGCAAGTAGGCCTAAAAAATGGATTATATGAATTAAATGACCCCAAAGGTATGGGGGATAAAATTTTGGTCCAGAAGTGTCTTATGGTTATATTTCCAAGTGTGCAATAAGTTTCAGAGGTGTGCGTTGACTAGAAGGACATTTGTTGACCTTGTTTATTTTGAGTGTCTAGGGTGTTTAGCTATGATAAAAAAAAGTGTTATACCTTATGAATTGAGGTCTAAGTATTATTAATAGGATGAATGTGCCAAATGGGTTATCAAATCATGCTTCACAAAGACTTGAAGGTTTTTGATTTTCAAGTTATTCATTTTTTGTCAAGATGGAGTCCTAATTAGTAAGCTGATTTATGAAGGAAGTATGTTGCATAGGTTGATATAAGTGTTTAAAATTTTATTAATTGTGGGGGAATATGATATTTTTCTAGATATGAAGTGTTAGGTCTTGAATTTATATATACAAAAAGTTGTGGGCTCTGCAAGTTCCGTGTAGGGCTACAAAGAGTCTAGATAGGCCTAGTAATGAAGATCTATTGTTTTTGCTCAATTTCTCAAAAATATCAAGGCATGAGTGTTTCAAGGAGAGTTCTTAGGTTGGTTGAGAGCATGTTTCCTATTTTGTGAGTGGCATGAATTACTATTGGTGGTCCCTGAGGTGCATTGAGAGAAGAGGCTAATAAGCCTATATAGTGATTCTTCATGGTGTATGGAGATCTGAAGATGATCAAGATGTGCAATGGATCAAAGATCTTAGGGGGAGCCCCTCTAAGATGTTTCTTGGTAAGTTCCATTAGATTGAATTGCATGGTTGAGAAGTGCAAGGTGGTATGTACAAAGTTAGGAGGAGCTAACTCAAGATAGCTTGAATGGCTTGAGAAAGCTTTATATGATGTGAAGGGAAGTATATGTGAGATGATTCAGTCATTACTGAAGATGTGGTGATATCTATTTCAGATTATATTTTAATAAGTTTGGTATGATGACTTTATCAAACCTAGTCATAATTGTGTGTTCTTTCTTCATTGGTTGTAGTGCTTGATTGAAGAGAGTATTGGCATGTAATAAGAAGAAGTTGTCAAGGCAAAGAAGAGGTAGGCTTAAGGTAAGGGGGAGTTTGTATCATGTTTTTAAGGTGGTCCTCTCATATTGGTAATATTTTTAGGTCCTCAAGATCAGTTGGTGCCCACTTTTTCATTGTGTCAAAGGGGGAGAAAGTTCCTATTGTGAGAGTGCTTGAAGAGAAAGAAGGAAGATGAGCTGTATATTACTATATGATGTGTGTTGACATCAATAAAAAATGGAGATATTGTTTGATATTTTTAAATGATGTCATGGATGTGTCCAAGTGAGTAGTTGAAGTGCCTTGATAGTCTAAGTGATAATGACAAAGTGTGCAATGTGCTTGTCCTAGTATGCTTGAAGGATGCTTGGTTGATCTTCAGTTTTGGCATGGTTTGAGATGATTAGGGATGATTATGAAGTATTGAACATGTGGAAGGGGTCATATTAGTTTTTAATGATGATTGGAATTTATTTGGTTCATCATTATTTTCATCTAGACATTTTGGGTCAAGTGGCAAAAATTTTGAGTAGGCAGTTTGCTAACATCATAATTACCATGTGTGGATGAGTCAAGGGGACTTGGTTACATTATTGTGATAAAATTAGTCCCTATTTTCTATACATAAAGTCTCAAGTAATTAAATTAATCACAACCAAAGATATGTGTGTGCAAATTTGGGTTCCTAAGCTTTTTGATAGTGTTTTCCCATACTTAGCCAAATTTGTAATGTGGCAAAAAAAGCTAAGTAGGCATTTTGATGGTGTCATATCTCACACATGTGTATGTTTAAAGAGAATTTGATTAGATGGATTTGTTAATTTTTTTACCTAGTTAATTTTTGATAATTTTTAGGTTAGGGGATGAAGCGTGTCAAAATTTATGCATGTGCAAAGTTGGCCTTCCAGGTAGTTCTAGGCATAGTTGGCTCTGTAACAAATAAATCTAAGGAGGCATTTTAATGTCATTATATCTATAATGTCTGAGGGTTATATGATAATATTGATACATTTTTATATTCTCCTATGTGAGGATATCATATGGTTCAAATTTGAGAACATGTCAGTGATCAAGGTAAAAGATATGACTATGCAAAGTTGGCCTTATAGACAGATAACAATGGTCCCCATACTTAGTCTATTTTGCATGATGTTAAATATCAGGACTAAATGGATATCTAATGGATCATGGCTGATCATATAGTGAATATATATAGTTTTAATCAATTCAAATAGGTAAAAGTGTTTGTTGGTTAATGAAGTTAAAGATCGAGCTCCTTACAAAAGGATCAATGGAGCGTGTTCATTCAAAGGTCTCAGGAAACAATGAGATGAGGATAAGTGATATATATTTAAATAGTAAAAGTGACCAGAATTAATGTGAGGGTGCCAAGTTTCATGATAAAGGGGGTTATAACTAAGATGAAATGGTCAGCACTGCATGATAAAGACCTGACTAATTTGCAAAGATCAACAATGCATGTTGAGTCAATATTACAAGAGTGCATGAGATGAGGTCAACTATTCGAGGTTTAATTTTTGGATAGTGGAACCTATTTGTTAAATTTAGAATCATATAAATTATTTTTTATTAATATTATAAGTGAGTACATGAGATTATATCATAGTGACCAAAGTTTAACTGTGATCGTTTGAATTCAAATATTTGAATTTAACAAAGGAAAAACCAGTGCTCTGTATTTTGTCCATAACTTTTTATCGAGGATGAATTTGCTCATGGTGTAAAAATAAATTTTTTATAGGACTACAAGACACATATAAAAATATATTTTTAAAGGTTTTAAAAAATTTATAATCAAATTTATGAAGGTTCAAAGTTGATTGTGTGTTTGACTTTGTTCTGTAAATGACCTGAGAAGGATGTTCGAGTTTGTTTTGTTGTTTTTTGGATGTCTCATGATGAATTATCCATTAGATAATGTTTTAGACTATATGAGGACCATATGTGTGAATTATGAAGGTTATATCAATCATGTATAGTATGAACAAAGGTTTATAAGTTGACTATGTATTCATTCATGGTGATTGTGTACATAGAATGTTGTTTGAGCCAATTATGCTTAAGCATAAGGGTAATATGATGGTTTTTGGAACTTAATAGGGACCTATAGATTATGTGGAATGGTTTCATGTGTTGGAAATTGTTTTTGTGTTTCTTAGTTTGCTCAAACAAGTGTTAAAGAGGTGAATGGGTCATCACAGGACCTAAAAGGTGACTTATGCCTATTTGAAAGAGAGTTGTGCTTAAGTGTGACCCATTTTATATGCCTTAAGGGTGAAGTCATGTATATTGGCCAATAAGGAAAGATTGTGGATTTGATAAGTTATGAATTATATATAAATAATGAAACTAAATCTGATGGTTTTTAGAGTTGTGAGAGACTTGTAAGAAGAATGTGCATGTGAGAGTTATGTAGCGAAGGAGAGGTAGAGTGCTTAGCATATGAGTTGATGATCATATTAGATTGAGGACTATGTGTATCACTTATGATTCATGTTTTTGATGTCATAATACTACTCTTACATGTTGAGGAGGAGTGAAGAGTGATCTAAAAGGTGACTTTGGATGCATTGAGTTTGTAGAGTTGAATAAAGTTGATATACTTTGTATCTCCATAAGATTGTTAGGAAATAAATGTTTAGGAGATGTTATATTCATAGGTGTTGTTGTGGTAGCTCAACATCTATGGGGTTTCATCCTCCTTACAAGGTGGAACTTACTAAAGGTCTAGTTGTTATTGTAGCTCAGCTAAATAGGTGTTATAGCACCTTGTGGGATTTTAGTATCACTAAATAAGGGATGGTAGTTCCTTGATTAGTTGAAGCTAGTCTAAATTAGTTCTTGTTATTATAGGATAGTAGTCCAATTATAGGTTCTAGTGGGTTTTATTCCCCAATTAAGTTTCCCATGTATGTCATGTGTTATGTGCTTGATCTTGCATTGTCTTTCATGTTCATTACTATGAATGATATGTATGCCTCATGAATGTCTGTATTGAATGATTAATAGATTGAAGGAATTTAAATTGAAATTGGATTATTTGGGCTCATTGATTCATGCCCCCTATCAATGATTGTACCTCTAACATTATGTTAGTCTTCAGGGGTAATTTGAATTTGGTTATAACCTAAGAAACCATCCATAAGAGATAATATTTAATAACCTGCCATGGAATAAACAATGGTATGTATTGAAGGTAGAGGGAAATTGTCGTTGGGACAAACAATATTAATATTATGGAAATCAATGCAAATATGAATGACTATGGTGATATTTTTATAAATAAGGACTATATTAGAAACCCATTTAGAATAGTCCATTGGTTTGATAAATTTAGAATCAAGAAGTTTGATAGTTTATTTATGACATAAGGTGGAAACCTTGGGTGGAAATTTACATTGCTTTTGGTGCACATGTTTGGCATCCAGATAAGTGATGATATTCTACACCATGATTATAGGGACAATATCAGGCATGTCCTTGTAGGACCAAGCAAATATCTCATAATATTTATCAAAAAATAAGCTAAATTTATCATGTTTAGTAGGTGTGAGTTTGTGAGAAACTGTATTTTGTTGAGGGCATGATGGAGTACCATATTTGATACGATTAGTTTATTTGATAAGAATAGCATTTACATCTTGGAAGTGATATGGTGCATTGGGTAAAGAATAAATTGGATTAGCTTTAGGGTCGATGCTAGTGATGAAGTTATTGAAATAAGGGGCTTTGTCTTTAAAATTCTTGATTTTGTGATGCTATTGAGGAAGTTGAGGATCTCAAGCATGAAGCAATTCAAGAATGGATTCATCTCTAGGTAAAGTGGGAAGAGATCCATAATACTTAACATCTACTTCAAGATCAATAATGTGATTACCATGGTAATCATATTTAAAATGTATCTGATGGACATTTGTGGAAATTTAAGAATGGATTCATCTCTAGGTAAAGTGGGAAGAGATCCATAATACTTAACATCTACTTCAAGATCAATAATGTGATTACCATGGTAATCATATTTAAAATGTATCTGATGGACATTTGCGGCCTTGACTTCTAATTTAATCTTAAGAGTTGAAGGAGTAGGTTGATTGGATGAGATTGGTGTATTCGTAGTTTCTTGGATGAGGGAAGAATTTGATGTAATGATGGGATCTATAGGTGTTAGGAAAGATGCAATAGTTTTTGGATGTTTAGAAGGTACTATTTTTTAGACCAACCAAGGAATATCAAGAAGTGGAGTATTAAAAGGAGGTACATGGCCTTTGGGAGATAATTCAAAATTTTTGGAAATGGTGTGAACATCATGGTTGAAATCATGTATTTTAGCTAACATTTTTGATAATGTTGAACATTCAAATATTGGGATTGATATTGAGCCATGATATAGTTATCATCATAAGCTGGAGAAATGGTACATGTTTGAGATTCAAGGGGAGTTTTAAAAGGTGAAATTATGAGACCTATTGTTCCCAAAATCCGTCACTTGTTTTTGTGGACAACATGCTGATCATTTTTGTCCTGCAGGCCAAAATGGTCTCTTTCTTTCTTTCAAAATGTTCTGAGTGGTTAAGTTTTTCAAACAATCAAGCCTTTTCAGCTAAGGAAGTCGTAGGTTCAATAGGCAAGTTTTCTTCAAAGGAAGTTCAAAACACTTAAGGCATTTCCTTAGTGTTTTTAGGATGGTTCAATGCCCAGGTTCAATCAAAAGACTTAACGATGGGCTTCAAACAATTAGAATGAACCACTTTGAATAGTTAAACCCTTGAACCTTGAACCAAAAGACTTCAAAGGTTTAAAGGTTCAATGAGTTTGACAGACTTAGAAAATGAAAGGATCCAGAGAGTTTGAAGCTTCAAAGGATTCAAAGAAATAGATCTAAACCGTCAAACCTTGAACTTTGAAAGGTTCCAAGGTTCAAAGGGTTCAAACAGTTCAAAGTTAAAGTGGAAACTTCGAGTGAATGGATGAAGCGGAAGATTCCAGAAAGAGGTTCAACCAAATGGTTCAAAGAAATGGTTCAATTAAAGAAGAAAACCAAGTGAATGTGGCACCATTGAACTATTGAACCATTAAATCACCGAACCATTGAACTATTGAACCATTGAACCTTTGAACTAAAAGAGTTCAAGGTTCAAAGGTTCAAAGTGGTTCAAGCGACTGGTGACATCCTTGTGGACATAAAATTTAGGGTGATGGAATAACCATTGATTTTCAAAAGACCTGAGAACAAACTCAGTGACTAGCCAAGAAAAGAGTCGAAGAAGCCAGCTGAAAGTGAGAAGATGGCCCTGAGAGCTTAGATCACCAAGAAGAGACAAAACATGGCAAGGAAGGAGGGAATGACTATAGAAAGTCCAAACATATCTGTAGAAGAGTTATTCCAGTAGGTGGAATAGTCCACTAGGTGGACATCAGAAAGAACAAACATTCAAAGCTGCGGCCTATTTTTTTGCTTTAAGTAAAAGTGAATAGACAGCCATGTAAGCATCATAAAGAAGACCAGACAACCCATGCTTAGGAGGAGACATTTGAGATGATTTAGAATGCTAAAGTTAAGGCTAATGACCTATTCCAGCATGGCCCTTTCATAGATATTTGATGCATTCAATTCAGTATGGGCCATTTTCATGAAAATAAGTGCCCAAGTCTTTCATATGATGCTATATATTGTAATATCTCAATTTGTATAAAGGAGATCTCTTTGTTATTAGAAGCGAAGATCTACCCAAATTGAAAGGCATTCTTGAGACTTTGAGCTCAGACTGTTAATCATATTTTGTTAAGTGAATGAGAAAGCAAGTGACCTTTCAGACTTTGTGTTATCTAGGAAATTCTTCTTATGTCTTTTTCCTAAATATAGTCTTGTCCATTTAATAAAATAAGCAAAACAAGTGGAAATAAGCTGGAATATGTCCTGAAGCTGACTGTGGGAGACTTTGTGCTACCATAATTGTCTTCAGTCTGTGTTTTGTGTAAAGGATACTAGAGAGACTTTGAGCTCCCCTTATCCTTCGTAATCTTTTAATTTGTTGTAGTTTTAGGTAGATACTTTGGGCTACACTTCATTCTATGGTTTCCTTACCCTAAATCATTGGGATAATCAATGAAAGACTTTTTGATTTCATGGGTTTCTTGTGGTTACAGTTACTACCTAAGAAGAATTCATGCTATTTGTTGAATATCATTTTTGAAAGAAGAGAAGTGCCTTCAGTAATTACACCAGAATTCTCCTTTATTTTGTGAAAATCATCTCTAAAAAAAGAGAGATGGATGGTATGATTTCACCCTTGTGTCTATTTTCAGCTTATATATGTGTGTGTGTACTATAATTATAGGGAACCTCCCTTGCTGAGAGGAGAGATTTATCTCATTTTGGCTGTGGTCACCACACCCATTTTGCCACATAAATATCCTTATGATGTGGTTGATGTAACCATTTTGCCTTCAATTAGCTGGTGACAAAATATTCACCCAACAAGATCAATGAACTTATGTGGAGACATGGTTAGAGGATCTTGGAATAATTTTACCACTCTATAGTCATTTCATGTGAAGGCATCTTTTGGGTAAAAAAGTGTATGTAATCAGAAATGCATCATATCTTTGAATTAATCCTAGATAGGATAAGATAGATCACACCTACACTTTTGATTGGGATACACTTGTTAAGTGGGAGCATGACCAATATGAGGATCTGCTAGACTCGATAAGGGGATCACTTGTATCACTTGTCACAACACATCATGATAGGAAGGGTTACAAAGCCTACAATCTAACACAATTGTAAATAACCCTAATGGAGTCCTAAGGTTTAAATGTTCACTCTATTCTAATAAAAAGAAAGTAAAATCAAATATAGTGCACACTAAAGCTTGTGGCACAAAGTGGGGGTTCGAAGCAATAAAACAAACATGTATAGGAAAATTCAATTAAATTAAGTATGAGTAACACCCTCATGCATAAAATATAGTATTATTTGAGCCAACACTTATGTTACTTCTATCTACTAAAAGAGAGAATAACAAAGTTAGAATATACTTACCTGAATATGAACCCATAGAGACTAAATCTCTCCCTTGGCCAAACGGGTTTCACAAGAGGTTGTTGTGGTTTGTAAGGATAACTTTGTAATGCCAAAGCATCCAATACTTATCTACAAGACTGGAATCTCCATACAAGTAACCTAAGTTAAGTCTCCTCAAGTAGAATGGTGGAAGAGTATATTGTGAAGAAGTGTGAGTGAATAATAACTCTTGATTGCACATATCAATAATGACCAAAATGATCTTGTATATATAGGTGGATCTTACCCTAAATACTTTAAGGAATCTCAGCTATATAGGGTCAATCCAGTGTTTTTTTGATGATCATTTACCAAGTATGAGTTGGGTTAATCAAAGGGCTAACAAACCAAGAAAGTAAAGAATACCCCTAAACTATACTGGGTTGACCTAGTCAACCTAGTACAATTGAAAGTAAAAAAAAAGTTTAAAACAAGAAAAGGAGGAATGAAAGAGGAAAATAATGGAGGAATACTCAAGGGAGGAAAAGTAGATTAGGTAAAGGTTACAGGATCTGGTTGGGTTGGTAGTAATGGGCAATAAGGGACAACGATCCTATGAAGCACCAAAGGTTTGCCCACCCCTTTCCCAATGCACCCATTAAGGCATGTACTCAGAGAGATTGAGTCTTGATGGGTTCCTGTAAGATGTAAAGAGTCAGTAATCAATAAAAATTAAAAATATTATTTGTATACATATGCCTCACTTGAATCTCATCATGTGTCACTAAGGTACAATAGGGGATGGTGCTTTGAGAAAGAACATAAGGACACACATAACGCTGATGCTAAAAGAAAGTTGTAGTATTTTAAAGCAAAAATAACTAAAAGTAAATGACTGAAAGGGAAACTATTCTAAAAAGTAAATGTGATGCATAACTTGAATTACTTTTATCATGGGATGGTTGTATATTATGTTGTTAGTTTTGATTATGTAGGGCACAGGGACTACTTTAAAAAAACCCAAGAATACAAAACTAAAGAGAAAAAATGCAAGAAAAGTTGAGATAATTGGTGCTATGAGGATGGGACATACTTGGTAAATTTGGCAAGCTAGGATGATAGGTGCTATGTTAGACCAAATGACCAAGTCAAAAAACAAGAGTAAATCGGATAACCAAAAATAGAAGGCTATTACAAACTAAGAAACTCAAACAAGCTATCCTTAAGTAAGAAAGGCAAACTCACTAAATCAAACCAAGGATACATGTCAAACAAGATGGTAAAATAAAAGCAAAAGAATGGAAAAAGACTAAACAAAAATGGTAAAACAACATTGATGAATCAGCAGTAACAAACCACATCTCAATCATTAATGGAAAAATGATGCATAAAAGGGAAAACAACATTGTCAACTGAGAAGTAACAAACCAAACACACTCAACAATGGAAAAAGGGTACGAACTTTAGATTCTATAATAATAGGACAATAACATCATGAGAAATGGTAAAAGGAAGGTAAAGTAGGTGTAGTAATGCAAAATCATTGTATAAAGAAAGAAGACTTTATAGTTGCTCAAACATGTTGTTTCACTCTAAGGATAGATAAAACTAAAAAAAATTAGTGCTAGCATGTTTTTAAGAGGTGGAGAAGAAGGAATTAAAGAAAAGAGGAAATAGATTTGGAATCACAATTTGTCTATCAAGGGGGAAAATGAAATGGGTGGACGGGAGAATGAAGGAAAACCCAAGGTAGAATAATTATTTATCGAAGTTAAGACACTCAAATTGGGTTTATAAAAATAAAAGGACTTTTGACCTTAAGGACTATGAAGAACTTCTCTT
This sequence comes from Torreya grandis, assembly GCA_037957365.1. Taxonomy (NCBI): domain Eukaryota; kingdom Viridiplantae; phylum Streptophyta; class Pinopsida; order Cupressales; family Taxaceae; genus Torreya; species Torreya grandis. The sequence continues at coordinate 3,739,291 of JARHVA010000288.1, read as the reverse complement.
AGCGACACAAGTCTTGGGTCAAAAAATGAAGTATATAGATCACCCCATGAAGGATATATACATGGAAAGTAAAATGGACCTACCTTTCCATGATGTTTTCTCCATTTTTAGGAACCCTTATAGAGGCGTTTGTCTACTACAAAGATTGGGTACTTGCATGAGAAAGTAGGTAGCACCATAGAGTTTTTTAAAATCCCCTATTTCAATCTACTAGCTTACCACACCCCAAAGTACTTTGGCTCTATGTGAAGTTGACTGTGGTGTTTGAGCTTCAATTGGAGATAGGATATGTGCTTGAAATCACATCTTTTGGTGTGATTTTGACATTTGAGATTTGTATGTTGCCTTTTAGATCTCATTTTCTTTTGTTTTCAAATGATTTAGATTTTTAACTTTATTGATGGATTTTTTTAATTCTCCTCCATACAAATTTGGAAAACCAAACATGGATGCTAAAGATGAATTTCATTTGAAAAATTGGTACAAGGTTGCTAAGAGAGAGAACTTTAAAGAGTATGAGATCTATGAGTCTCATAAATCCATGTGAAATAAAAGTGCTATCTTGACTTCAACCTTATTTTATCTAATGAAGAGATGAAAGGAAGGGGAAATCAAGAGGAATGACACATGGAACAATTTAAATTACTTCAAATTACAAAAAAATTGATAAAGGGAAAAGAGGGATACAATGACAATAAAGTGTGATTCATTGTCATAATAAAGAAGCTAACATAGATTGTTGTGCAAATTTTATCTAACAAAAGAAGTAAAAAATAAAGTTGAGAACAAGGATCAAGAACATGAAAAGGATGGTAATTTTATGAGGATGGATAGGTCCTATCCATGGTCTTATAAAGCAAATCATAAAAGAGAAACCCACGAGGGTGCCAACAAGTAAGAGAAAATCAAGGTGACCCAAAGAATGTCAAAACATCATTGGCAAGTAGCAACAAGAAAAAGAAAAATAGATAAAAGATGGTGATTTTGTAAAGGATGTTTGGTCCTATATGCAGTCATATAAAATAACTCACAAAATAAAAACCCAACGGGTGCAAAATACAAGAGAAAAAACAAGGGGATAAAGAAGACTATGGTACATCAAGAAACCAAAAGTCCAAAAGGAAGGACTAAAGGTTTGTGAAAGGAAGGAAACTACTATAGAGGGAGAGACCCGTGCTTAAGTAACCTATAAAAATTGTTAGATAGATATAGATAAAAAAACATGAAAATAAGGAAATGTTTAAGTGAAGTACTTTTTAATGAATTGAGCATTGGTGAGCTCTTTGAAAACATGGTTGTCATTGGTTTGAAAATAGTAAGTGTTTGGACCAAGAATGTCTTTAACTAAATATGGGCCCCACCATTTTTGATCATATTTGCCTTCTTTGTCATGGGTGTAATAAAATTTAATCATAAGATCACCAACATTAAAAGTGTAGACTTTAAAAAATTTATTATGTTATCGGGCAAAGTGAGCCTTATATTAGCAGTTATGTTGCAAGGTGAAAATATGACATTCATCAAAAAGATCAAGGGCATGAAGGTGAGCTTCATGTAACTCTTCATTGAGACTAATGCCATGAAGATATATATGAAGAGAGGAAAGCTCAACTTCTAAAGGAATAATTGACTCAAAACTATAGACTAACAAAAATGGAGTTACCCCAGTGGCAGTGTGTATGCTAGTCTAATAGGCCTAAAGTGTAGGGTAGATGATATGCCAATATGTATAGGTTTCAAAAATTATCTTTTGAATAATTTTGTTGAGAATTTTATTAGTGGCATCAGATTGACCATTTCATTGTGCATGATAAGGCATGGAAAATTTATGATTGATTTTTAATCAATTACAAAGTTGTATAACATGTTTATTTTTGAAATTACCACCATTGTCAGAAATGATGGTATGGGTAATGCCAAAGTAGCAAATAATTTGGTTAAGAATAAATTTGGAAATGGTAGGATTAGTGATGTTAATGAGAGGAATGGCTTCTACCCACTTGATAAAATATTTATTAGTGATGATGATAAAAACATGCCCATCTTGGGAGCAAGGAATTTTACCAATGAGATCAAATCCCCACATGGAAAATGTCCATAGAGATTTGATAGTTTGAATCTCGGTAGGAGGTGAATGGATAAAATCATTGTTATGATGATAAGGAGTGCTTTTTTTTGCATATTCAATTACATCTTTTTCAAGATTAGGCCAAAAGTAACCCATACGTAGGCATTTGCATGATGTAGTATGTCCATTATAGTGACCACTACAAATGCCCCCATGTGCTTGTTCAAGAAGAAAAGGGACCTCATCTTGTATAACATAATAGGGCAAGGTACCTTCAACATTAAGATAGTAAGGTAGGTTGTGGAAAATACATACTTGAAATTTTGTTTATAAATACGTGTCTTTTCATGAGAATCTAAATTTGGAAAATAATTTTGGTGTTCTAAGAATTGAATTGTCTTTATACCAAGGGATTTGTCTAATGGTAACAACCTCAATATGATAGATAAGTGAATTTGATGGTTGAGTTGAAGACAAATATTTTATTATTTGTATAAGAAAAGAAGGATTGAAAAGAACTTGATGTGGATGAAATAAAGAAGCTGAAGAGGCAAGAGAATTAGTAATATAATTTTGATCTCTATGAATATGATCAATAGTGAAAGAGATAAAATCCTTAGTGAGAGTGGTTACAATTCAATGGTAGGTAATAAATTTCTCAATATTCCATTGATAGTCACCATTAAATTTACAAAAAATAAGTTGAGAATCACCTAAAGCATTAAGGTATTAAATGTCTAAATCAAGAGAAGCTCTCATGCCTAAGATAAAAGCTTTGTACTCAGCCATATTATTGGTGACATCAATCTAAAGGAATGATCTTACCGAAAGGACAAGTGAGAATGCAACCTGACCCAGCTCCTTGAAGGCATTTAGCACCATCAAAGTGAAGGGTCTAAGTATCCTCATGCAAGTCAACATTAATTTTAGGGATCTCCTCGATAACTACCTTTGGATTAGTAGTACTGAAGGGAGTGGAATATTCTTCAATATTATTGTCTTTAAGATCAATGGTAAAGCCATGAAAATAATCTTTAAGAGAGATAACTTGATTAAGACCTTCAATGTAAATAATATTGTCATTGGGAAGGTCATCTTGAAGGGAAGAAGTGGCCAAAATGGGAGTTGTAGCAATCTATTTAACTATGACTTGCCCTTTAACAAATTTTTGAATGATGATGAAAAGATCAAATTCCATAAGTAGGACCATCCATTTGCTAATTCTATCTCTAGGAAGAAAGGATTTGGAGAAGAAATGATGAAGGGGGTCAGAATGAATAATGACATAAGTAGTTTGGTAAATCATGTAATGACAATGCTTTTCAGTCATAAAAGAGATAGTGAGGTAATCACGCTCAATTTTGGTATAACATATTTCATAGTTGATGAGGCCTCGACTAATGTAGTAGATAGCATGCTCTCTTCCCATATCATCTTGTTGGGCAAGCATTGCCCCAACTGAAAAATTTGTGGAAAAAGCATATAGAATCAAAGGTTTATCATTGGAAGAAGCATGAAGTGTAGGTGGATGAAGTAATTATTCTTTCATGTTATCAAAATCTTTTTGACATGGATCCATCCATTCTAAAGTAGTATTTTTCTTGAGAAGGGAATTGATGGAGTGAATTTGATATGCCATTTCAGATATGAACCATCTAATTGCCCCAAGCTTGCCTAAATAAGTATGAATGTAAGGAAAAGAATGAGTAATGGACATGTTGATGATGGCACTAATTTTGGTAGGATCAACATCAATGTCATGGAAAAAGACTAAAAATCCTAACAATTCTCCAGATGTGACTCCAAAGACACATTTGTAAATATTAAGTCTAACTTTATATATAAGGATACGATCAAAGATGATATCAAGTTCAGAAAGATGATTTTTACTATGTTTAGATTTAGCAATAAGATCATCCACATAGGTTTCAACAATTTTGTGAATGAGAGCATGAAATATGTGGGTCATTGCATGTTGGTAAGTGGCTCTAGCATTCTTGAGACTAAAGGGAATTTTGACATAACAATAGGTGCCCCATTCCATGGTGAAATTAGTCTTATGTTGGTCTTTAGGAGTGATATGAATTTGATTGTATCTTAAAAAACCATCCATAAGAGATAACATTTTGTAACCAGCCATAGAATCAATGATGGCATATATTAAAGGTAAGGGGAAGTTCTCCATGGGATAAACAAGATTATGATTGTAGAAATCAATACAAATGCGAATAACCATAGTGACTTTATTCTGAATGGGATTAATGTTAGACACCCATTCAGAATAATCCACTATTTAATAAATTTAGCATCGAATAATTTGATGATTTCTTTATGACATAAGGTTGAAACTTCAAGTAGAAATTTTCTTTGTTTTTTGATGCTTAGGTTTGGCATCAAGATAAGTAATTATGTTATGCATCACTATGCCAGGGTCAATTCTAGGCATGTCCTTGTAAGACCAAGCAAAATATTTATGATATTTGTCAAAAAATAATCTAAGATTATCATACTTCATAGGTGAAAGCTCTCAAAAAACTGTAATTGGTCAAGGAAAAGATGGTGTACTATTTTTGATTTGAGTGGTTTCTTCAATAAGTATGGCATTATCACCTTAAAATTGATATGGTGTATTAGGCAAGGCTGAAATTGGATTCATTTTAGGATCAGTGCTAATGATGAAGTTGTTGAAGTAAGGAGTTTTAGTTTTAAAGTTTCCAAGTTTATGATGTTGTTGAGGAAGTTGAGGTTCCCGAGCATGGAGTAACTCAATAATAGCTTTATCACTAGGCAAGGTAGGAAGAGGACCATAATATTTGACATCTACTTCAAGATCTAAAATTTGATTACCATGGTTATCATAATCAGATTGAATTTGATTATCATTTGCCTTGGCATCAAGTGTAATTTTAGGAGTAGAATAAGTAGATGGAATAGAAGATATTGGTATATCAGTGTATTCAATGATGGGAGAAGGATTGGATGAAATCATTGGATCCAAAGGTGTAAGAACTTATGAAGGTTTGGAAGGTATAATTTATTCTACCACCCAAGGAGTATCAATAATAGAAGGATTGATGAGAGGCACATGACCCTCAATATCTAAGGTATGATCCATAGAAATGGTATGCACATCCTGATTAAAATCATGAATTTGGGCTAAAGTTTTCTAGTAATGTTGGACATCCAAATCTCTAGATTGAGCTTGGGCCATGATATAGTTATCATCATATGTTGGAGAAATCGTACAAGCTTGAGGATCATGGGGAGTTTCAGAAGGTGAAATCCTAATATTATTGAATGTACAAGGAGACATGATGAAAGGATCTTGAAATAATTTAGCCACTCCAAATTCATTGTAAGTGAAGGCATCTTCTAGTAAAGTAGGATCCTAAGCATTGCATGGAGGGGGGAAGTTAGTAATCTCATCAATAAGATGAATAATATGGCCTCTTGGTAAGAGAGAAGGAGGAAGCCATTGCAAAGTATATGGAGGCAACTTGGTATTATTGCAATTGTGTTGCAATTCATTGGGCAATCTTTAAGAATAACTTGTAGATTAGGATTCATGTTGATGAACTCAGGTAAAGGAGCATTGTTAATCTTAGGATTTGTAAGAATATGATATTGAGGTTTAGGATTAGGAAGCTGAATGCTCTAGAGATTGGGATCAACTTCATGCTTGTACTGCTTTCTATTTGTAAGAATTTAATACATTGACTGCTAAAAGAAGCAATAGATCACATTTGATGGTTCCAAGGATGACCAAGAAGGATATTGTAAGGTAAAGGGAGATCAAGGACCATAAGATTGGATTGAATGGTCTTAGGTCCTATGGTTAATGGAATCCAAATACAGCCAAGTGGCTTTTTATTAGTCTTATCAAAACCATGGGAAGTAAGATGGGTTTACTTAAGCTGAAGTTAAATTAGTTTTGGAAGGTGTAGATGTGGTTGGAAGATCAGAAGGAGGAAGTTATTCCTTAGGTGATTTTGAATCAATATTGGTAGTGGTAGTATCCTTAAGAAGTTTCTCTTCTAAATATGTTTTTTTAGGCTTGGTAACATGATCTTTGTGAGCTAGTTTATGATGATAATTGACCTTGGCAGTGTCGACATATTGAGAGTTGTTATAATATTGATTGTAATCGATATCGATGGCATAAACATCCATGACATTTTATTGATTATTGGAAGATGATTTTTGGTTATTGAAGGCAAAATATTTAAAATTTTGTCATTTTTGGGAAGCAATAATGTATTCTTGATGACAAAGTTTGATAAGAGCTTCATGATTGAATGAATCACCAAGCATATAGGAGATAAAAAAAATTATTTATCCCTTTACAAGATTCATGAGAATGCCCAATGTTAGCATGGAACCAGCAAAAGAGATTAGGGTCATACCACTTAGAAGGAGCATTGGGATAGATGAAAGGTTTGAGGGTGATAAAAATTATTTCATTTGTTGAACCAAAAGAGGTGTATGAGAATGTGAAGGAATCTCAGTTTTGGTAACTCTTTGTTTGGTTTAAAGATAATTTCTAGTGATAGCATTAGATGTTTGGAAATATTCTTTGAGAAGTTTAGGATTAGGTTCGAATTGCTTCATAATAAATCTTGATGCTTAGCTTGATCAAGAGCTTCATTAAGTGTTTGAGGAGCAAACTTTTGAGCCTTATATTAGAGAGTAGGATTTAAAGCCATGATAAATAGTTTGAATAAGTTGTCATCATTCATGTTATGATCAACTTTATGAGCTAAGGATTTCCATCTTTTAATAAAGTCATGAGCTAATTTAGTTGGAGATTATTTAGCATTGATGAAGTGGATAAGACAATTTTCAGGAAGATCATTGTGTTGAAACTCTTTAACCAAAGGATTAACCAAATCTTCAAGTTTCTAAATAAAATGTTAGGGTAGTTAATTATACCATTCTAATACATCACCGATCAAAGTTTTGACTAATATTTTAATAGTGGAAAATGTATTAGTTTAGATCCACTCATTATAAAGGTTGTCAAAGGCTTTAAGAAATGAGGTAGGGTCCTTAATCCCATCATATTTGATATTTGGAGATATGTTACTAGTATCAATAGAAATAATGAAGGGAGCTAAAGGTTATTTTTGAATGGTTTGAAGCATCTTGTTATTTATTATGGGTTGAGGAATAACATTACCTGAGGTATCCCTAAGAGGTGGAGGAATATAATTAGGATTAGCTTGAGGATGAATAGTTGGAGGTTGATTAACCATGTTGATTAAGTGTTGTTGAGGTTGCATCAATTGATTGGTATTAGAAATTTTCATAATATTTATTTGTTGAATAACTTGGGATAATAGTTGGGTTGTATTGAGAGGTGGGTTGGTGTTTGTAGGAGCATTCCCCATATTTTTATTAGGGAGAGGGTTGCTAGAAGAAGGATTAGTGGGATTGTTAAGTAAACTTGTATGAATCACTCCCACATTATTTTAAAGTTTTTGAGAATTTTATTGGTAAGTATAGAAAGGATCAAATCCATCAACTTCATCTTGAGGTATTATTTTCACCATGTTGTAATTCCTAGATGAAAGAGGAGAAGAGGTGACCCAAGAGTGATGGTGCTCTTGGTAGGAAAAGAGAGGAATAAAATAACGTCCAGTATAGTACCTTAATGGATTCAAGATATCTAAGAAGATTCTGATAGGAAATTTAATTTTGATTAAACAGATGAATTTAATGCAAAATTGGAAGGATAGAGAGTTAGATTGATAAATAGGGAAAGCATGAAATAATACTAGGTCGACTAGGTCGATCCAGTATAGAAAATAGGGCCTATAAACTACATAAGCTTGACTAGGTCCATCTAGTGTAATGAATAGAGGTAAGAAAAAGATGGAAAAGGAGTTGAAGACTATACAGGGTTGACTGAGTCAATCTAGTATACTGAATAGGGCATGAAAACACACTAGGTTGACTTGGTCAATCCAATATAGCAGACAGGAAGAAAGATCAAGATAATAACAAGTTATGAATTGAAACAAGATAATTTTTGCAGCTAATCTAGGAAAGTAAGAGCTGAAAGGAAACAAATAATCAATCAGATCAATGTTGGCCAATCTAATTGAGGAACACAAAACAAAACCTTACACTAATGCTGGCTAATACAATTTTTTTCACATATAAATGATTAAAGATTAAGAAACAACTTTGAAAAGTAAAGCTAACTAATTGGTCAACCTAATTGTTAATTTGATTATTAAGATATGATTTTAATGTGATTGGAAGTTGGCTATAAAGCAAGGTACTAGATAAAAATCTAAGTATGGTTTCAGATAGTTTGCGCTGAAAGGGATTGTAGTGGAAATGATATAGGCTTAGTATTGGGGCCGACCCCCTAACCTAAGACACTATAGCAATAATATACAATTAAACATGATTTATACTTGCCCAGAGCATGAAGTCAGATTCCTCCTTGGTTAAGAAATCCAAGTAGGTTGGCCTAGGGTAGACAAGATGTTAAAGTAATTTTTAATGTTTTTATGATTTGTCCATGTGTGCATAAAATAAAAATAGTGAAATGAAGAGATTAATTGAAAATACCCTAATTAGACTTTATGAACTATTCTAATAGGCATGCAAATAATAAAAAAATAAAGGTGTAAGCTAATTACTAATAGATATGATGTTAATTCCAAATTTGAAACAAGGTATAGTTTTGACACTATATGCACAAAATACAGAACAGGGTTGACAGGTTTGAACTTGTACTACAAAAGTAAAGTCTAAAAATTAACTAGGTTAATAGTGTCAATCTAGTTATTTTAGATAGCACACAAAACATAGAACTAGGTTGGTAGTGTCGATCCAATTGACTTTTGAAGGGCAGTTTTAAAGACTACAAACTGTGAAATAAAAAGACAAAAAGGAAATAAATAAATAATTAGAAAGGAACCTTGGTGGATCAAAGATGAAATAAAGGAGATTATTGGTCTAGAATGTGGAAGTATATTTGAGAAACCTATAAATTGGATTGATAGAATCGATCAATCTGTACAAGAACCTAGTAAAAAAGTGTTGAAACTATAAGAGGTTGACTGGGTTGACCTAGTAGGTTGAAATGGGTGTTTGAAAGGTTGGAAACCTATGTTGGGTTGATTGGGTTGATCCAGTTGCCCATTCCTAAAACTTGTACAAAAAGAAAAAGAGCTAGGATGACATAATCAACTTAGAATGTCAAAAATATATGATAAAAGTGATGATAAAAATAGATGAAATAAATGAAGGAAAAGGTGAACAAATCCTAAAAGGGTTAGGTCATGTTAGGTTCACTATAATGTACATAATCAAAAATGTATCATGTCTATGAATTAATTCTAGATCGGATAGCATAGATCACACCTACACATTCAATTATGATACACTTGTTAAGTGGGAGCATGCCCAATATGGGGATCTAGTAGACTTGATTAGGGGATCACTTATATCACTTGTCATAACACATCATGCTAGGAAGGGTTGTAAATCCTACAGTCTAACACAATCACACAATAACCCTAATGGAGTTCTAAGGTCTAAATGTTCACTCTATTCTAATAACAAGAAAGTAAAATCTAATCTAGTTCACACCAAAGCTTGTGGCAAAAATTTGGGGTTAGAAGCAATAAAACAAACATGTATAGGGAATTTAAATTAAAGTATGAGTAACACCCTAATACATAAATTATGAAAGATAGTATTATTTGAGCCAACACTTGTGCTACTTCTATCTACCAAAAGAGAGGAGAATAAAGTTAGAATATACTTACCTAAATGTGAACCTGTCGAGACTCGATCTCTCCCTTGGCCAAAGGGGCTTTGCAAGAGGTTGTTATAGTTTTTAAGGATAAAATTTTAAGTCCAAAGCATCCAAGACCTATAAACAAGAATATATTCTCTAAATAAGAAACCTAAGATAAGTATACTCAAGTATAATGGTGGAATAACAAATTATGAAGAAGCACGAGTGAATAATAATTCTTGATTGCACATATCAATAATGACAAAAATGATCTTGTATAGATAGGCAGCAACGATATCCCACCACGCTACTGCGGTGGAGGAAAAAATAGCTTTGACAGCGGGATTTTGGCAGGAGCAATTGGGAGCAATATGATCGGGTTTGCGACAGATGTAGCAAATCGGTTACTTGGAAGGAGAACGAGCATTGCGTCGTTTCTTGAGGAAACGATGAGGAGGAGCATAAGAATGCTTCTTAGGAAAAGAGCGGTGCTTAAAGGAGACATGCTTACGACGCTGCTTCTGTTGGTGACGAGGCTGTATAAATGGTCGACAGCCAAATGGGGCTATTTTTGGGAACACTGGAGCAATCTGGGATGCTTGGTGCTTACTGAGCTTTTGCATAGACTTAGTCTCAGAGACTAAAGTCATGATTTGTTGCTTGGCAAAATCCATGACATCAGAAAGGGCTAGATCTTTGATCGTGAGGCCTTTGAGGTCAATATATGATAGTACTCTGTCAATCAAGTTGTAAGGCATAGCATGCAAAATTTTTAACTTAATCTCAGTGGAAGCATAACATCTGCTTTCATAAGCCAGTTGCCGAAATTGCTTGGCAAAGGCATCAAACTGTTTAAGGTCACAGAGCTCCATTTTTAATAACCATTTCTTTGACTCGAGTTCTCTATTGCCAACTGGAGTAGCAAACTCATTAATCAATAAAAGAAATAAAGCTGCTAAAGAATCTAGCTGATTATGTACACGCTCATACTGTTGTGGCTCAGTCATTGACTGCCACCATAAACTAGTAACACCCCATAAAAATTTTGTTGCAAAGCAAGAGCTGCCAACTTGGTCAAGATGGGCTTGAATAGCAAGAACACGCATGGTATTACACCAGGCAGTGATTTCATTTAAAGGATTCATCAAGTCATCTATGTTTAAGTACCAAGGCTGCAAATGAATATGGGTTCTTTGCATAAGGGTATGACTAGGTGATCTTTTTACAGTTTTAAAATTGGGACCAAAGGAGACTGAACAAAATGGCTTTGAGGAAGATTCTGCCTTTTGGTCTTCTTTTGATAGCCAACTAAGACTATCATCTAACATATCTATTTTGGTATCAATGGAGGATACCTTCTTTTCTATATTATTTACAGCATCCTTAATGGATAAAATATCTCTACACAAATCATCAAAATTTTCCATAAAATGAGAATTAAATCTCGCAGTGTAATTCCTTTGCTTGAACTCATTAGAGGGGTTCTCGTATGCAGCTGCAAAATACTGCATATTACCTGCTGGTTGCTTGTGGACACCTTTTTGCGGTGGCCATCTTCCTCCTCTGTATAGAGTAGTAGTGTCTTCTGTGTAGAATTCAATGTTGTCTTCTCTCGGAAGACTCATTAGAGTACCTGGTAAATCATTTCCTTGATTTACCTCTTCATCTTCGATCAAAATATGACCGGTTTTGACAGATCTACGCGAAGAAGACGTAGATGGTCTTGTAGGAGAGACTCGGGAATTTACATACAGGGATCTTGGCAAGATATTAACAGTTCTGCCGTCACTTTGGTGGACTGTGGCTTGACCTCTCATCTTTGGGGAGACGTTTTTTAACCAGTCAAGTTTCCATTCATGAGGGATATCAACTGCTTCAATATGACCTTTCTGCAGTTGGACAGTTCCACTTAATCTTCTGGCATAGGGCAGATTGTCAAGGATTTTGGGGTGATTGGTGTTGGTCATACTATAGACAACAGATATGTTAATAGATGCATATTTGAATTCTTCGAACATATCTAGACCAAACAGAGAGGAAAACAGACCCCAACAATCTAAAGATCCATGTTTGAATTCTTTACAACCTTTATCGCGGACTGCAACAGAGAGGTTGGGACAAAATTCAAAATAAATAGTATCATCATTTAAGCGGCCAAGGCTGGATAACTGACAAGAATGTTTAAAGCTAACTTGGCGGCGATCACACAAAGCTAGATATATTACAGGCTTGATATTACTAGGAATCAAGGGTACTATGTGAACACGGATTAACCCGAAATGAACAAATTTAACATCTTCATGTGACCTGATATAATTGATCTCTCACTCAGGTAACAGAGAGAGTAAATTTGTTTGATAAGTTTTCTTTGGCTTATAGCTGAGGGTTAATTCTACAGACTTGATTCTAGGTTTAACAAATGATAAATAAGTAGAAGTATATAAAAACTTAGATTTTACTAATTCAGACTTTCTATATACCTGGGAAGCCTTAATAGCCAGAGGTTTAAACAAACTGGTTTCTTTCTCAAAATTTTCTTCAGTTACATCAATATCGGGACAATCCGATATCTGATCTGAGACAAATGGAGGGATTTCATACATGCCTTCGAACTCAGATTCGTTCATGATTTCTACGATAGATGTGGATGGTGCTTTTTTGAATTCCATTGTGGGGAGATTTGGGTTCTGGTATGCGAGAAATTTCTGGTAAGGGAATAAGAGGATGCAGAGATAAAAGCGGCCTATGACAAATGGATTAACGGCCTGTGACTCGATGCAATAACTTTCCCAAAGAAAATTTCAAAGCAGAGAACTCAAAAAGTCAATCCACGAAATAGGAAAAATGATTCACAACTTACAGTAATCTTGTGGCTCTGATACCAATCTTTTATAACGTCAGTAGACGCCTCCAATCTTCCAATCTTCCAATGCTTATATATTGATGTAAGAGAAACCTGCGATAGTAGGCAGGGGCAGAATGGCTACGGCTTCACTATATTACTCACTCAAACTATTACAAACTTATTACAATATCCTTGTTTCAATTTTTGATTCACAGGATCCTTCGAAAAGGGCAAGTGAAGAGCATACTCTTTTACAAGGCTACTAAATTTTCTCAATGAAATTTTTTCGATGATACTACCAAGGCGGAGAGGCTTATTTATACCAATATTTGGGCGGTCCTGCCTGCTCGCTGGCAAGGCGGTGTCAATCCCATCATGCTTTACAGCTGGAAATTAAGTCTACAGTGAGATGCTATTCGAGGCGTTGGAGCCACATGATGATGATGGTGAGGATGGAATCCTACGCTGTGGGCCCAACATGTCTTCCGCTTCATCTACGAGATCATCTTCAGATATGGGTTGAAAAAGGCACCTTATTTGGAAAGTGATTTGTAGGTACCAGTGTCGACAATTTCCCGTATCACATGGCATATGTCGTGGAGTGCAGTGGAAATAAGATTCCCACTCAAGCTGTCTGGGAATAATGGTGTGCACGACAGTATCCTGATCATGATTTTGTTCTTCATGTATTCTCTGCGGGCCATGTCGAGCAATCCAACAGTACAGGTGTTCGTTGGATGTAGATCTTATCTGAATGCGCCACCTCCATAGTGGTCGCTTTAGTAGCTCAGTGAACTGATGGTACAGGAATTCACTATTGAGTCGTTCAATTGTGATGACTCCCGAGCTTTGTCTGTGGTTTGCTTGAATTGTCACTGCTGCAGACATTTGCAGGTCTTATGCTGCTGCATAAGAAATCCTCATAAATCGGGGATGCAGGCCTTCTCTCAGAATTTGTTCTTGGACAAGAATATTCAGAGAGTCGAATGCTTGATTTAGTATCCTGGTAAGGTTAAAACCAGGTGCAGGCTGATGCATCAATGTTGCTGGAGGATTATGGCTAAGCCAATCTGCAATAACATTATTAGAACCTATAATATGCTCCACAGAAAAATTAAACTGATGAAAGAATGCCTGCCACCAGACATATTTCCCAAGACCATCTTTCCGACCATGATCCTTTTCTCTGAAGGTCAGAAATCTAGTACAATCCGTTACAATTACAAAGTGTGGCAAATGTAGAAGTTTAAGCATAAACTTCTCTAAACATTTTTTCACAGCATAGATCTCTTTATCAGAGGAGATCCATTTTAATACATCAGAGCTAAACACACCACTCGCAAATTCACAAACAAATTCTTTACTATCTACAATACAAACAAGTACTCCTCCCCATGCGAGGTCAGAGGCATTGGTGTAAAGTTTCATTTGCTGAGACTTTGGGATGTGTAGTTCGGGGAAGGCAGCAACTTTGGCTTTGATCTTCTGGACTGCAGCTGTGTGTTGTTCTTCCAAGCGAAATACTTTCTTTTTCTAGAGAAGAGTTTGCAGTATGTACCTGTCTTCACCAGAGTTAGGATAGAAACTGTTTAAATAATTTAATAATCCCAACAAAGCCTGCAACTTTTGTTTATCAAGTTACTCTGGAAAACTGATGACTTTTTCTTTTATGTGCGGCTGGACTTGCAGTTTTGATTCTCAGATCACCATGCCGAGGAAATTGCATTCAATTTTACATAATTGAATCTTAGTCTCAGAAAGGACTATTCTTGCATCTTGTGCCAGCTGAAAGAATTGGGAGAGATGAGTAGCATGCTCATCTAAAGAATTACTAAAAATTAAAATGTCATCAATATATACACAAAGAAAATGAGAAGTGCCACCAAAAATTTTATCCATATGCGCCTGGTAATATGCTGGCGCATTCATTAGGCTGAAAGGCATGACAGTCCATTGAAAGTGGCCAAAAGGGCAGCTGAAGGCTATCTTGGCTCTATCTTCTTCTTTGACTCTGATCTGGTAAAAGCTTGACTTGCAATCAAATTGTGAGAAATACTTGCAGGCTGCAACTTTCTCAAGCAAGTAGCTTTTATCTGGTATTGGATATGGATATGGCTCCGTGATAGCATTTAATGGTCTGTAGTTAATGACCATTCTCTTCTTACCTCTTTTCTATTCTGAATGCTTGTTGACCATGAAGGCGTAACAGCAGAAAGGAGAGGTTGATTTTTCAATGAAGCCATTTGCTTTCAGATCTTTGATCTGTGCTTCCATATCATCATAATCCTATGCCGGTATGGGAATCCTTCTCCCAATCTTCATATGCTTGCCTTCAAGTATCTTAATTTCCATTTTAGGCATAGCTTTGGACCAAAACTGCTGAGGATTCTTTGAGCAGATAGAGGACTTGATCCTTTCTCCAATTTCTAGTATTTCGGCTGAGATTATTTTAGGGCTCTGACTCATGGAGCTTGGGAACTGTTCTGTGGCATAGATTAGGCGAGGTATCCTAAGCCTTTCATTCTCTATGGTGAACATGATGCTTTTTGCAGTAGCACCATAGGGTGTATATCTATCAATAAATGATCCTCCAAGGAGGATGTCAATGGGCATCTTCTCAAGGGCAAAGAAATCACAGTGGAAGATTTTATTTTGGATGCGTAGGGGTTGCTGATGTTTATAGTCTCTACAAGTAAAACTATTCCCCTAGACATCAATGCTCTTGTAAGCTTGATTCTCATCAAGTGTCTTTCAGTCACTGATGAGCTGTGGTTTCGCAAAAGAGAGAGAAGCACTAGTGTCTACTTGTGCATCTACCAGTCTGCCATTTATTTCTAAGGTAAAGAATTGAGCAAATCTACCATTAATTAAATGGTTTAGATAGACAGGCTGTGGTAGTTCTAAAGAAGGAATATTGGTACATACCAATTTCTGTCTTCCTGGATCCTGAATAATTGTTGGTTCAGGGTAGAATTCTTCTTCTGGTTCAGCTTCTTCTTCTTCTTCTTGGAGATTACTGCATTCACCAGGGCAGTAATCTTGGTCAGAGTAAAAAATGCTTCCAACTTCATCCTCTTCGTAACCATCATCCCACCGAGGATCTGCTGCAATGACAGGTTCTTCTGTTGGTAGGATTTGTTCCCATATTGGCTCTCTTATTTCTTTAGGCGGCTCTCTGCTGGTGAACTTGTTCTTTATCCAGGAGTTGCTTGGCTTGAAAGAGCTTGGATATTGCACAAGAGGATGATCTAATCTGTTCATTATGGGAGGTTGTCTCGGTTGAGAGGGCTGTCTCCCTCTAGATGATTCTCCTCTAGAGTATCCTCTTCCTCTTAGTTTATTTGGTCTCTCAGGTACTTCATGATGATGTCGTGACTAGGCTCCATATGCTTCATTAGACTAGATGGACCAGTCATTGTGTCTGGGTCAGTAGTGTCTTGCACCACGTTGCATATTTGTCATTGGTTGTTCCAGCTCATCTGCAAGTGATTCAAGAGCTATTGCATCTTCCTCATCATCAAAGTCTTCATCAAGAAGATCTTCGAGTGTAGGCTCATAAATGTCTTCTTGAAGATACAGGTCTTCATCGACGTCAACGATATCCCACCACGTTGCTGCGGCGGAGGAAAAAATAGCTTTGACAGTGGAATTTTTGCAGGAGCAATTGGGAGCAATATGACCGGGTTTGCGACAGATGTAGCAAATCGGTTACTTGGAAGGAGGATGAGCATTGCCTCGTTTCTTGAGGAAATGATGAGGAGGAGCATAAAAATGCTTCTTAGGAAAAGAGCGGCGCTTAAAGGAGACATGCTTACGGCGCTGCTTCTGTTGGCGACGAGGTTGTATAAATGGTTGACAGTCAAATGGGGCTATTTCTGGGAACACATGAGCAATCTGGGATGCTTGGTGCTTACTGAGCTTTTGCATAGACTTAGTCTCAGAGACTAAAGTCATGATTTGTTGCTTGGCGAAATCCATGACATCAGAAAGGGCTAGATCTTTGATCGTGAGGCCTTTGAGGTCAATATATGACAGTACTCTGTTAATCAAGTTGTAAGGCATAGCATGCAAAAATTTTAACTTAATCTCAGTGGAAGCATAACATCTGCTTTCATAAGCCAGTTGCTGAAATTGCTTGGCAAAGGCATCAAACTATTTGAGGTCACAGAGCTCCATTTTTAATAACCATTTCTTTGACTTGAGTTCTCTATTGCCAACTGGAGGAGCAAACTCATTAATCAACAAAAGAAATAAAGCTGCTAAAGAATCTGGCTAATTATGTACACGCTCATACTGTTGTGGCTCAGTCATTGACTGCCACCATAAACTAGTAACACCCCATAAAAATTTTGTTGCAAAGCAAGAGCTGCCAACTTGGTCAAGATGAGCTTGAATAGCAAGAACACGCATGGTATTACACCAGGTAGTGATTTCATTTAAAGGATTCATCAAGTCATCTATGTTTAAGTACCAAGGCTGCAAATGAATATGGGTTCTTTGCATAAGGGTATGACTAGGTGAACTTTTCATAGTTTTAAAAGTGGGACCAAAAGAGACTGAACAAAATGGCTTTGAGGAAGATTTTGCCTTTTGGTCTTCTTTTGATAGCCAACTAAGACTATCATCTAACATATCTATTTTGGTATCAATGGAGGATACCTTCTTTTCTATATTATTTACAGCATCCTTAATGGATAAAATATCTCTACACAGATCATCAAAATTTTCCATAAAATGAGAATTAAATCTCGCAGTGTAATTCCTTTGCTTGAACTCATTAGAGGGGTTCTCATATGCAGCTACAAAATACTGCATAGTACCTGCTGGTTGCTTGTGGACACCTTTTTACGGTGGCCATCTTCCTCCTCTGTATAGAGTAGTAGTGTCTTGTGTGTAGAATTCAATGATGTCTTCTCTCAGAAGACTCATTAGAGTACCTGGTAAATCATTTCCTTGATTTACCTCTTCATCTTCGATCAAAATATGACCGGTTTTGACAGATCTACGTGAAGAAGACGTAGATGGTCTTGTAGGAGAGACTCGGGAATTTACAGACAGGGATCTTGGCAATATATTTACTATTCTGCCGTCACTGTGGTGGACTGTGGCTTGACCTTTCATCTTTGGGGAGACGTTTTTTAACCAGTCAAGTTTCCATTCATGAGGGATATCAACTGCTTCAATATGACCTTTCTGCAGTTGGACAGTTCCACTTAATCTTCTGGCATAGGGCAGATTGTCAAGGATTTTGGGGTGATTGGTGTTGGTCATACTATAGACAACAGATATGTTAATAGATGCATATTTTAATTCTCTGAACATATCTAGACCAAACAGAGAGGAAAACAGACCCTAACAATCTAAAGATCCATGTTTGACTTCTTTACAACCTTTATCACGGACTGCGACAGAGAGGTTTGGAAAAAATTCAAAACAAATAGTATCATCATTTAAGCAGCCAAGGCTGGATAATTGGCAATAGTGTTTTAAGCTAACTTGGTGGTGATCACATAAAGCTAGATACATTACAGGCTTGATATTGCTAGGAATCAAGGGTACAATATGAACACGGATTAACCCGAAATGAACAAATTTGACATCTTCATGTGACCTGATATAATTGATTTCTTGCTCAGGTAATAGAGATAGTAAATTTGTCTGGTACGTTTTCTTTGGCTTATAGCTGAGGGTTAATTCTACAGACTTGATTCTAGGTTTAACAAATGATAAATACGTAGAAGTATATAAAAAATTAGATTTTACTAATTCAGACTTTCTATATACCTGGGAAGCCTTAATAGCCAGATGTTTAAACAAACTGGTTTCATTTTCAAGATTTTCTTTAGTTACATCAATATCGGGACAATCTGATATCTGATCTGGGACAAAAGGTGGGAGTTCATACATGCCTTCGAACTCAGATTCATTCATAATTTCTATGGTAGATGTGGATGGTGCTTTTTCGAATTCCATTGTGGGGAGATTTGGGTTCTGGTGTGCGAGAAATTTTTGGTAAGGGAATAAGAGGATGCAGAGATAAAAGCGGCCTATGACAAATGGATTAATGGCATGTGACTCGATGCAATAACTTTCCCAAAGAAATTTTCAAAGCAGAGAACTCAAAAAGTCGATCCACGAAATAGGAAAAATGATTCACAACTTACAGTAATCCATTGGCTCTGATACCAATCTTTTATAACGTCAGTAGACGCCTCCAATCTTCCAATCTTCCAATGCTTATATCTTGATGTAAGAGAAACCTGCGATAGTAGGCAGGGGCCGAATGGCTACGGCTTCACTATATTACTCACTCAAACTATTACAAACTTATTACAATATCCTTGTTTCAATTTTGTAATAAGTTTGTAATAGTTTGAGTGAGTAATATAGTGAAGCCGTAGCCATTCGGCCCCTGCCTACTATCGCAGGTTTCTCTTACATCAAGATATAAGCTTTGGAAGATTGGAAGATTGGAGGCATCTACTGACGTTATAAAAGATTGGTATCAGAGCCAATGGATTACTGTAAGTTGTGAATCATTTTTCCTATTTCGTGGATCGACTTTTTGAGTTCTCTGCTTTGAAAATTTCTTTGGGAAAGTTATTGCATCGAGTCACAGGCCATTAATCCATTTGTCATAGGCCGCTTTTATCTCTGCATCCTCTTATTCCCTTACCAAAAATTTCTCGCACACCAGAACCCAAATCTCCCCACAATGGAATTCGAAAAAGCACCATCCACATCTACCGTAGAAATTATGAATGAATCTGAGTTCGAAGGCATGTACGAACTCCCACCTTTTGTCCCAGATCAGATATCAGATTGTCCCGATATTGATGTAACTAAAGAAAATCTTGAAAAAGAAACCAGTTTGTTTAAACATCCGGCTATTAAGGCTTCCCAGGTATATAGAAAGTCTGAATTAGTAAAATCTAATTTTTTATATACTTCTACGTATTTATCATTTGTTAAACCTAGAATCAAGTCTGTAGAATTAACCCTCAGCTATAAGCCAAAGAAAACGTACCAGACAAATTTACTATCTCTATTACCTGAGCAAGAAATCAATTATATCAGGTCACATGAAGATGTCAAATTTGTTCATTTCGGGTTAATCCGTGTTCATATTGTACCCTTGATTCCTAGCAATATCAAGCCTGTAATGTATCTAGCTTTATGTGATCACCACCAAGTTAGCTTAAAACACTATTGCCAATTATCCAGCCTTGGCTGCTTAAATGATGATACTATTTGTTTTGAATTTTTTCCAAACCTCTCTGTCGCAGTCCGTGATAAAGGTTGTAAAGAAGTCAAACATGGATCTTTAGATTGTTAGAGTCTGTTTCCTCTCTGTTTGGTCTAGATATGTTCAGAAAATTAAAATATGCATCTATTAACATATCTGTTGTCTATAGTATGACCAACACCAATCACCCCAAAATCCTTGACAATCTGCCCTATGCCAGAAGATTAAGTGGAACTGTCCAACTGCAGAAAGGTCATATTGAAGCAGTTGATATCCCTCATGAATGGAAACTTGACTGGTTAAAAAACGTCTCCCCAAAGATGAAAGGTCAAGCCACAGTCCACCACAGTGACGGCAGAATAGTAAATATATTGCCAAGATCCCTGTCTGTAAATTCCCGAGTCTCTCCTACAAGACCATCTACGTCTTCTTCGCGTAGATCTGTCAAAACCGGTCATATTTTGATCGAAGATGAAGAGGTAAATCAAGGAAATGATTTACCAGGTACTCTAATGAGTCTTCTGAGAGAAGACATCATTGAATTCTACACAGAAGACACTACTACTCTATACAGAGGAGGAAGATGGCCACCGTAAAAAGGTGTCCACAAACAACCAGCAGGTACTATGCAGTATTTTGTAGCTGCATATGAGAACCCCTCTAATGAGTTCAAGCAAAGGAATTACACTGCGAGATTTAATTCTCATTTTATGGAAAATTTTGATGATCTGTGTAGAGATATTTTATCCATTAAGGATGCTGTAAATAATATAGAAAAGAAGGTATCCTCCATTGATACCAAAATAGATATGTTAGATGATAGTCTTAGTTGGCTATCAAAAGAAGACCAAAAGGCAAAATCTTCCTCAAAGCCATTTTGTTCAGTCTCTTTTGGTCCCAATTTTAAAACTATGAAAAGTTCACCTAGTCATACCCTTATGCAAAGAACCCATATTCATTTGCAGCCTTGGTACTTAAACATAGATGACTTGATGAATCCTTTAAATGAAATCACTACCTGGTGTAATACCATGCGTGTTCTTGCTATTCAAGCTCATCTTGACCAAGTTGGCAGCTCTTGCTTTGCAACAAAATTTTTATGGGGTGTTACTAGTTTATGGTGGCAGTCAATGACTGAGCCACAACAGTATGAGCGTGTACATAATTAGCCAGATTCTTTAGCAGCTTTATTTCTTTTGTTGATTAATGAGTTTGCTCCTCCAGTTGGCAATAGAGAACTCGAGTCAAAGAAATGGTTATTAAAAATGGAGCTCTGTGACCTCAAACAGTTTGATGCCTTTGCCAA
Organism: Torreya grandis; assembly: GCA_037957365.1. Classification (NCBI taxonomy): domain Eukaryota; kingdom Viridiplantae; phylum Streptophyta; class Pinopsida; order Cupressales; family Taxaceae; genus Torreya; species Torreya grandis. The sequence goes on along the minus strand of JARHVA010000288.1, from coordinate 3,718,070 downwards.
GCAATTTCGGCAACTGGCTTATGAAAGCAGATGTTATGCTTCCACTGAGATTAAGTTAAAATTTTTGCATGCTATGCCTTACAACTTGATTAACAGAGTACTGTCATATATTGACCTCAAAGGCCTCACGATCAAAGATCTAGCCCTTTCTGATGTCATGGATTTCGCCAAGCAACAAATCATGACTTTAGTCTTTGAGACTAAGTCTATGCAAAAGCTCAGTAAGCACCAAGCATCCCAGATTGCTCATGTGTTCCCAGAAATAGCCCCATTTGACTGTCAACCATTTATACAACCTCGTCGCCAACAGAAGCAGCGCCGTAAGCATGTCTCCTTTAAGCGCCGCTCTTTTCCTAAGAAGCATTTTTATGCTCCTCCTCATCATTTCGTCAAGAAACGAGGCAATGCTCATCCTCCTTCCAAGTAACCGATTTGCTACATCTGTCGCAAACCCGGTCATATTGCTCCCAATTGCTCCTACAAAAATTCCGCTGTCAAAGCTATTTTTTCCTCTGTCGCAGCAACGTGGTGGGATATCGTTGACGTCGATGAAGACCTGTATCTTCAAGAAGACATTTATGAGCCTACACTCGAAGATCTTCTTGATGAAGACTTTGATGATGAGGAAGATGCAATAGCTCTTGAATCACTTGCAGATGAGCTGGAACAACCAATGACAAATATGCAACGTGGTGCAAGACACTACCGACCCAGACACAATGAATGGTCCATCTAGTCTAATGAAGCATATGGAGCCTAGTCACAACATCATCATGAAGTACCTGAGAGACCAAATAAACTAAGAGGAAGAGGATACTCTAGAGGAGAATCATCTAGAGGGAGACAGCCCTCTCAACTGAGACAACCTCCCATAATGAACAGATTAGATCATCCTCTTGTGCAATATCCAAGCTCTTTCAAGCCAAGCAACTCCTGGATAAAGAACAAGTTCACCAGCAGAGAGCCGCCTAAAGAAATAAGAGAGCCAATATGGGAACAAATCCTACCAACAGAAGAACCTGTCATTGCAGCAGATCCTCGGTGGGATGATGGTTACGAAGAGGATGAAGTCGGAAGCATTTTTTACTCTGACCAAGATTACTGCCCTGGTGAATGCAGTAATCTCCAAGAAGAAGAAGAAGAAGCTGAACCAGAAGAAGAATTCTACCCTGAACCAACAATTATTCAGGATCCAGGAAGACAGAAATTGGTATGTACCAATATTCCTTCTTTAGAACTACCACAGCCTGTCTATCTAAACCATTTAATTAATGGTAGATTTGCTCAATTCTTTACCTTAGAAATAAATGGCAGACTGGTAGATGCACAAGTAGACACTAGTGCTTCTCTCTCTTTTGCGAAACCACAGCTCATCAGTGACTGGAAGACACTTGATGAGAATCAAGCTTACAAGAGCATTGATGTCCAGGGGAATAGTTTTACTTGTAGAGACTATAAACATCAGCAACCCCTACGCATCCAAAATAAAATCTTCCACTGTGATTTCTTTGCCCTTGAGAAGATGCCCATTGACATCCTCCTTGGAGGATCATTTATTGATAGATATACACCCTATGGTGCTACTGCAAAAAGCATCATGTTCACCATAGAGAATGAAAGGCTTAGGATACCTCGCCTAATCTATGCCACAGAACAGTTCCCAAGCTCCATGAGTCAGAGCCCTAAAATAATCTCAGCCGAAATACTAGAAATTGGAGAAAGGATCAAGTCCTCTATCTGCTCAAAGAATCCTCAGCAGTTTTGGTCCAAAGCTATGCCTAAAATGGAAATTAAGATACTTGAAGGCAAGCATATGAATATTGGGAGAAGGATTCCCATACCGGCACAGGATTATGATGATATGGAAGCACAGATCAAAGATCTGAAAGCAAATGGCTTCATTGAAAAATCAACCTCTCCTTTCTGCTGTTACGCCTTCATGGTCAACAAGCATTCAGAACAGAAAAGAGGTAAGAAGAGAATGGTCATTAACTACAGACCATTAAATGCTATCACGGAGCCATATCCATATCCAATACCAGATAAAAGCTACTTGCTTGAGAAAGTTGCAGCCTGCAAGTATTTCTCACAATTTGATTGCAAGTCAAGCTTTTACCAGATCAGAGTCAAAGAAGAAGATAGAGCCAAGACAACCTTCAGCTGCCCTTTTGGCCACTTTCAATGGACTGTCATGCCTTTCGGCCTAATGAATGCGCCAGCATATTACCAGGCGCATATGGATAAAATTTTTGGTGGCACTTCTCATTTTCTTTGTGTATATATTGATGACATTTTAATTTTTAGTAATTCTTTAGATGAGCATGCTACTCATCTCTCCCAATTCTTTCAGCTGGCACAAGATGCAGGAATAGTCCTTTCTGAGACTAAGATTCAATTATGTAAAATTGAATGCAATTTCCTCGGCATGGTGATCTGAGAATCAAAACTGCAAGTCCAGCCGCACATAAAAGAAAAAGTCATCAGTTTTCCAGAGCAACTTGATAAACAAAAGTTGCAGGCTTTGTTGGGATTATTAAATTATTTAAACAGTTTCTATCCTAACTCTGGTGAAGACAGGTACATACTGCAAACTCTTCTCCAGAAAAAGAAAGTATTTCATTTGGAAGAACAACACACAGCTGTAGTCCAGAAGATCAAAGCCAAAGTTGCTGCCTTGCCCGAACTACACATCCCAAAGTCTCAGCAAATGAAACTTTACACCAATGCCTCTAACCTCGCATGGGGAGGAGTAATTGTTTGTATTGTAGATAGTAAAGAATTTGTTTGTGAATTTGCGAGTGGTGTGTTTAGCTCTGATGTATTAAAATGGATCTCCTCTGATAAAGAGATCTATGCTGTGAAAAAATGTTTAGAGAAGTTTATGCTTAAACTTCTACATTTGCCACACTTTGTAATTGTAACGGATTTTACTAGATTTCTGACCTTCAGAGAAAAGGATCATGGTCGGAAAGATGGTCTTGGGAAATATGTCTGGTGGCAGGCATTCTTTCATCAGTTCAATTTTTCTGTGGAGCATATTATAGGTTCTAATAATGTTATTGCAGATTGGCTTAGCCACAATCCTCCAGCAACATTGATGCATCAGCCTGCACCTAGTTTTAACCTTACCAGGATACTAAATCAAGCATTCGACTCTCTGAATATTCTTGTCCAAGAACAAATTTTGAGAGAAGGCCTGCATCCCCGATTTATGAGGATTTCTTATGCAGCAGCACAAGACCTGCAAATGTCTGCAGCAGTGACAATTCAAGCAAACCACAGACAAAGCTCGGGAGTCATCACAATTGAACGACTCAATAGTGAATTCCTATACCATCAGTTCACTGAGCTACTAAAGCGACCACTATGGAGGTGGCGCATTCAGATAAGATCTACATCCAACGAACACCTGTACTGTTGGATTGCTCGACATGGCCCGCAGAGAATACATGAAGAACAAAATCATGATCAGGATACTGTCATGCACACCATTATTCCCAGACAGCTTGAGTGGGAATCTTATTTCCACTGCACTCCATGACATATATCATGTGATACGGGAAATTGTCGACACTGGTACCTACAAAGCACTTTCCAAATAAGGTGCCTTTTTCAACCCATATCCGAAGATGACCTCGTAGATGAAGCGGAAGACATGTTGGGCCCACAGCCTAGGATTCCATCCTCACCATCATCATCATGTGGCTCCAACGCCTCGAATAGCATCTCATTGTAGACTTAATTTCCAGCTGTAAAGCATGATGGGATTGGCACCGCCTTGCCAGCGAGTAGGCAGGACCGCCCAAATATTTCTATAAATAAGCCTCTCCGCCTTGGTAGTATCATCGAAAAAATTTCATTGAGAAAAATTTTCATTGCATAAAATATCATTAGTCATGTTATGGTTGGCCTTATGGGCTAGATATTTTAATCATTGTATAAAATCATGAGTTGATTTTGTGGGAGATTGCTTAGCATTTATGAAATTGCTAAAGCAATTTTTGGGAAGGTTATTATGTTGAAACACTTTAACTAGATGATTGAATAAATCCTCAAGTTTCCAAATGGAATGTTGGGGAAGTTGGTTGTATCATTTCGATACATCACCAGTGTGGGTTATAACCAAAATTTTATTTGTGGTGAAAGTATTAGTTTGGATCCACTCTTTATAAACACTACCAAATGCTTTGAGAAAGGATGCAGGGTCTTTAATCCCATCATACTTGATATTTGGAGATATATCACCTATATCAATGGGAATAATAAAAGGAACTAAAGGCTCATTTTGGATATTTTAAAGCATTTTGTTATTGATAATAGGTTGAGGAATAACATTTCCTTAGGCATCTCTAAGAGGTGGAGGAATAAAATTTGGATTTGCTTGAGGATTGAGAATCAGAGGTTGATTAGCCATATTGATCAAATGATGTTGTAATTACATTATTTTAGAGGTGTTAGAAGTTTGCATTATGTTCATTTATTATATGACCTATGTAAGAAGTTGACTCATATCAATTAGTAGGTTGGTGTTTTTAGGATAATTACTCAAATTGGTATTAGAGGGAGGGTTATTGGAATGTGGCTTACCAGCGGGATTGTTGGATAGACTTGTATCAATGGCTCCCACATTATGTTGAAAGGATTGAAGATGATAATTATCTTGAAAGGTACAAAAAGGATCGAATCTTCCTACTTCATCTTGAGGTGTGAATTTAACCATGTTACAGTCCATATATGGAGGGGAAGAGTTACTCCAAGAGTGTGGGTTCTCTTGGGAGGTAAAGAAAGGGAGAAAATAATACCCCATATAGTGTCTAAATGGATTTAAGTTTTCTAAGAATATTATAATAGGGGATTTCATGATGTTTTGAGGAAATGGACAGATGCTAAGGAATGAGAATTATAGAATTAAGTTGACTAGATATGAGAATAATGTCAAACTTAGTACTACATATAGAGGAAAACATAGTCTGTAAGAGACTATGTTAAATAGAATGATAGTGTGCTAAAAGCAAGAATTTTTTTTAAATGTAATTGAAGCAAGAAATGGAATCAAACACACAAACAATTGGATCAATGAGAATGATCTAATTGGGGCACACAACACAAAACCTTGCACGAATGTTGGTCAATACATTTTTTTGCAATACAACTCACAATGATTAGAGAGCAAGTAGTCAACTAAAAAGTAAATGTTATATCAATGATTATCCTATGTGTTATTAGATTATTATAAAGTTTTATTTTAAGTGTGAAATGGAATTTGGCTGAAAATAAATAACTAGAAAGTAATCTATGGATGGTTTTAAAACGTTTAGGCTGAAAGTTATCTATGTTGTAAATGATACTGGTTTGGTATTGGGTTCTACCCCCTCACTTCACAATCCCATAGTGATAAGGGTGTCAAGTGATTTGATAATATATACCACTAACCACGTGTTTATACTTGGACAAAAAACCAATTTGGCTTCCCCCTTGGTGATGAAATCTAATTAGGTAGACCTTGGGAAGACAAATGTTAAATGTGTTTTGAGAATTGTGTGATTTGGTAGTGTGTAAAAAGAGAAAAATAGTGTAACTAAATGGAAATTTGAAAAACCACCTAATTAGACTACGTGAGATACTCTAAGCATACAAACAACTAAAACTGAAAGTGTGAATTAATTACTAGTAAATAGTTGTTAATTCTCAAATTAAGAATGATATAGAGTCAGTTTAGATGACACTGTATGCAAATAGTATAGAACAAAGTCGACTAGGTTGTTAATATTCTATGAAAATAAAAGTATTTAAGAACAAAGTCAACCAAGTAGACATAGTATTTTAGATAGAAGATAGGATACAAAACTAAGTTGACCAAGTTGACTTATTTTGTTGTAGGATTACAATTTTAAAGACTACAAACTTGCACAAAAAAAATTGTAATGAAGTACTAAATTGACAAAGAGAGAAAGAGAGGAACTTTGGTGGGTTGGAAGATGATTAGGATTGTAAATGTTTTGATAAAGTTCCTTGAATGTTACTTTCAAGTTCTACAAATTAAGTCAACTAGTTTGACCTAGTTCTGTAAAACCCTATTTGTTGAAGAAAGATAAGACAACTAAGTTAACCTAGTCCACCTAGTTTTCTGATCTTGATGCTGACTAAAAGACTAAGTAGACCTATCCAAATTAATTTATCGATATGGATGCTAACTGAAAGACTACATTGACCTATTTAAACTAATTTGTTATTTGGGACTGAAGAAGAGTACTATGTTGACTTATTTGATCCAGTAACCTGTATCTAATGAAGACATGCACAAAAAAATAGAGTCATTTTGATATGACTATGTGTTAAACTTGTGCACAAAAGTTAAAACTATATTAGCCTATTTGACATAGTATCAAAAATATATAAAAATATTAAAATATTAGAAATGAAAACATGAAATAAAACTTGTAACATTTAGATTCATGTCAGGTTCACTAGAATGTATGCAATGGGAAATGTAGTGGATCTACAAATCAATCATAGCTCAAATAAGATAAATCCTAATTACACTTTCGATTGGGGATACATTAGATAATCAAGGTCATGACCAATATGGATCTATTAGACCTAACTAAGGGATATCTTATGACACTAATATCATTAGGGAGGGTTCTGAAGTCTCCATTTAAACAAAACTATGTAATAACCCTAAGTAGGTCCTATATTTTCAAATTCACTATACTAATAATAAGTAAAGGAAAATTCTAATCTAGTGTTCACTAAAGTTTATGACATAAAATGGGGTTAGTAAACAATAATAGTAAACATGCATATGATAGTCCTATTTAAGTTATGTATAAGTAAAACCCTAATGCATGGAGAGAGATATATTCAAAATCAATTACTTATGCTACTTTTATCTACTAAAGAGAGGATAAAATTTAGAGATACTTACCTAGAAGATGAACCCATCGAGACTCAATCTCTCCTTTGGCCAAAGGTGCTTCATAAGAGGTTGTTTTAGTTTTTAAGGATCAATAAGAAAGGCTAAAGCATCCAAGACTTCTTCACAAGACTAGATTCTTCTTCAAGTAGAAACCCTAAGCTAAGACTCCTCAAGTAGAGTGGTAGAAGAGTAGATTGTAAAGAAACACAAATGAATAATTAACTCTTGTTGTCTCTTTAAGAAAGGTGAAATGGATGTGTTTATATAGGAAGATCTAACCCTAAATCCTTTTGAAAGTTTAGGTTAACAAGTTGACCTGGTCAACCTAGAACTAAAATTAGTAAAAAGCTAACTAGGTTATGAACTATGTCATCTATAACTGACCTAGTTATTAGTAAGCTTTTGTAAATAATAATACAAGCTTGATGTGGATGACATAGTCATGTAAACTACTAAAAAGGGGTTTTGGTTAGGGAAAGGTCTAATAAATGTGGTAAAAGACTAAATGAGGGTGAAAAATAGGAGGCAAAGCTTAGGGGAATGGTTATTAAGATACAAGTGTGTAGATAAAAATTGGAAATAAGGGACAAAAATCATGTGAAGCACCAATAGTTGTCCCACCCCTTTCTTGGTACACCCATTAGGGAATGCACTCAAAGAGATTGAGACTTGATGGGTTTTTTCAAGATAGAAAACATCAGTAATTGATAAAGTGTGAAAATATTATATATATACAACTTCCATGTTATATCATTCTATGTTCAATATACATTATCTTATTTTGATCTCATTTATGTACGTATACATTCCTTTTATCCATGGTTATATCTTTCACAAGGTACTTAATATGCTATGCAGTTGATGTTTTTTGCTAACATATTGGATTTATGGGCTACTATAATATGTTTATTCCAGTTGATTATGATTTCCTTTATGAATTTACTTGGGTGTCTAGTCTTGTTATTTTCTTTCTTGATCGAACATTTGAATATACTCCCTTATTTACACCCCACATGCCCATGTATGCTTTATTTTAAATTTTAATGTCATTGATTGTTACATACATTTTAATATTCCATCCTTACCTTTATGGACATTTTAATAAGTCATGTCCTTTTGATTGTGTGAAATTTGAACATGCCCCTTGTTTGTGGTCTCCTTATACCATTGCATTTTGAATTTATTTTGAGTGCTCTTGTGTGTTCTTGATTTATTTGTTAAGCTTATACTATTCCTATTTAGATGTTTCCATGATATTTATCATGCATCTTAGACTTTCATGTGATCACATTATTCTATAAATTTCAATGTTATATCCACCTAGACATGTTCCTTTTATATGCTACATGGTTCCATTCACGGATTATACACTTATCTTATCCTTTTGAGGTGAGGTATCTAATGGTTTCTATTCTTACCTCACCTCAAGGGAGGGCATATTAGTGGGGGCATGTCATAGAGTAATGTTCTCCATGTTTGGAACTTGTATTAGTTTCCCATATTTAATGGGGGCATATTTTGGAAGCATGTTATCCACACTTATTCAGTATTTGGTACTTATATCAATTTATAAATTTAGTGGGGGTATGTCATACATGCATGCCTTCTACACATTCAAAGTTTTAGATTCAATGGGGGGATGATTTGGAATCATGTTCTCCACACTTATTCACTATTTAACACACCCAAATTCAGTGAGGTCATGTTTTAGAAACATGTCCTTCACATTGGCACTTCTTTTAGTTTTCAAATTTCTCCATATATAGTGGGGGAATGCTTTAAAATAATGTTTTCAACACTTACACAATAATGGCCAAAACACATAGTTATATAATTCAGATTCAGAGTTATGGCTAAATTATATACACTTGGTACCATTGTTATACACAGTCTCAGCATGAGACATATCTAAGGTGCATATGCAATGTGTGTTAGGAAATAATTAGTCCTCACATTAATTTATAAATATTATAATGTGAATAATTATTAATAATTCAATATTTTATATATATATATATATATATATATATATATATATATATATATATATATATATATATATATATATATATATGGCTAAAATATATTAGTCGGTTATGATATTATTGTGAGTTACAACAATATTACGTATATAGATTAGTTTTTATTTACCTATGAGAGATTATAGGTTTATAAGTATTCATAGGGATATGAGGAATTTTTTTTGATGATATAGTTCACCCTGTTTATAGGAAAGATATTCCTATATATTTGTAATGATCGAATGAATATGTGATAGAAAATGTATTATGGTGTGCGAATATAATGTGTTTTTAAATTAGTCTCTATATTTAGCTTCATTATTTCTATGTTTAATTTATGAATATCTGAACTAGACTCATTATCTGGTATCATAGCATTATATGATCTTGTCATCATGAGAGTTTAAATGGATTTGGATGAGGATTTCATTATTACTCCCCCATTGAGAAGAGAGATGTGTTTCTCTTTTAAGTGAAGAAAAAAATGTATATGGTTTGATCAAAGATAGGACATCTAGGAAACCATAAAGATTATAACATATCTATTAGTTTGGATGCTTATTAGTAACTTGATATAGCACAACTCTATATCCATTCTCAAATTTGTAGATTGGTCGAAGATTATGCATAAAGATAACATGCATTATGTGCATTATAATTACGGTGTTATCTATGATTTTGTTCTTGAAAGGTTATTGAGTCCAATAATCTTTGATAAAAAACATGGCAATTTGGTGTATCCCCAACCAAATAAAAATATATGCATTTTTATTTCCACAGTCAGTACATGTTTTTTCCATGCTTATGGAATGAATATAATGAGATATAATGCCTCTACATGGTCTTGACATTGATTCAATTTTTTCATCATTCAAATCTCATTTGAAATTGACATATTTGTTATACAAATGCTTTGATATCCACTAGTGGAGTGCGATTTTCTAGCATTATGTCTGATATTATTAATTTTTCCAAGCCCTACAAACTAGTCTGGTATATTGAGTGTGCATATAGATCTTATTTATATCTCTATCAGCTTCAGCATCAGTAAATTGTATATTTAGTTGTTAAAGGATTCATTATGCATCCTTTAACTAAATTTTGACCATTCAAGATCCTTGTGTGCTATCAAGAGGGGGAAACTAAAATTATTTATTAGCATCAAATATCTATGCAAAATTAGATCACACTAAAATATATTTTATCAACATATGCATTAGCTTAGCATACTGCATTTTGAATTTATAATGTTGGATCTCCCCTCATCTCAACCTCTAGTTCTAATCAATATTAAACCACCTACAGATTCACAAAGAGCTCATAGCTTCAATAGTTAACAAAGGTGAGTATTCTGATTTGGCATTCTAGGAGAAGTTGGTCTTAATGTATTTCCCATTCATTTTTAGTTAAAATCCATCATTGAAGTTTTGTTGGTCAATAATCATTATGATTTACTAGTTATTTATAATCAAAGTCATAACTTTTTTGAAAATATAAAAGTGTTGTTTAGGTAAAAAGTCACTTTAAATTTTGAAATATTATTGGTTTTATAGTTTGTTTTAATTTTAGCAATTTATATGTCAAAAGTTTGTTAAGAGATATAGATATTTTAGTATATACTAAAAAATGTTAGTTAGTATTTAATTAGATCTAATATTAAATTCCTTATTGGTATAGAGTCATTATCTATAGTCTTATGTCAACAGTCATTTTATATGTGAAAAAACAATCGTTTTGTCAAAAGTCATATTTTGTAAAGGATGAATTATCAGATGAAATTGGCATATTCTTTCAAGTCTAGGGTCATAATGGATAAAATGAGGGAAAATAAGGCAGAGTGAAAGAAAACAACTACAAGATTTATATATTTAAAGTGCTAAAGCAAGTGCACCTAAATGTTGATATTTATAGCAAATGTATGTGTATAATGAAATATTTCATTAACAATATCTTTGAGAAATTAGATCAAGAGGCATCCAAGCTTGCTTATCACAATAAGAAGCCAAATATTACATCCAAGGAAATTCATATAGTTGTATGTCATGCCTTTCCATGGGATCTTGTTATACATGAAATTTCTAAAGGTATCAAGGCTATCATCAAGTTTTTTAGCTCTTAAGTAAGGAACTTCCTATGTTGGAGGTTGGAGGACACTAGAGGATGGAGGCTTTCTACACTTCTCATTGGCCACTAATGAATGGGTGCTTATGCTATAGTGGTGCATATATTTATTATTTTTGGTACTTGTTTGTGTATGTAAAAATAAGAGCTGTATTTCTTATTTTCTCACATAGTGTATTTCATTAAAAAAAAATGTTTAAGAGATGCAGGAATGAAAGTTGAGCAAATGCTTCCTGCTTGTAAGTTCCCACATTGTATAGGGTTCCCTCAATAAATGGTTAATGGTAGATGTACCCATTTGAAGTTCCACACTAATTCGATTGATGTTTTATCGATAGTGAATGGTTGATGTGTTCTTTCTCTACTTTCATTATGTCCTGTGAAACATAAATTACCATGTAAATTCTAAGGGAGGGGAATGTTAGGAAATGATTAGTCCTCACATGAATTTGTGAATATTATTATGTGAATAATTATAGAAGTAATAATTAATTGTTAGATATATTTGATTAGAATATATTAGTTAGTTGTGATATTATTGTGAGTTACAACAATATTATGTATATAAGTTAGTTTTTATTTACTTATGAGAGATTATAGGTTTATGAGTATTCATAGGGATATGAGGAGAAATTTGTGGTTATAAAATTCACCATGCTTATAGGAAAGACATTCCTATATATTTGTAATGCCCAAATGAATATGTGATAGAAAATATATTATGGTGTGAGAATATAATGTGTTTTAAAATTAGTCTCTATGTTCAGCTTCATTATTTTTGTGTTTAGTTTATGAAGATATGAACTAGACTCATTAATATGCATCTAATATAGAAAAATCCAAATTAGTTTCAGATTTAAAAACACTCTCAGGTACTGTCATCACCCCTTAGGATGTACTTTTATGGACTGTATTGAGCCAATCTATTGTAATAGTTGGTTCACTTTTGGTATGGCTGAGGTGATTAAATCACTCAATCTTACCAAGTTTTCATGTTGGACTTGATTTTATCATCCATATTTATCAATTTGGCATTATAATTTGACTTTATTCACTCATGTTCACTAGATGATAAGTATGATTAGGTTGTATGGTTGAGTTAATCTTAACTTCCAAGTGGCAACTCTCTTTTTCTCCAAGGATTGGGGCATGTGCCTTCCAATCTCTCTGTCTCTATCTATCTATCTATCTCTTTAGATATATGTACTTTGCATATTTATACATATTTTTATTAATATCAATTTTAGAGCCTTATAATGACACATATTTCAAATCAACTTAAAAATAGGCAAGACAGTTACATCGATACACAAGTGTACTCCTAAACCTTGCTCTTTCAATTTCAATCTTTTTCATACTTTAAATTTCATATTATATACATTGATTATGTACTATAGCATGCTCTTGTTTATAGGTCAATCACCATCCAAACACTCAATTTGGACTCAAAGAAAGACAAAATGTGTTATACACACCCATATATGCACTCATTTCATTTAAACTAGAAATTTCATTACTAGATTGGGGGGGGGGGTAAATGTAGATGATATTTATGGATTATATAACACCTCAATATTTTACACTTGGAAAATTTAGACCTTGGTTGTTCCTCCCAATTCTAGACCTTTCCCACTTTTTGAAGTCTTGTGTTTGCTCTATCATGTGCCCCTTTGGCTTATCTCTTGGTCTGACCAGTCTTATGTTGATGACCCAGACCTTATATATTACCCACAATGCTTATAACCTACTTATCCTCCACCTTTGTACATTTTGGGTTTGTACCTAATTTTGTGTTCCTTGGACACTAGCATACTAGATATAAACTTGTGTCAACATAGGTGTCCTACTCTGACACAAGTGTCCAATGCCCTAAATTCAACCAATTTGTAAATGAAACATATCCTAATGGTCATCCTAAGTTATTTAATGTGAGTCACTTATCCAAAGAGATTAATATAAATATAAGATCAACCTATTTTCACCAAATCTTGAACCTTAGAAGAGGGTGTTCAAACCTCTTCCATATTTGGGCAACATGGGAACACATCCAAGTATGTGGGTGTACCTATAGTGGAAGTGATTCTTCAGGTTTAAGGGCTATCTCCCTGAATATGTCTTGTAGTACTTTCACCTATGATAACTATTTGCTTATGGGAAAAGAGTGGGAAGTTACATGAAATAAACCTATTCTAAAAGGGTGATACAACAAGATTTCTTCCACATGACCATTATACTTATTTCACAAATAAATAAGGCCTACAATACTACCCTGAGAGTCCTAGAATGCACTAGCATTAGTGTTTCAATATGAAGTTGAAGACTATCCAAGGAAGTAAAACCATATATTAGTTATAGATATTAAGGCTCATTATCCACTTAAGATAGATTTATACACTTAACTATACTTCATATGACCTACTAGGCTAAAATCATTTGTATCAAACATGGAAAGACTGAGATAAAGTAAGGATAGATTGATATCAATTAGATATTCACTATACATCTCTTCACACACTTTAACAAGATAAGATATGAACTCAAAATAGATTACATTTATTATTCTAAGTCAAATTACAATGCCAAAACTAGTAAGGATTTTCCATACATGGTGTGGAATTAGAATACAAGAGCCAAAATGGTAGGTACTTATAGAGATGGAGAAGGAAGCGAGAAAAAAAAATCCAAAAGTCACTATGCCACATGTCAAGGCATGAGAACTAGTTACATTATAGGAGAATGGAATGAGAAATAAACCATGCATGCTCTGAGAGGATAAATGGTCCTCAAAAGCATGAAACTTCATGAAATGTGGCATAGGGCTCCCCTTGGTTGTTGAGGAAATTTTTTTCATCATGGATCATCTCATGAGCATTTGAAATTGAATTAGGAGAGTTGACACATATGTACTATATGAGGGTAGTTATAACATGTTATGATAGTCATAATATGTTCTCCTAAATGCTAGCTATCTTCTAGACATCTATATTTACCATTTGTAGTCATTCATTTATCTTCCATACTTCCTTCCTCACATTTGGAAATCATTGTTCATCTCAGATTTAGACTGAGATTTAATGGTGGTGTATGAGTCTGAGGTCCTTGCTTTGCTACAAAATCCTTTGATCCTACATAGCTACCTATGTGGCATTCCCTTACCACATTTCTCATTCCATTTTAAAATATGCATGTCATTATTTGGACATATAGCCTCATCTTATCCATCTAGATTCTGGTTGAATTCAGTTTGTCTATCTCCTTTGGGGTCTCTTCAATTTCACTTTTGATGTTGGTCATTGATCTATGACCCAGGTATCTGAGATTATGACATTTGGTAATTTTACATGCTTTTTATGGATCTTATTGTCATCCCATCTAGTTAACACTCTCATACCACTTGGTAGTATGACATTTTATCTAGGATCCTTGACCTTTGACTCAAATCACACTATTGATCTTAGTTTCTCAGTTAAATGCATGCCATTAATCCTAGCCTATACGATCAAATGCATACCAATGATCTACTTATTCAATTAAATTGTGACACTTGGCATGAGCATATTCACTCTCAGGATCCTTTGAATCTTTGAACCTCACTCATACCATTAGATATTATCTACATGATTTGATGTGATCCATTCGATATGGGTCCCAGTCTTTAAATGTGGATCGTTGATCTTATCTGCATGACTTAATATGTGTCATTGATCTTTAATCTAGTCACTTTTTGACCTTTTGATCCTATTTATCACCTACATGCCATTGATATTAGCTTGATTATATATTTTTTCCCCACTTGGAAGCTTTGCATTTGAGCTCAGGATCCTTTAGATATTTCAAACTTAAACGGTTAGTTCCCAAAGCCTGAACTTGACATCCCCATGCACATATATTTCTGCTAGTTCAACTTTAAATGATTATATCTATATATAGCAAGCTCATCAAGACACAAAATTTATAGATGATGATCTCATAACCAAAATCATCATGTCCATGTATTATTTTTGGATTTAAAGGTTTCCTAAGGACACTTGTAAAATATACAATCAGACTGCCTTATTCAATCCTATGTGACATGTTATGACACTCTAACCCCCTAGATGATTCCAAATGAAATAAGATTAAACTAGATAATAACCAAGTTTATAATGGCATTAAATGACATAAAAAAAATTGTAACACACCCTATGACACTATGTTATATACCCATATCAAGTCTTGACTATAGGGGGTTGATCCATTTTGACTTGTGGTCACAATGGTCAATATTCTTAGTGATTTCCCAAGGGTGGTATGCTAATTATATCCATTGGGATATGGAGTGACATTTACATATGTTTGACACATAAATTACATTTAACAATACATAAAACATAAGGGAAAGGGAGACAAAATGAGATAAACTCAAAAGAAACACACATGTGTTCAACTCGAACACTTAGGGAACACAACACAACTCAAAGAAAAGACACACACCAATTATACTATTTAAAAAACCTCATATTGAGGTGAAACATTTGATCATACCTCAATAAGGGTCAAAAATGGTTCCCCTGGCATGTTTATCACTCCATGAAGGCAACATAGTATGAGGAGCATGCTCATCAGCAATCACTTGCATATGTAGGTGATCAATAAGCCTATCACGTTTTAATATTCTTAGGTATACAAGTGAAATATATATTACCTTCATGAATCATATTTATTACTCTCTAAAATCCTTGGTTGGATCTACAATCCTCTTGATCATTACCATATCTGATATGCATTCCTCATACCACAGAATAGGAATGATGACAACTACCTCAACCTTTTTGTCATCTTTCACAATATATACTTGATTCTTGGGAGTATCAAGATAATATTATCTATGATCCAACCCATCTTAACATGTCCCAATACTAGATGGATCTCATAACTTTCCTTTAAGCACAACAACTTCTACCTTGACCTCACTAGGTCCCTCTAGGACAACAAGCTTTTGAATAGTAGATTGATGTCCATATTCCTTAAAAAAATTCCCTTTAATTTCATAATTTATTTAACACCTAAAATATTTCTCATTAGTTTCATCAATAAACACATCAAACATATATTTCTTGGGAGAAGAAGGAATATTACCAATCTTGTAAAATTCTTGACATATGGCCTCAAATCTTAGCCATAAGTCATCCTCCTCTTCTTCATGAATATCATCATCTACAGAATATTCATCAATATAAGGAATAAAAACATCACTATTCATAATATGGTGCTTAATTATAATCATCAACCTATGATCATCATACTCATGAATCATATAGTTGCACTCAGCAGCATGAGAATGTTTGACACTTACTTCAACTCCTTCAAATGGCTCCTCATGCATGATGTAAGTCCTAAGATTAGTTTTCTAAAATTATACATAAGGATCATGCCCATAGTCATCTACACCATACTCATTCAAAAATTTATCAGAAATTCCCTCAAGTTCATAAGCACCATCAGCCACATTAGATTCTTCCTTCTCATGAACAACACAATTCAAGTTAGAATTGGTTTCAATGTAAGGTTAAATGTGAAACCTTGAAAGAGAGTGATTTATAATGGTCACTTTGGACCTATACCTTGCCATAAAGGCCAAAAAGGACCAAAAATCTAAGAGACAGCCAACAATATTGGTTTTAAAGTCTCTTGATAGGTAGATTTCAAAGTGATTTGGGAGTTCAACAACAACTATATCTTGAAGGATAAGAAAGCTAGGATAATCATGAAAGAAAACCTTCAAGTTTTTTATCATCCTTATGGTTTTATCAGGTGTACCATCTAGATAAATCTCTCCTTTTCTCTGAGGCTCATATTGTAGGCCCATCTTATCAACTACAACTTTGGGCATGACTGAGGTAGAGGCTCCAATATCAACCGACTATGAGAGTGAGGTAAAATGGTGGAGGTTTCTTGGTCCTACTATATGGTTAAACAATAGTGTTAGGATAATTTTTAGGGACAACATGACTATTACTTTTTTTTGAAGATGAATTACTAGTAAGAATAGTGGATAATTAATTTTTTAACAATTTTTTTTAGCCAGGCATATGAAGGATATCCCACAAGGAGATAGATGTTTTGGCACTTTTCAAGGAATCCACTATGTTTAGATAATTATTACTCCCATTATATTGAGTCCTTAGAGGTAAATAATTGCTTATAACTTGAGGAATATAGGCACCTTGAATATACCTTACCACATTTTGACTTGATGGTGTAGGAGCTTTTGGAACTGTCACACTTACAACCATGCTTTGCTACCTTACAGGAGGATTTTATGAGCATGTGGGCATGCTAATTCCACCTCATAGATCCTTCCTCTTCACTCTAGTATTTTATACAATAGAGGCTCCTTGATTGAGCACAAAAGTTTCTTCCACTAAGAAGTTGGTGAATTTTTTTCCTTGAGGCTTCCAACCCTCATTAACTTGCATCATCACTTCATTTTTAGCTAATAGGAAGGGAGTAACTCATCCTTGAGCAACAAGAGTTTGCTCTCTACTCTTACTAGCATCCACAAATTGGCCTTGCTACCAATTTTTTCCTTGAACCAAGCTATTATGCATAGGTATCATATCTCTTGCATTAGTGGTGGAGTTAGGATTGTACACATTGGTAGGCCTTTTAGAGTTAGGCTACCATTAACCTCTTCCTCTTCCAAATTGCTGACCAAATTATTGTTAATAAGGATATGGATTTTAATAGGCACTTTGTTTTATATTATCTTTCCTAAGATTATCTCTTAGCATTTGTATTTCTACATCTTTATCCATGACAATATCTTCCTTATTAGGAGCAAATCTAGGCTTGGTGTTAGAATTAGGAATTTGGGCCACATATGAAGTGTTAGAAGAAGTATAAGATAAAGGAGGCATAGAAACCTTCGGAGGTAACCTTCCACTTTGAATAAGACCATTTTTAGCTTTTATGTCAAGTTCATATGCTTTAGGAAGAGTGGAACCACCCATGGATTGAATTATGATAGCAATTTTAGTACCAATAGCTCTCAAGTAAGTAGGGAAGATAAAACTAGTAGGTGGCCTCATGAGAGGAGGTAATATATACCAAGTCTTTTGAAAATTCTCATTGAAGTCATGCATTGTTTCTTTAGATCCTCTTTTGATCACATTGAGCTGATCTATGAGAGAGGCATGGTCACTTTCATTTCCAAATCTTGAGGTCAATAACACTCCAAACTCATCCCATGATGTGATGCATACACCTTATAGAGTCCTATACCAATCAAGAGCCTTTTATCTAAGGGACATGGCAAGGATTGTAATGGAAATGTTTTCTTGAGTGATATTATGAAAGATACTAAAGTTGGAGATATCCTTAATGTGTTCACTAAGTATAACATGACTCTCACCATTAAATAGGGGAACACCTTTTCTGGCATTAAGAGGGATGACATCATATGCTTGAAGGTGAATTAGATTTTTAGTATTGAAGGTAGGGAAAGCATGAGTTCTAGCCATGTATTCTTCAAGATATTCAATTTATTCAACCTCTTCACTCTATGGGCTTCCTTGGCTAGAAAAATCCTCTTGGTCCTCAAAGTGTAGATTAGGATGAGGATACTGAACTTCAAGAGGAAGTTCAGGTTGAATAGGTTGATTAATGGGGTTGAACACTCTACTAGATGATGACCTAGTGAGAACCATGAATTATAATATCATTTTTATGATAATACTATGGTCTTGAACTAAATTTATAATTGATGGAGTCACCAAATGCTAAGTAGCATACCAAGTTGCAGTTGATGTTGCTAAGACCACCATTCACATTGACAAGTTGTCTTGAAGATAATGGGTCCCATCGGACATTCCAAAACTATTGTCACCAAATATTTCACCCTAGAAGAGGGTTTTCAAGCCTATTATATATTTTAGAAACATGGTAACACTTTTAGGTATGTGGGTGTACCTAGAGTGGAAGTGAGACTCTAGGTTTAAGGGATAGCTGCCTGAATATGTTTTGAAGTGCTTTTGCCTATGCTAACTATTTGCTTATGGAAAAAGAGATATAATTTGAATGAAATAAAACTATTATAAAAGGTTGAAGCACCAAGATGTCTTCCACATGACCATTATACTTATTTCGCAAAGAAACAATGCCCACACCACTAGCCTAAGAGTCCTAGAATGCACTAGCATTAGTGTTTCAATATGAAGGTGAGATGCATGAAGACTATCCAAGGTAAGTAAAAACATAGATCAGTTGTAGATACTAAGGGTCATTATACACTTACGATATATTTATACACTTAACTATGCTTCATATGATCTATTAGGCTGAAATCATTTTCATCAAATATGGAAGGTTTGAGAGAAAACAAGGATAGATTGATATCACTTAACTATTCACTATACATCTCTTCACACACTTTAACAAGATGAGATATGAAATAAAAATATATTGAATTTATTGTTCTAAGGAAAATTAAAATGTCAAAACTAGTAGGGCTTCACCATACATTGTGTGGAATTACAATATAAGAGCCAAAATGGCAGCTACTTATAGAGCTAGAGAAGGAAGTGAGAAAAAAAGAAGCCCAAAGGTCACTATACCACATGTCAAGGCATGAAAACTAGTTACATTACAAGAGAATGGAGTGAGAAATAGACCATGCATAGTTTGATAACACAAATGGTCCTCCAAAGTATGAAACTTCATGAAATATGGCATAGGGATCCCCTTGCTTATTTAGGAAACTATTTTCATCATGGATCATCTCTTGAGCATTTAAAATTGAATTAGGAGAGTTGACACATATGTACTATCTTAGGGTGGTTGAAACATGTTATGATAGTCATAATATATTCTCCCAACTACTATTTATCTTTTAGACACATGTACTTACCATCTATAGTCATTAATTTGTATCTTGGACTTCATTCTTCACATTTGGTAGTCATTATTCATCTCAGATTTTGATTGAGATTTAATGGTGGTTTATGAGTCTGAGGTCCTTATTTTTTATAAAAACATTTGATCCTACATGGATACTTTTGTGGCATTCCCTTGCCATGGTGCTCATTCCATTTTAAAATATGTCTTTCATCATTTGGAGAGATAGCTTCATCTGGTCCATCTAGAATCTAGTCAAATTTGCTCTATTAATCTCCTCTAGATTCTCTTCGATTTGAATTTTTATGTCAACCATTGATCTATGACCCAGGCATTTGAGATTATGACATTTGGTAGCATTGCATTCTTTCTTTAGATCCTATTATCAGCCCATTTGCTTAATTCTCTCATGTCACTTGGCAATATCAAATTTGATATGGGCTCCTTGACCTTTGACTTAACTCACACCTTTGATTTTAGTTTCTCAGTTAAATGTGTGTCATTGATCCTAGCCTATAAGATCAAATGCATACAATTGATCTACTTATTTAGTTAAATTATGACACTTGGCATGAGTATATTCACTCTCAAAATATTTTGACTCTTTGACCCTCACTCACACCATTAGATCTTATTTTCAATATATGACATACTTCATTAGATCTAGGTCCTAGTCTTTAAACATGGATCATTAATCTTATCTACACAACTTAATGCATGTCATTTATCCTTGATCTGGTCACTTTTTAAATTTTTGACCCTATTAAGCACCCACATGCCATTAATATTAGATTGATTTAATACCAATTTTCCATTTGGTATCTTTTCATTCAGACTAAAGATCCTTTGTAGATTTTGAACTTAAACAATTAGTTCTTGAACCCTAAACTTGATGTCCCTATGCACGTCTATCTCTGCTAGTTCAAATTTAAATGATTATATCTTGAGATAACAAGCTCATAAAGACACATAATTTATATAGGATGATCTCAACACCAAAATCATCATGTCCATGTATTCTTTTTGTCTTGAAAGGTTTTCTAACCACACTTGTAAAATATACAACCAAACTGCCCTATTTATTCCTATGTGACATGCCATGATGGTCTGACCCCCTAGATGACTCCAAATGACATAAGATGAAAATATATCATAACCAATGTTAGAATGTAATTAAATTAAATCAAATAAACCACAACACAACCTATGAAACTATGTTTTAACCCATATCAAGTCTTGAATATAGGGGGTTGACCCATTTTGACTTGTGGTCAAAATTGTCAACATTCTTCATGATTTCCTAAGGGTGGTATGCTTGTTATGCCATGACCAATTGCCTAATTCTATCCATTGGGATATGGAGTCACATTTACATAGGTTTGACACATAAATTTCCATTAATAATACACAAAACATAAGGGAAAGGCACATAAAATGAGATAAACTCAAAAGAAACACACACGTGTTCAACTAGAACACTTAAGGAACACAACACAACCAAAATAAAAGACACACACTTATTTTAATATTTAAAAAATCTAATATTGAGGTGAAACATATGATAATACCTCAACCAAGGTTAAAAATGGTTCCCCTAGCATATTTATCACTCTATGAAGGTAACCTAGCATGAGGAGCATACTCATCACCAATTACTTTCATATGCAGGGGATCAAGAACCCTATCACCTTTGAATCTTCTTAGGTATACAATTTAATTTTTTGGGACCTTCATGAAATATATTTATTGATTTCTAAGATCATTGGTTGGAGTTGCAATCCTCTTGATCATTGCCATATCTGATATACATTCCTCATACTACAGAATAGGAATGATGACAGTTGCCTCAACATTTATGTCTTACTACATATGACATACTTGATTCTTGGTAGTATCAAGTTCTTATTCTTTATGATCCAACCCCTCTAAACATTTCCCAATAATATATGGATCTCTTAACTATCCTTTAGGCATAACAACTTCTGCCTTGACCTCACTACGTCCCTCTACGACCACATGCTTCTGACTAACAGATTGATGTCCATATTCCTTAAAAACCTACTCTTTAATTTCATAATTTATAGAACACCTAACAGCCTACTCATTAATTTATTCAACTAACACATTAGACATACATTTCTTGGGAGAAGAAGGAATATTACCAATCTTGTCAAATTCTTTATGTCTGGCCTCAAATCTTAGCCAGAAGTCATCCTCCTCTTCTTCATGAGTGTCATCATCTAGAGCATCTTCATAAATCTTAGGAATGAAAACATCATTCTTCCCACTATGGTCCTCAATTAGATTCATCAACCTATGATCATCATACTCATGAATCGTATAGTTGCACTCAGTAGCATGAGAATGTCTGACACTTACCTTAGCTCCTTCAAATGGTTCCTCATGCATGATGTAAATCCCAAGATTATTTTACTCAAATTATGCATAAGGATCATGCCCATATGCATCTGCACCATACTCATCCAAAAATATATTATAAATTCCCTCAATTTTATAAGCACCATCATCCACATTAGATTCTTCCTTCTCATGAATAATGCAATTCAAGTTAGAATTGGTTTCAATGTAAGGTTCAATGTGAAACCTTGAAAGAGGCTGAATTATAATGGTCACTTTGGTCCCATACCTTATCTTAAAGGCCAAGAAGGACCAATCATATAATATATATCCACCAATCTTGGTTGTAAAGTATCTTGATAGGCAGATTGTAAAGTGAGTTGGGAGGTCAACAACAACTATATCTTGAAGGATAGGAAAGCTAGGACAATCATGAAAGAAAACCTTCAAGTTTTTTTATCAACCCTATGTTATTAGTAGGTATACCATCTATTTGGATAAATCCTTTGATATTAGGCTCATATTATAGGCCCAAATTATCAACTACAACTGTGGGCATCACTTAGGTGGAGGCTCCACTGTCAACTATGCAATTATGAACCATTTATCACCCACTATGAGAGTGAGGTAAAATGGTGGAGGTTTTTTGGTCCTATTAGATGGTTCAAAAATAGTGTTAGGATCATTTATAAGGACAACATTATTACTTTTATTTGATGATGAAGGACTAGTAAGAATAGTGGACAATTGCTTTTGTAACAAATCTTTTTGGCTAGGCATATGAAGGATATCCATCAAGGAAATAGATGCTTTGGCACTTTTCAAGGAATCCACTATGTTTACAGTATTAGTACTTCCCTTTTATTGAGTCCTTGGAGGTAAATAATTTCTTGTAACTTTAGGAATAAAGGCACCTTGAATAGACCTTACCACATTTTGACTTGATGGAGTTATAAGAGCTTTTAGAATTGTCACACATGTAGCCATGCCTAATTACCTTACATAAGGATTGGATGAGCCTATGGGCATGATAATGCCACCTCATAGAGCCTTCCTCTTATCTCTGGTATTTTCTACAAAAAAATCTCCTTGATTGAGCACAAAAGTGTCTTCTACCAAGAATTTGGTGAATCTTTCTCCTTGAAGCTTCCAACCCTCATTAATTTCATCATCACTTCATCTTCAGCTGATAAGAGGGGAATAAATCTTAATTAAGCAATAAGATCTTGCTCTCTATTCTCATTAACATCCATAAATTGTCCTTGCTACCAATTTTCTACCTACACAAAGTTGTTGTGCACAGGTATCATCTCTTTTGTATTGGTGGTGGAGTTAGGATTGTACACATTGGCAAACCTATTAGATTTAGGCTGCCATTGACCTCTTCCTCTTCCAAATTATTGACCATACTATTGTTGATAAGGATATGTATTTTTATAGGCACCTTATTTTATATTATCTTTCTTAATATGAACTCTTAGCATTTGAATTTCTACATTTTTATTCATGACATTATCTTCCTTCTTAGGAGTAACTCTAGGCTTGGTGTTAGAATTAGGAATTTGGGCCACATCTCAAGTGTTAGAATAAGTATAAGATAATGGAGACATAAAAACCTTAGGAGGCAACCATATAGTTTAGATGAGACCATTTTTAGCTTTGATGGCAAGTTCATATGATTCAAGAAGAGTGGAACCACCCATAGATTGAAACATGATAGCAATTTCAGTACCAATGGCTCTCAAGTAAGTAGGGAAGAAAAAACTAGCTAGTGGCCTCATGAGAGGAGGTAATCTATACCAAGACTTTTTAAACTTCTCATTGAAGTCATGAATTATTTCTTTGGATCCTATTTTGATCACATTGAGCTGATGTATGAGAGAGGCATGGTCAATTTCATTTCCAAATATTGAGGTCAACAACACTCCAAACTCATCCCATGATGTGATGCATCCACCTTCTAGAGTCCTATACCAATAAAGATCTTTCCCTCTAAGGAACATGGTAAGGAGTCTAATGTAAATTTTATCTTGAGTGATATTATGGAAGCTAAAAAAGTTGGAGATATCCCTAATATGTTTAGTAGGTGTAACATGACTCTTACCATTAAATAAGGGCACACCTTTTATGGCATTAGGAGGGATGATAACATATGCTTGAAGGTGAATTATATTTTCAGTATTGAAGGTAGGGAAAGCATGAGGTCTAGCCATTTCTTCTTCAAGATCTTTAATTTATTCAACCTCTTTAATCTCTTCACTTCCTTGGCTAGAAAAATCCTCTTGGTCCTCAAAGGGAAGATTAGAATGAGGATACTTAACTTCAAGAGGAAGTTTAGTCTGAATAGGTGGATTAATGGGGTTGAACACTCTACTAGATGATGACCTAGTAAGAACCATGAAATATAAGAGTAAGTTTATGACAAAACTATGGTTTTTAACTAGATTTACCTTGATAGAGTCACTGAATGCTAAGTAGCACACCAATTCGTAGTTGATGTTTTCAAGACCAACATTCACCTTAGCAAGTTATCTTGAAGACAATGGGTCCCACTGGGCATAATAAAACTATTATCACAAAATCTTGCACCCTAAAATATGGTGTTTAAGCCTATTATAGATTTTAGCAACATGGGAACACTTCCAAGTATATGAGTGTACTTATAGTGGAAGTGAGCCTCTAGGTTTAAGGGTTAGCTCCCTAAATATGTCTTGAAGTACTTTCACCTATGCTAACTATTTGCTTGTGGGAAAAGAGTTAGAAATTACATGAAATAAATATATTCTAAAAGGTTGATGCACCAAGATGTCTTCTACATATCCATTGTACTTATTTCATAAAGAAATAATGCCTATAACACTAGCCTAAGAGTCTTATAATGCACTAGCATTAGTGTTTCAGTATGAATGTGAGATGCATGAATGTTATCCAAGGTAAGTAAAACCATCGATTAGTTGTAGATACTAAGGCTCGTTATACACTTACGATGGATTTATGCACTTAACTACACTTCATATAACTTGATAGGCTGAGATAATTTGCATCAAACATGAAAGGTCTGAGAGAAAGTAAGGATAGATAGATATCACTTAGATATTTGCTATAATCTCTTCACACACTTTAACAAGATGAGATATGAAATCAAAATATTTGCATTTATTTTTATAAGGAAAAGTACAATGTCAAAACTAGTAGGGATTCACCATACATGGTGTGTAATCAAAATACAAGAGAGAAAATGGCAACTACTTATAGAAATGGAGAAGGAAGTGATAAAAAAATAAGTCCAAAGGTCAATAAGACACATGTCAAGGCATGCAAACCAGTTACATTACAAGATAATGGAGTTATAAATAGACCATGCATATTCTGATAGGATAAATGGTCTTTCAAATCATGAAACTTTATGAAATGTGACATAGGGCTCCCCTTGCTTGTTTAAGAAACTATTTTCATTATGTATCATCTCTCGAGCATTTGAAACTAAATTAGGAAAGTTAAAACATATGTATTATCTGAGGGAAGTTGAAATATGCTATGATAGTCATAATAAATTTTCCTAACTACTAGTTACCTTCTAGACACCTGTATATACCATTTTCTTGGACTTTATTATTCACATTTGGTAGTCACTATTCACCTTGGATTTTGACTAATCATTTATGAGTTTGAGGTGTTTGATTTTCTATAGAATCCTTTGATCCTATATGGTTGCCTATGTGGCATTCCCTTACCATGTTGATCGTTCCATTTTAAAATATGCCAATTATTGTTTGGACACATAGCCTCATCTTGTCCATATAGAATATGGTTGAATTTGCTCTATCGATCTCCTTTAGAGTCTCTTCGATTTAACTTGTGATATCAACCATTGACCTATGACCCAGGCATCTAATATTATGGCATTTAGAAGCATTTTTATCTTTCTATGCATCCTATTATCAGCCCAGTTGATTAACTCTCTCATACCACTTAGAAGTCTCACATTCAATCTGGGCTCCTTAATCTTTGACTCAACTCACACTTTTGATCTTAGTTTCTATGTTAAATGTGTGTCATTGATCCTAGCTTGTAAGATCAAATGTATATTGTTGATCTACTTATTCAATTAAATTATAACACTTGACATGAGTGTATTCACTCTTAGGATCCTTTGACTCTTTGACCCTCACTCGCACCATTAGATCTTATCTACATGATTTTATGTGCTTCATTGGATCTGGGTCCTAGTCTTTAAATTTGGATCATTGATCTTATCTGCATGACTCAACGCATGTTGTTGATCCTTAATTTGGTCACTTTTTAGATTTTTGACCCTATTAAGCACCTGCATGCTATTGATATTATCTTGATTGAATGTTATCTTCCCATTTGGAAGCTTTATGTTTAATCTTAAGATCCTTTAGATATTTTAAACTTAAATGGTTAGTTCCTAAAGCCTAATCTTGATGTCTCTGTGCACGTTTATCTTTACTAGTTCAAATTTAAATGCTTATATCTTGGGATATCAAGCTCATCCATACAAAAAATTTATAGAAGATGATCTCAGAACCAAAATCATCATGTATGTTTAGTATTTTTGGCTTGAAAGTTTTCATAATCACACTTGTAAAATGTAAAAATAGACTACCTTGTTCATTCATGTGTGACATACCATGACAGTTTGACCCCTAGATGACTCTAAATGACATAAGACTAAACTAGATCATGAACAAGGTTGGAATGGAATTTATGAGCATAAAATACACCACAACACACCCTATGACACTATGTTCTACCCACAAATCAAGTCTTGACTATAGGGGGTTGACCCATTCTGAATTGTGGTCACAACGGTCAACATTCTTGGTGATTTCCCAAGGGTGGTATGCTTTCTATGCCATGACCAGTTACATATTTATATCCATTAGGATATGGATTCACATGTACATAGGTTTGACACACAAATTTCCTTTCACAAAAGGGAAAGGCACATAAAATGAGACAAACTCAAAAGAAACACACATGTGCTCAATTAAAACACTTAAGGAACACAACACAACTGAAAGAAAAGACACACACCTATTATACTATTTATAAAACCTCATCTTGAGGTGAAACATATGATCATACCTCAACTAGGGTCAAAAATGGTTCCCCTGGTATCTTAATCACTCCATGAAGGTAGCCTAGCATAAGGATCATGCTCACCACCAATCACTTGCATATATAGGTGATGAAGAAGCCTATCACCTTTGAATCTTCTTAGGTATATAATTGAACTATCTAGGACCTTCATGGATGATATTTATTACTCTCTAAGATCCTTGGTTGGAGCTATAATACTCTTGATCATTGCCATATCTTATATATATTCATCATACTGTAGAATAAGAATGATGATAACTGCCTCAACCTTTATATCTTCTTGCATAGGATACACTTAATTCTTGGGAGTATCAAATTATTCTTTATGATCCAACCCCTCTTAATATGGTTGAATACCAGATGGATATCTTAATTGTCCTTTAGGCACAACAACTTTTGCCTTGCCCTCACTAGGTCCCTCTAGGACTATAGGCTTTTGAATAACATATTGATGTCCATCTTCCTTAACAACATTCCCTTTACTTTAATACTTTATAGAACACATTGAGAGCCTTTTCATTAGTTTCATCAATAAACACATCAAGCATAAATTTCTTGGGAGAAGAAGGAATATTACCAATCTTATCAAATTTTTGACATATGGCCTCAAATCTTAGCCATATGTCATCCTCCTCTTCTTCATGAGTGTCATCATCTAGAGAATATTAATCAATAGTAGGAATGAAGACATCATTCTTCCTACTATGGTGTTCAATTATAATAATCAAACTATGGTCATCATACTCATGAATCATATAGTTTCACTCAGTAGCATGGGAATGTTTGACACTTACCTCAACTCCTTCAAATGGCTCCTCATGCATGATGTAAGTCCCAATTTTAGTTTTCTCAAACTATGCATAAGGATCATGCCCATATGCATCTGCACCATACTCATCCAAAAATAGATTAGAAATTCCCTCAAGTTTATAAGCACCATCATCCACATTAGATTCCTCCTTCTCATTAACAATGCAATTCAAGTTAGAATTGGTTTCAATATAAGGTTTAATATGAAACCTTAAAATAAGTTGAGTTTTAATGGTCAATTTAGTCTCATACCTTGTCCTAAAGACCAAGAAGGACCAATCAAATGAGAGATAGCCACCAATCTTGTCTATAAATTATCTTGATAGGCAAATTGCAAAGTGAGTTGGGAGGTCAACAACAATTATATCTTGAAGGATATAAAAGCTAAGACAATCATGCAAGAAAACCTTCAAATTTTTTATCAGTCCTATGGTTTAGCATGTGTACCATCTATTTGGAGCACTCCTTTACTATGAGGCTCATATTTTAGGCCCAAATTATCAACTACAACTTTGAGCATGAGTGAGGTAAAGTCTCCACTATTAACTATACACTTGTGAACCAATTTATCACCCACTATGAGAGTGAGGTAAAATGGTGGAGGTTTCTCAGTCTTAGTAGATGGTTAAACAATTGTGTTAGGTTAATTTTCAAGGAAAAAATGACTATTAATTTGATTTTAAGATGAAGGACTAGTAGGAATAGTTGACAATTGCTTTTGTAATAACTCTTTTTTACCAAGCATATGAAAGATATCCCACAAGGAGATAAATGCTTTGGAACTTTTCAAGGAATCCACTATGTTTAGAGAATTATTACTCCCCTTTTCTTGAGTCCTTGGAGGTAAAAATTTGATTTAAGCTTAAGGAATATAGGCACTTTGAATAAACATTACCATATTTTGGCTTGATGGAGGTGTAGGAGCTTTTGGAACTGTCACACTTGCAGCCATGCCTTGCAGGAGGATTGGATGAGATTTTGGGCATGTTAATTCCACATCCTAGATCTTTCCTCTTGGATGTGGTATTTTTTTCCATAGAGGATCCTTGATTGACTACAAAATTGTCTTCAACCAAGAAGTTGGTGAAGCATACTCCTTGAGGCTGTCAAGCCTCATTAACTTACATCATCACTTCATCTTCAACTAATAGGAGGGGAGTAACTCCTCCTTAAGAAACAAGAGCTTGATATTTATTCTCATTAGCATCCATAAATTGTCTTTGATACCAATTTTCTCCATGCATCAAGTTATTATGCACATGTATCATCTCTCTTGCATTGGTGTTGGAGTTAGGATTGTACACATTGGTAGGCCTGTTAGAGTTAGGCTGCCATTGACCTCTTCCTCTTCCAAATTGTTGACCATACTATTGTTGATAAAGATATGGATTTTTATAGGCACATTTTTGTATATTAGCTTGCCTAAGCTAAACTCTTAGTATTTGTATTTCAACATATTTATCCATGACATTATCTTCCTTCTTAGGATCAGCTCTAGGCTTTGTGTTAGCATTAGGAATTTGGGCCACATCTGAAGTGTTATCAAAATTATAAGACAATAGAGGCATAGAAACCTTAAGAGGCAACATTCCAGCTTGGATGAGAACATTTTTAGCTTTGATGACAAGTTCATATGCTTTCGGAAGAGTGGAACCACCAATGGATTGAAGCATAATAGTAATTTTAGTACCAATAGATCTCAAGTAAATAAGGAAGACAAAACTAACAAGTGGCCTCATGAGAGGAGGTAATCTATACCAAGTATTTTAAAACTTCTCATTGAAGTCATGCATTAGTTATTTGGATCCTCTTTTGATAAAATTGATATGATGTATGAGAGAGGCATGGTCACTTTCATTTCTAAATCTTGAGGTCAACAACACTCCAAACTCATAGAATGATGTGATGAATCCACCTTCTAGAGTCCTATACCAATCAAGAGCTTTGCCTCTAAGGGACATGGCAAGGAGTCTAATGCAAATGTTATATTGACTGATATTATGGAAGCTAATTTTTTTAGAGATATCCCTTATATGTTTACTAGGTGTAACATGACTCTCACCATTAAATAGGGCACACCTTTTAGGGCATTAGGAGGGATGACATCATATGCTTGAAGGTGAATTGAATTTTTAGTATTGATGGCAAGGACAGCATGAGGTTTATCCATGTCTTCTTC
The DNA here is from genome assembly GCA_037957365.1 of Torreya grandis. NCBI lineage: Eukaryota > Viridiplantae > Streptophyta > Pinopsida > Cupressales > Taxaceae > Torreya > Torreya grandis. The sequence continues at coordinate 3,687,661 of JARHVA010000288.1, read as the reverse complement.
AAGATATTCAATGTCTTCAACCTCTTCACTCTCTTGGCTTCTTTGTCTAAAAAAATCCTCTTGGTCCTCAAAGGGTAGATTAGGATGAGGATATTGAACTTCAAGAGGAAGTTTAGGCTGAGTAGGCGGATTAATGGGGTTGAACACTCTACTATATGATGAACTAGTGAGAACCATGAATTATAAGAGAAATTTTATGACAAAATAATGGTCTTGAACTAGATTTATCTTAATGGAGCTACTAAATTCTAAGTAGTACATGAATTTGCATTTGATGTTATCAAGACCAACATTCACCTTGACAAGTTATCTTGAAGATAATGGGTCCAACTGGGCATGCCAAAAATATTGTCACCAAATATTGCTCCCTAGAATAGGGTGTTCAAGCCTCTTCCATATTTTGGAAACATGGGAACATTATAGGTATGTGGGTGTACCTATATTATAAGTGAGCCTCTAGGTTTAAGGGCTAGCTCCCTGAATATGCCTTGAAGTACTTTCACCTATGCTAACTATTTGCTTGTGGGAAAAGAGTTAGAAGTTACATGAAATAAACCTTATGAACCAAGATGTCTCCCACATGACCATTGTACGTATTTCACAAAGAAATAATGCCTACAACACTAGTTTAAGAGTCCTATAATGCACTAGCATTAGTGTTTCAATATGAAGGTGAGATGCATGAAGACTATCCAAGGTAAGTAAAACCATAGATCAATTGCAGATACTAAGGATCATTATACACTTAAGATAGATTTATAAATTTAACTACACTTCATATGACCTTGGAAGGACTGAGAGAAAGCAAGAATAAATTGATATCACTTAGATATTCACTATACATCTCTTCACACACTTTAACAAGATGAGATATGAACTCAAAATAGATTGCATTTATTATTTTAAGGCAAAGTACAATGTCAAAACTAGGATGGATTCACCATATAGGGTGTGGAATTAGAATACAAGAGCAAAAATGGTAGCTACTTATAGAGATTAAGAAATAAGCAAAAAAAAAGTTGAACTATGCCACATGTTAAGGCATAAAAACCAGTTACATTATAAGAGAATGGACTGAGAAACATACCATGCATAGTCTAATAGGACAAATGATCTTCCAAAGCATGAAACTTCATGAAATGTGGCATAGGGTTCCCCTTGCTTGTTTAGGAAACTATTTTCATCATGGGTCGTCTCTCAAGCATTTGAAACTGAATTAGGAAAGTTGACACATATGTACTATCCGAGGGTGGTTGAAACATACTATGCTAGTCATAATATGTTCTCCTAAATTTTAACTATCTTTTATACAACTATATTTACCATCTATAGTCATTTATTTCTCTTTTGGACTTTGTTCTTCACATTTGAAAGTCATTGTTCATCTCAGATTTTGACTGAACTTTAATGGTGGTGTATGAGTCTGAAGTGTTTGATTTGCTACACAATACTTTGATCTTACATGGCTACCTATATGGCATTCCCTTTCCATATTTCTCATTCCATTTTAAAATATGCCTATCATCATTTAGACACATAGCCTCATCTTATCCATCTAAAATTTCTTCAAATTTAATCTATCAATCTCCTCTATAGTCTATTTGATTCAACTTTCGATATTGGTTATTGATTTATGACCTATGCATCTAAGATTGTGACATTTGGTATCATTGCATGCTTTCTATAGATCTTATTATCAACCGATATAGTTAACACTCTTGTGCCACTTGGTAATCTCATTTTAAATCTAGGTTCCTTGACCTTTGACTCAATTCACACCATTGATCTTAGTTTCTCAGTTAAATGCATGTTATTGATCCTAGCCTATAAAATCAAATGCATACCATTGATCTGCTTGTTTGGTTAAATCATGACACTTGGCATAAGCATATTCACTATCAAGATCCTTTGACTATTTGACCCTCACTCACATCATTAGATCTTAATTGCATAATTTGATGTGCTCCATTAGATCTAGGTCTTAGACTTTAAACATGGATCATTGATCTTATCTTCAAGAATCAATGAGTGTCATTAATCCTTGATCTAGTCACTTTTTGACCTTTTTAGCCTATTAATCACCCATGTGTCATTGATCTTAGCTTGATTGCACATAATTTTTACACTTGGTAGATTTGTGTTTGATCTTAGGATCGTTTAGATATTTTGAACTTAAATGGTTAGTTCTTGAATCCTAAACTTGACATCCCCATGCATGTTTATCTATTCTAGTTCAACTTTAAATTCTTATATCTTGAGATAGCAAGTTCATCAAGAAACAAAATATGTAGAGGATGATATTAGAAATAAAATAATCATTTCCATGTAGTATTTTTATCTTGAAAGGTTTTCTAATCACACTTTTAAAATGTTAAACTAGACTACCCTGTTCATTCCTATGTGACATGCCATGACAGTCTGACCCCCTAAATGACTCCAAATGACATAAGACTAAACTAGATCTTGACCAAGGTTATAATAGAATTAAATGACATAAAATAGACCACAACATACCTTATGAAACTATATTATACCCCATATCAAGTCTTGACTATAGGGGGTTGACCCATTTTGACTTATGGTCAGAATGGTCAACATAACCCTAATTCATTCTTCACCTAAAAAATCTATAAAATACCTAAGGCGACCCATCAACTCATTCAATCATGCACTTAATAAATCAAATCTTACTTATTTTTTTCCTATTTTCATATTAGTCATAGGGATAACACATAAAAATGTCTAAAGTACTAAAGGAGCAGCCCAAGAGCTATATTTGAAAAGTTACAAGCTAGATCACTATTGTACTTGCTTTGAACACATTGCATGATTCACACACAAGCCATCACATAAGGGAGAACTACATAAGTCTTAGGCCCTATTCATAGTATTGGATATGTAGGTATCACTCATTGATAAAGGGGCCTTTAAGGTCATCTCAATACTTTATGCCCACTAATCCATTTTCCCCAAGGTCACTATGAAGATGAAGAACTAGGGTTTTACAATTTCATGAGCAATGTTAGTCTAGACCCAACTCTGAATGCACCAAAGCGAAAGCAAAGGAAAACCCAAAATCATCTAGGTGGTCACATCCTTTTCCAATAGGTATTCCATATAGAACACCTATGTTAGGATCAGACAACAACATTAACATAACCATTTAAGGCTTGCACTAGTATCCATAGCTCTAGAGGCACCCAATCTAGAATCTGGTGACTATTCTAGAATCATCTTCTAATCTACTTCTTTCCTATTCTAGATTTAGAACTACATTAACAATAGAACCAACTAAGAACATTACTTCTTTGTCATTTCCATAGCTAGCATTATTTTACTTACTATTTTTAACCTATCTCAATTTAATAAATTTAATATATGTTTATTTGAGTTTAGCATCTAATTGGCTTGCTATAGAGATAGTTTATCATCCTTATGCCCTAGACTATCTCTACCACTTTTAACCCTAGATAGATCCAATCTAGATACATTTTAGGGTTAAAAATCTATCAGAAATTTGGAAACTAAGGTAACCAACATTGAAAAAAATTCTTTGAAATCAACACATGCTATTTTTCACAAGATGTATTACATATTCTTCTAGTACCTGAGATATATTTTCACCCTTTGAAAATTGGTTTTATTTCACCCATGTTCAAATTTTATGATGGCAAGGGTGATCATGAACAACATCTTTGATCTTTATATGCAACATGCCTTGATAATTATTCAAATTATAAACTTTTGAACAAATTATTATAAAGGACTATGCTTTAAGATGGTTCTATGACTTACTAATCTAATCAGAGAAAGAATTCAAACCCATAACAGATCATTTTATAACACATTTCTCCATCAAAATCACTATAAAGATGTCATATGCACAAATTACTAAAATTAAACAAGGAAACAATGATACTATCAATGAATATATTTTGAGATATAAAATAATGTTGGCCAAAATGATAAATATAATGGTAGATAAATAGCTTTAAGACATTTAAGCAAAGTTTGCTTGCCCCATTACCTGATTCCATTATTTTCAAGAATTTCAAATATTTTGATGACTTGTACCATCGTGAAATGAAACTTATTCTTGTTATGGACAACACACCCCCTTTTCTTTGAAATGGGGGACCCCTCTAAAAATCCCATGATCCAAAGCTATAGGGTTATTTATTTTTATTTTTTTGTTTCACTTAAGCTTAAATATTTGGGATATATGTCACCCTGAATTTTATGAGCAACAAGCCTCATTTATTTTTATAACTAAGTTAGATTGGTTCTTTCATGAATTAAGATGCTAAAATTGCACATCTATTTTTGATGAGAATTCTCAGTTTCTAATTATTTTTTTGGAGCAAAAAACCCATCACCCTTCATGGTAAATTGAAGTCTTAATAAGGGATGATTAATTATTAATGCATTGCATATATTTTAACTTATTACTTAGTCTTTTTTGTGGATTTCATAGAGCTTAGGAGAGCCCACTCGAATGAGAAGGTGCCATGTTACCAAAATATCAAAATGGCTAGTCCCCAGACCTATCAAAGATGTTAGACCCTAAGAGAGCCTAGCCAAATGAGAAGGCACCACATCGCCAAAGTGTCAGAATGGCTAGTCTTTCAAACTATCAAATATGTCAGAGCTTGTGAGATCTTGGTTGAATGAGAAGGTGTCATGTCACCAAAGTGTTAGAGTGGATAGTACCTAGACTTATTAGAGCCTGAGAGATCCCAACCAAATGAGCAGGTGTTGTATTGCCAAAGTGTAAGAGTGGCCAATACACATACTTCTGAGAGATGTTAGATCCTAGGAGAACCTAGTCAAATGAGAAGGTTCCAAGTTTCCAAGTGGTAGAATAGATAGTCCCTAGACCTGTCAAAGATTCTAGAGCCTAATAGATCCCTATCAAATGAGAAGCCACCACATTACCTATTATAATGGTTAGTCCTCAAACTTGTTAGATATGTAAGAGCCTAAGAGAGATGGCTAAACTAGGAGGTACCATATCACCTAGTTGTCAAAGTGGTTAATCCCCAGACCTATTAAAGATGTCAGATCTTAAGAGAGCTCAAATGAATGAGAATGTGCCACATCACCAAAGTGTCATAGTGGCTATTCCTTGGACTTGTTAGAGATTTTAGATCTCGAGAGAGCCTGACCAAATGAGAAGGCACCACATCACCTAGATTTTAGAGTGGCCAATCCCTGAACTTGTTAGATATGCCAGAGCTTGAGAAATTTTGCATAAATTAGGAGGTTCCATGTCCCCTAATAAGTTAGATGAAATAATGACCACTTAAGGCCCTAAGAATGTCAGAATAAGGTATAGATGAGTCTAGAGAACCAATTAGGATGTACCACATGTCCTTAGGTGACACATCACCCTTTCTAAGGGAATGATATAGAGTATGAATTTGTACCTAGGTGTTGATTATTAGTAAGAGGACCAATTAACATATAACACATGTCAAACAATGAGAGTTAATCAAGAAACTTTTAAGGGATGTGACTGCATGCCTACCACACATTGGACATTAATGAAATAGAAAGCTGGGCATGATTGGTAGATTTTAAAACATCCCATAAAAATTTTTACATCCAATTAATGGTGGAGGATTTAGAAGTAAAGAGAGGAAATCCATCCACCAACTCAAATTTGAATTCACAAGTGAGCTACCAAATGCCATTAATATAAGGGGTTATATGCATGCATTTATAAAATCCTAAGGAAAACTCACTAATAGTTACCACTACTAACTTCAAGAACACTCCAACTCTTGAATTTATAATTCTCATATAGCGCCCATGTATTTCATGCCCCTTTAGAATTTATCTTCTCTGAGCTAGGATTGATTTATAGATCTATTGCATTTCACATTGCATACATTTTTATGAACTCAGTGTGAATCTAACCCTTTTAGGTTTTCCTTCACAATTTCATTTATATCATATTATTATATTTTTCTATATTTGTAGTACTATATCAAACCAGTCAGTATAGTTATAACTTACTATGCACATGTTTAACACATAGTCGCATCAAAATGACTCTATTTTCTCTGTTTATCTCTTCATCAGATACAAGTTACTAGATCAAATATGTTGACACTATACTCCTTTTTAGTTCTAGATAAGGATACAAGGTTAAACAAGTCAAATTTGCCATCTTATTCTCTCTAGTAGCATTTAGATGAACAAACTAGGTAAAATAGGTTGACTTAGTCATCTTATTCTTCTTCAACACACAAGGTTTTATAGAATTGGGTTGTGTGAACATAAGATTTCAATAGGGGAGATTATTATGGTGTTAGTGAATGAAATCAAATCCAAACAAAGAACAAACTAAGATAACACCCTAATCCTATCTGAAAGGGGGAGCATATTAACAAAACCAAATGAGAAACACAACTAGAATGCAAAGACAAAGAAATCCTTCACCTTCCTTGGATGCTCCAAATAGCTTGTTAAAGTGGCTTGCTTGGCTTGTGCTCAATGAGTCTTCATCAAAGGAGGCTTGGCTATCTCCTCTTCTCCTTGGCACCTTTTTGATGTCTTTGGCTTTGGCTTGGCTAACCAATTTGGCATTATAACACTAATTGCAATGGATTTTGGAATTATTTAAGCATTATAACTTTGCACTATCCAAGCTTAAAAATGATGTTCATGGTTCTTGTATTTATAGATTTTCAAAATAGTTCAGGATCAACCATGATCATCCATCTCAAGATTGAGATGTGTGGCCATGAATAAATCCAATTATGCAAATAAAATACATAAATACCCTCATCGTGATTTGGGAAGAAGGGGAATTGAGGTATGAGAGGCATTGATGAGGCATGGGAGGGCTTAATCTTGATATTTTATGCATTTATGGATTATGGATACCACCCCATAGAAATGATGTCATTTGATGATGCAGTTATTCAATACCAATTTCCAAAAAGAAATATTCAACAAGAAATTTGGTAGAAAAGAGTAATCCAGAGCACCCAAGTGCGAAAATGTCATTTTGACTTGAAATGATTTTATCGAAGTTAGCTATTTCATAAATTGAATTGCCCCATTTAGTGACACTCTAGCCAAAATTGGCACTTGAATATAATAGGTTCACATCATTTCGCATGTTTTAGTGTTTTTAGGCAAAATTGTGTATTTTAGTAGAAATTGATCAAAAGTCTGGTTGGAGGTTATCGATGGCCACTTTTAGGTGTCTAAAATTTTCCCCTATTTGGGAACACATTTTTAGCTATAATCATAGTAACATCTCAAATAAAGAAAAGGTCATATATGCTTACAACTTCAATGATAATTGATGAACTGTATGATGCACCTTCGAGGGAATGTTTGACATAAGTAGGTCAATAATCGGTCCCATGAAAAGAAAGAAGTGAAATGAGGGGACCTAAGAAAGGAAGATGATGGGGTGAAAACACAATGAGTTTGAAAAATTAGTCAAAATCATTGAGAATGCAAGTGGGATGGTGTACAATGGTTTTCCCAAAGGTGGTTATAAGAATTGTACCCCAATAGTGGCAACGTGGTATGTCAACATAATGATTTACCACCCCAAGTTGGTTATAATGATTGAGAAGATGGAGTTGACCCAATTAGGATAGACAAACAAGATAATAGCATGCTCCTGTTTGGTCAAAATAAAGTAAATTTGATGAGAACACAATGATTTACCCAAAGGTGGTTATAATCATTTAGAAATGTAGGTGTGATAGTGTACAATGATTTCCCCATAGGTGGTAATAATCATTGGACCTCGATTATGGAAAACATGATTGATTGGTTATTGATGATGGTGAATTAAAATAGAGGGTAATGATGAATTGGAATGACCTACTAGTAAGGAGATACTCATCTAAACTAATAAAGTTTGAAATTCTTTCATTATTTAATTACTCTATTTAGGATATTATTAGGATTATTAGTGTTAAGGAGATGTTAATGCCATTGTTTCTATGTATGCTTCTTGAATCTAAATTTTTTTGTAGCACTTGATAGTAAGCATCATGATTGAACACCATGAGGACTAGGCCAAAAGATGCATAAGGACTAACTCCCAAAAACCAACATTCAAGGAGAAACAATGAACCAATAATAAAAACCATGATGATAATGTAAACACATGAATATGGATGGATTTAGGTATAATTTCACAAGGAATCACCCAATGAATGCACATAGATCGAATCAATGCAACAGTTCTAAAAGCAAACAAATAGGCACACAAACAACAAACAAACAAGCAAAGAAATAAAAAAAGAAACAAATAATAGTTATTACTAATGTTAATACAAACAACATGACTTAAACCTATGTAACAAACATTTCCCCTAGAAAATAGGTGACAACTTAGAAAATAAACATGACTGGGGGAATAGAAGAAAAGGAAGGGGGTGGCCAAGATATCTCCATATACACTAGGTAAGAGGGCATTGCCTACATAGTTCCATGGATGTAATATCCAATAAAAACTTCAAGACAAATCTAGTTCTCCTAGGGAATGGGAAGAAAATGATAATTGATGAAAAAAAACATGATGGATGAGATAAAAGAATATGAATGAACTCACAAAATGGTGAGAGCATGGGAGGAAAAGGCCAAAAAGGATGGGAAAACTAAGTGATAAGTGATTTGCTTATGACTCAGTAAGGGTTCCCAAAATATTCAAGGCAAATAAGTGGTTAATGTTTTTGGTTTTTTCTAATGATTTTACAAATGTTTTTAGAATTTTTAAAGTATCTCAACTTGATCGAAAATGATGAGACACTAAATTTTTTAAGCTTGAAAAATGATGAAAATGTTGTTTAATATGCTCATAAAAAGGTGAGAGCATGGCTTAATATGCTCAAAAAGTGGTGAGAGCATAGTGGAAAGGGTGATTGAGCTAACCTCAACAAGTATCAAGCACTGCCTACATAGTCCTAGTATGAGACCTCTAGTCACTATAGTTCTACCTTATAATAGAGAAATCTAACTAGTATAGCATCTAATTCAAACAAAATAGGCATAGGTGGTATGAAGTCATAGTATGTCATAGAGAATTTCTATTTGGTATGTTCAAGGAACAATAAACAAGTGTTGCCCGTAGTTTTCCCATAGGCAGTTATAACTAAGATACAATGGTGTAGGTCACTGAGACTAATTTTCCCATAGGTGGTTATAATTAGTATCAAGACAATGAGAGAGAATGAAACAAGAAATGAAAGATGCAACTGCCAAATGTCTATCTTACTACTCTAAAATATTGTCTCTGTCTAAAATGTGTGAAACAACTACTGAAATTAAAGCTAAAGCCTCTTGTTGAATGTGGTTCTAGAATGAATAAAATAGAACCAAGGTCATAGGACTAGGTAGGGTGGGAGAAATCAACTTGATTTATGGGGAAAGTATGGTAATATAGACATGTGACAGGAAAAGTGATAGGTTGGTAGGATGATAAAATGATACAACTTGAAATGGTCTTTATAGACAATACACCAAGTCACTCAAGCATAATACCGCTTGAGGTGGATAATGTTCATCGGCTCATCAAGTTCATGGCCATCTAGTATGGTAAGCCTATATGCTCCCGTTCCAAAGTTTGTTGTAATTATGAAAGGACCAACCCATTTGGGTTTGAACTTACCTTTATGCTTCTTTTTGGCCATGGTATTCTTTTGGTTTTCTTTAAGGACAAGATCACAAAGTTCAAATTCTCTATGTTTCACACATCGATTGTAGTGACCTCAAAGTTGATTATGATAGGCTTAGAGATTATTCACCACATCCATGTGTTTCTCACCAAGTAACTCTAGTTTTTTTAAGTGAACTACTCGATAGTTATTATCATCTAAGACATGCTTGAAAGAGATGCATAGAGAAGGCAACTTGACCTCAATGGGAAGGATGGCATTTATACCATAACTAAGTGAATATGGAGTGGTTCCTATGGGTGTACAATGATTGGTATGGTATGCCCAAAGGGCACAAAATATTTGAAGGTGTCAATCATAATTGGAATTATTGATAATCATTTTTAGAATGTTGATAATGGTTTTATTTGATGCTTCAGCCTGGCCATTACCTTGAGGGCAATATGTTGTAGAAAAGTGTTGTGTGATGTTGTATTCAACAAATAGATTTTTTAAAATCATTGTTCTTGAATGATCCTCCATTATTAGATAGAATGTCAAAAGGGATACCATAGCCCCAAATAAGATGGTTGAAAATGAAATTGGAAATTTGTTTTCCATTCATGTGAGGGGTATAGCTTCAACCCACTTAGTGAAATATTTGGTGGTGGTAAGGCTATGTTTATGGTTGTCAAATGAGGTAGGATTGATCTTCCCAATGAGGTCAAGGCCATATATAGCAAATGTCTATGGTGTCAACATGGGTTTCAGATTCTTGGCTAGGACATGAATAAAATTAGCATGCCATTGACACTTGTCACACTTATTTACATATACATTTATATCCATTATGGGCCAATAATAACTAGTATGTAAGATATTTTTGGATAGGATTTCCCTACTAGTTTGGGCTCCACATACTCCTTCATGAACTTCTTGTAATGCTAGCGTAAATTCTACTAAATTTAAACAATGAAGCAGAGTACCATCAAAACTATGGTGGTAAAGGGTTGATCCAAGTAAAGATATAATGAGTGGTTTGGTAGATAAAGTCTTTGGATTATTTTCAATATAGTTCAGGTGGTAAAACTTGGTCATGGAGGTAGTTATAAAGGTCTGAGTAATAGATAGAGTTAGGACCAATAATATCACAAATCATCATGATGGTTGAAGGTTCATGAGCTAGTGTACCAAGTTCTCATTAAGAAACTGATACTATTTAGATGTGTCTATTTGTTGAATTAGAGATCTAATAGTGGCCATAGCATCTGTAGTTTTATTACTTGCCTTTGGTATATGCTCAAACTAAATGTCAACAATTTGTCATTTGAGAGTGTCGACCATGGCCTTATATAGAACCAACTTGTCATCTTTGGTTTAAAAATGGTTTGTACCCTAATTCATGATGAGCTAAGAATCACCATAAACCTTGAGATGAGATATGTTCCATTTTACCACTTGGAAAAGTCCTAAAATAAGTGCTTCATATTCAACCATGTTATTGGTACAAGGAAACCTGATCCTAAATGATTTAGGGATTAGATCCCCCTATGGTGTAATGAATATAAGGCCTTCCCCTGATCTATGTGTTGTCAATGATCCATAAAAATATAGCTTCCAATGCTATTCCTCAAGAGGTGTGTCAATGATGGTCATTATAGATTCATCGAGAAATTGGAATATGAGTGGATTTGTATCATCAAGGGGTGCTTTAGCAAGTTGATTTGCAAGAACTTGCCCCTTAATGGATTTTTGGTTGACATACTTAATTTCAAACTCACTAAGAAGTATGATCCATTTAGCCATGCAGCCTTGTAAATTTGTTTTAGATAGTAGATACTTGAGTGGATCTACTTTTGAAATAACCATGGTCTTATTATTTAACATGTAATGGCATAGTTTTTGAGTTATGAAGACCATGGTTAAATAGGCTTTTTTATGGGCATATAATTATGTTCATACATGAATAGTGTATGGCTTAGATAATACACAATATGCTCTTTTCCATTATCATCATGTTGAGCTAAAATTACCCCTAGGGCATTGTTAGTAGCACATAGGTATAACAAGAATGGATTTCCTGGTATAGGAGGCAATAAAATAGGTGGGCTTGCCAGATAATACTTTAGTTACTTGAAGGCTATTTGGAAGTGATCATCCTAGTGAAATGTGACTCCCTTATTTAAAATATGTATAAAAGGATGGTATTTTTTGGATAATTATGATATGAAAAATCAGATAAATTAGATTTTACCCTACAAACTACTGAGATGCTTCAAATTAGTCGATGGTTTCATCTCTATTATAGCTTGGACTTTGGCCAAATCAACTTGAATGCCTCGAGGAGACATAATGAAGCCTAGTAATTTGCTTGATGTGACTCTAAAGGCATACTTCTTAGGATTAAGTCTACCTTTGTACTCAAGCAATCTTTCAAATATTCTATGTAGCATTATTGGGTGATTAAACCTAGTATTTGATTTGCCTACAATGTCATTAACATAGTCTTCAACAATATCATGCATCATATCATAAAATATCATAGTCGTAGCTCTTTTTTAGGTGGCCCCTACATTCTTCAAACCAAACAACATAACCTTATAATATAATGTTCCTCATGGAGTGGTGAACATTGTTTTATGTTGGTCTTCTGGTGTTATTATAATCTGGTTGTATCCCAAAAAGTTATCCATTAATTAAAGCATGTCATAAACCATTGTGGATTCAATGATCATGTCAATGTTTGGTAATATAAATTCATCCTTACAGCAAGATTTATTTATATCATAAAAATTAGTACAAATTCTGATCCCTTATAGATATTTTCTAACTGGCACAACATTAGATATCCACTCTGAATAGTCAATTGATCAAATGCATCCTATATGTAAGAGTTTTTACAACTATTTATTCACTAATACAAAAATATGAGGATGCATTTTTCACAGTTTTTGTTTTATTGGTTTGGCATAAAGATTAACCATGAGGTGGTGCATAACCAAGGTGGGGTCCAAACCTGGCATGTTAGAGTATGCCCATGTAAAAATATCTACAAATTCCCTCAAAAGGGTTATAAGGACTTCATGCTCCTTATTAGTAAGGGAAGTGCCTAGCTTGATCAATTTTAGGTCATCTATGGATCTTATGTTAACCTCAGTTGTATCATCCACTAGAAGGGTCAAATCATCTTCAAGGATAGTGGGTGATGATCTGAAGTAGCTGGTGATAATAGATTCCTTTGTTAGGACTGGTTCTTTAATTTTTCTTTGGTATGATGAATCAAAATCCCCTAAGGGAGATTTGGCCATGTAACAAAAACTATTAGAAACTCCTAAATGATTTGATCAAAGGCTTGTTGTTCTAAAAAACTGAACTCTGACTCATAGAAAAGTTTGTTGTTGGTGGTCTCCTAAGCTATGGTTGAATAAGGTTGAACACCCCCATCTAATGGCACCTAAAATAGGTTTTCACCACTAGACTAGCCTTTTTATTTACTTTTTTCCTGGTCAGAAAGCACCTCAAATAGGTTTTCACTTTTGGACCTCAATGTTTTAATTATTTATTTTTGGCTAAGGGTGTTCACCCACTCTCCAAAATAGGCTTTAGGATCCAACTTGACTGAGAACCATAATTTATGGTCACCCAATGGAACAGTGTCTCTAAGGCCAAGAAAATCATAGAAACCCTCATCATTTTGAAATACATCAATCAACATGTTGGACTCTTATTGGTCTCAATCTATCATTTGGGGATAATACAATGGTAGTGGGTTGTGATGAATGACCGGGCTAAGGGTACAAATAAAATGGGTATTAAACAGGTTAGTTTTGGCTAGGTCATCAAAAGGCTATGATCAAACTCTACTTAACTACTGGCATCCCCAGCACTAGTTGATGGCGATAGAACATGAGTAAGGTATATAGAGTCACCCCCAAACAATTTAAATCTAAGTCCATAGGGTCCTTTATATTTGGTCATGTAAATTGGCTCAAGTGTTCCCCTTTGATTAGGTCTGAGACATCCTCCTTCATGGTCTTGATTGTTCATGATCCTATTAGGAATAGGATACTTTGCATTCTCATAATAATCAGCTTGGTTATCATTATATAACCATTATTCATCCCTTTTAAGAGGGTCTAGTTCTAGGCCAGATGTTGGTACAAATGTGACAGGTGCTTTACCTTTGCTCTTTTTTTTCCATTTTGGATGAAGTGGCTTAGTTTTAGGTCTTTCAAAAGACTTTGGATTTTGTAGAAGGTTTGTAATATGAAAGGTATAATGGGTTACATACTCTCCTAGGTAGTTAGGTGAGATAGTAAAATGATTAGATATTTTAGGAGGTAGAATGTGGGAAAGGGAATCAAGGGCATTAGGATCAATGCAATTGTCCTCTAACAAATCAAGGAGTATTATTTTTCCTTTATCTTGCTTGGTCATTAGATTCATGATGAAACTTTAGTTATAACTCTTGTACTTAGCCTCTAGGTGTTTGCATTTCTTATATGGATACAAATCTCTTGGTATACAAACTTCCATCCTTGAATGGGATAACTTGATTCATTGGTACAACATAGATGGGATGGCATTAATTTCATGTAACCAAGGTCTTCCCAAAAGCATATTGTATTACAAATTGAGATCTAACACATGGCAAAGTTATCATGAATAGGGATGAGGAAGAGATTAGGGATGATTAGTGATGATGAGAGAGTTATTAGGGATGATGAAGGATGGGGATGTAATGATTAGGGATGATGAGGGATAGTGAGGGTTAATGAAAGAGTGATTATGGATGATAAGGGAGTGATTAGAGATGACTAGGGATAGGGAGGGTCAATTAAGGAGTGATTAAGGACAATGAAGAATGATGAAAGAGTGATTAGGGGTAATGAGGAATCAGTAAGAAGTGATCAAGTATGAGGGAGGGATGATAAATAAGTGAAATTAACACAAAGTGGTCATTTGATGTGTGCAGGTCATCAATATGACCTACACTACTCAAATCATACCACTTTGGATCAAGTTCAAAGTGATTAGTTTTCAAACTTAAATATTAACAAACATAGGACTCTTATAAATGCCAAGAATCAATCCAAAAGGCACAAAAACCTAAAAAATGACTATATATTTACCAAAAATGGACACAATTACAAAAGTTATGTACTGAAATCCCTAGGTTTAATACCTAGACCCTAAAAAAATCTAAGTACTGACTAGATTGGATTTCATAAAACTATTTCCCACATCATAAGGTGTGAAACTATGATACTAACTCTATCAGATGTTGACTGACCCTAATTTCTTATGGACAATGAGGGATGATGAGGGATGAGGAGGGAGTGTAAGGAAGGATGAGGGATAGTGAGGGTCAATAAGGGAGTAATCAGGGATGATGGAGTGATTAGAGATGACTAAGGACAATGAATTTCAATGAGGGAATGATTAGGGATAATGAACAATGATGATAAATTGATTAAGGGTGATAAGGCATGAGTAGGAAGTGATCAGGGATGAGGGAGGGATGATGGACAAGTGAAATTAACACAAAGTGGTCATTTGATGTGTGTAAGTCATCAATGTGACCTATGCTACCCCAATCACACCACTTTGCATCAATTTTAAAGTGAGTGGTTTGCAAACTTCAATTTTGACAAACCTAAGACTCCTAAAAATGTTAGAAATCAATCTGAAAGGCACAAAAACCTAAAAAATGACTATATATTTACCAAAAATGGATATCAATTGAAAAAATTATGTTCTAAAATCCCTAAGTTTAATACTTAGACCCTAAAAATGTCTAAGTACTAACCTAATTAGAATTTGAAAAACTATTTTCCACATCGTAAGGTGTGCAACTGTTAGACCAACTCTATCAAATGCTGAGTGACCCTAGTTTCTTATATTTACTAAAGTAAATTTAAAGTATAAGAAAATACATGTAAAAAAAATAAATGTAATAATATAAATGTAAACTTATACTTAGAGTAGTAAATATAAGATTATGGCCAAAGTTGCCTTCATGTGCAACTCCCACATGTTTTAAGGTGTTGACAATATATAACGTGATTATGTTATTAAGTAACATGATTGCATTATTAATGTGATCATGTTATTAACGTGATCACGGTATTTGAATTTGAATTCAATTCTCATGCATTTTGGCTTAGGAATGGCTTAGATTCTCGAGCCAAAGACTTGGACTATCAATTTACAATCAAGTTTTGAAAGGTATGAAAATAAATAACAAATTTTAACCTTGATTTCCGAATACACTAAAAATTTCAATGTTAAAATTCAAAAACTTGATACCATCATGACAAGCACACTCTCCTCTTTCCAAAAATATGATTTTTATAATTTTTGGACTAAAAAGTTTCAAACTATGTTGATTTCTAACTATGCTCTTTTTAGGCCACCACATGCCGTAAACATGCATGCCTATACATGTTCATGTAATTTGTCTTTCATTGATCCAAGTGAAAAACAAATTATATGGTGACTAAATAGGCCTAATTCTACACACATTAAAAAAAATGATTTTTCATTTTTTTTAGGTAGTTAGGCATGTCACCTGGACAACTATCCATTTTTTTGTCAATTTTTAGGACTATTTACTTGTAAATTCATAAAAAAAATATAGGTGACTTAATATAATATATTATATAAATTTTCCCCAAAGGGTTTCAAATAATATTAAATGCTGCTCAAAAAATGGTGTGTCACAGTTGTCTATCTACTATGTTTTCTGGAAAAAAACAAGAGTTACTCTTCAAATTTTAGATGTTTGTCCTAGTTATAATTAACAATTTTTTTTTTAAAATAGTGTCTTGGAAACTAGACTCAAAATTTTGCATTTCATGTTCTTACACCATCTTGAAATTTGGAGTGTAGATATCTTAAATTATCTATAAAATTTCAGATTTCTGAAATTTTAGAAAAATCATGTCCACGAGTAGGCCACCTTTTGCCCCCCAACATTGTGCACTTACCCACACATGCACACAAAAAATAATATAAATATTCTATAGGTATCTATGTCATTATAACCCACTATCATATTTTTGATTGAAGTACTCTAGCATTCACTGTGAAAATTTTTAACCAAGAAGCCCACACCACATGAATAAATGCAACATTGAATGGTAGATCATACCTGCCTTGTAGAAAATTTTCCTCTATTTGTTGCATGGTTAATACCCAACCTCAATCCAAGTGAAGTGTAAAATAACATAAAAAATTCATCCAATTAGCTTGCATCAAATATTATTATTTTATTTATCCCGTAAAAAACCTACTATTTCACTTTGTAAAAGGCTTATATTTTTTTAGCACTAATCAATAGAATCTGCATGAATATTAGATTTGATAATAATTCCAAGATAAATCTAAGTTATTCCAAAATTATCCTAAGTTAGAGGGTAATCAAATGCAATAGTTTCTAAATTATACATCTCAATAGTTTCAAAAATGAATTTGCAAGCAAACTCTTCAATAATAATAGTTTGTTTCCTATGAAATTTTATTTGCCCAGTATTGATCCATGCATTTTTGTGCAGGTTAACTAAAATGAAGTGAGGAAAAAAATTAAATTTTTTAAATGCCTCATCTTTGGAATTAAAGCCAATATTTTGGATGTAGTAATAGAATTTGTAGTGGAGACAACCTGCATAATAACAATAGATGAATCAATGCTTGAGAAATACATATGTAGAGAAGAAACATTGTGACATACTTAGTAAAGATCAAGAACATAAGATTTTAATTTTGTTTTTAGGATGATATGGCATGCAACTTTATATTAAAAAGGATATCACATAGTTTTAGTTTCTATCAATGACATATTTGTATACATGAGCAATATAGACATGTCAAGAAAACAATAGAAATAAACATTAACATTAACAAAAAACAAGTCACACATGTTAAACAGGGCCAATTAAGTCAGACCAATTTATATTTTTTAGCAAAATGATGATTAATATTTTGTGTTTGTATTTTATGTTAGTATGCCCTAGTGATTTGTCACTTGTTTGAAAGCCATGTTTAGATATGCTTTCTTGGTTTAAACTTGTCAAGGTTTTACTGGGTTTATAGAACATGAAATTAGTATACTATAATTTTTTTTTAATCATGAATCCTTAACCAAAAGACTAAATGGAAGTCTCAGGGGTAGTATTCTAATTATTCATACATGCAAAAGCATCTCATGTTATTTTAGCTTTATTAAAACTTGTATGCTGAAATATGACTTGTATACCTTGATGGTCATCCCCCCATTTATAACCTCTAACATATCTGGGTTTGTGTTTCACAAGACAAGGCCAAGATTTATTTGAATTATAGGTTGGAATTTACAACATCTATAACATTGATTAATCTTTTTAGAATTAGATGCAATACTGTAATGAAGTAAATTTCTATATGAAAGTACATAATTTGTCAATCTAGTCATTGCTATAAAGAAAGGACTTTATCTAAAGAAAACCAATATATTACCTATCCCATTTATTAAGTATGTATCCTGTAGCTCTTTGATTGTTTATCAGTTATCATATTTCAAGTAATTTATTTGTTGCTCATTTAAAAAACAATAAGTCTTTAACTATAATGGTGATAAGAGCAGAGACCAATCCTTGTTTCCTATGTTCTTTTGCAGCTTCATCTATACCTGAGACTGTGATCATAAAATATGGTTATTATATTAGAGTGGTATTGATAGCATAATACCCATGATGAAAATGTTTTGGCATCTTGTTCGTTGTGTCCAAGAGAACTTGGAATGGTTTTGTTGCATGTATAAGATCTAGTAAAAGAGAGCAAACACAAAAATCAATAATATGAAATAGAGCATTGATATGTATCTATTATGTGATCTATTTTTTTTGCTTGCAAATAATTAATAAATAAATACATGGGAAATAAGTCATATTCATAGTACGTGATCACTTAATGAATTACATTTTAAGCCTAATTATGGATGGCAGAGCACATGGAATCAAAACATCTTTTGTGAATTGTTCATGTGAAATTTTTTTGAGTAATTTATTACTGAGAACATGATATTTTGATTATACTTATGAATTTCATCTAGGACTAGATGTAAATTGTATAACAATAAAAAATAGGGGTTAACTATGGGAAAATGCAATGAAAGAGGACTAGAAAAAAAGGATTTATATGCAACATCATTTATCATTTTTACTTGTATATTAATAAAAATATATCAAATCCACATATACAAGGATTTATAAGTAACCTTTGTTATATACTTTGGTCAGGATTTAGAATCATGGATCTATAATCTAAATGACATGGGTGAAATAATTGCATTGCATGGACCTTCTTATTAAGAATTCTACCTCTACAACATGCTTTAAAAAATTTGAAGCACTACCTTGTAAATGAGTAAAGGTAAGATAAATATACATCGATCTAGTATAGATTATTTATAATAAAATAGTAATTATTCCCAAATATGCTAGTGAATTAGATTCTATTGATTACAATTAATTTTGCTCAAAATCCAAGGTCAACATTGAATCTTGGCATCATACCTATGGAAAAGAAAATTTAGTGACATGATTATAGATCAAGGTAAAGAATATGCATTTTGTGAATAACATTGTGAATTTTTTTGACAAACTATTAACATTTAGTGGAGCAAAATCCGTTTCACCTACAAAAAATGAAATCTTCTTGCCTTAACTCATCTTCATGAAACTTGAATTAAGAAAAAGATAGATTAAATCATTCAAGTTAAAAATATGAAAAAATTACAACAAAGCATCTTAATATTTAGTTAACCATAAAAAAACATGCTTAGTTACCACTTGGCTTATTTCCAAACCTTCTAACATCACAAAACTTAGTAAACCATAGCAAGCTTTTTTAGACATCTAGTTGTTTATAACCCACTATCATGTTCTTTGATAAATTAGTGTAGTATTCAATGCAAAATCATCAAACCAAGCATGCCACATCACATGAAAAAATGTAGCAAGAAGGTATATAAAATAATGTTATTTGCTGAGAGCTAATTGGTTGAATTATTTTTTGTTATTCCCTACTTCAGTTGATTCAAGGCTAAGCATTAACTATGTAGGAAACAGAGGGTGGGTTTGTATAAGGTGGATATGATGTGGCATTTAATGTTGTATTTTTTTGTATGGTGTGGGTTGGTGGTATGATTATTTTGCATTGATTTTTGAAATAATTAATCAAAGAACATGGAAGTAGGTTGTAAAGATCTAGATGTCTGTAGAAGCTTATTGTAGCTTGTTAGGTTTCTTTTCAAGTCTTAATGCAAATTCAAATGGCATTAACATATCTAATGTTGAAGCTTGTATAATTAAACCAAAATCCTGAATATATTCAGAGATTTGAACAAGATGAATTGACTATAAAAAAGAGCCATTATACCAAAGTCTGGTAATGTCAAAAAGAATGGAATTCACTTTCTACTCCAATCAAATAACATAATTATATGCATATTTTAAATATGCAATGAAAAAAAATCATGTTTATGACCATATAATTAAAGTCCCAAGAAGATCTAACTCCATCCTTATGAATTATTCATTATGGAAATATCAAAGAAAAAGGGGTGAAGGGGAACAAGGATTTTGCTTGCATTGGAACTAGGAGTAGAAGAAGTGCCAACATGCTTATCAATTGCCAAGAAACGGTAGATTATAAGAATGATGATGTCTTCGATGTGAAAAGATATAGAATTATTGGTATTTTTTTTAGATTTTTTTGGCCATTAGAACTGATTAGATATTTAATATTATGAAAAGATTATATGATTCAATAACATTGTGGCATAGCATTGGTTTTAGTTTTGGTTCTATAAAAAATAAAATACCTTATTTCTAATAGCAGATTTCCATATCTATTTTTTAACATAAAAATAATAATTTATGCTAAAATTGAATGCCTAGTGTTAATAAAAAGTATGGGAAGCTTCAAAACCAAACACTAAGATTCAAACATGCACTTGATTTAGAACAATGCAATAGATAATACAATTTAATAAGGAAAAAAACTAATTCTAAAATCCATGTTTAAACCTATATTTAGACTATTAATTAAAAAAAATTGGGCTTATTTTATCCTAGGTGATGATAGAAGATGGAACACTAAAAATAATTAATACGCAAAATGGGATAGTTAAGTTGATATAGGCCTAGTCCTCCTCACAAAATTTAGACATCATTCTAGTTAATATGGTTATCCTTTGGCACAATATATTTTATACGAAACTTTTATATAGTCAATTTATTTTTTTAAATATTATTTTAATGGCTTTATTAACCTTAGTGATTCATCACCACAAAAATATGATCTGCATGGGTAAACAAAATGAAGATATTTAAATCTACTACAAAGAATTTGAGTTTAAGTTGGTAAGGCTCAAGGTTGAAAAGCATAACCTCACTTAATTAGTCACTTAAGTTTAACCTTGTTTTTCCAAAAAACACTAATGACAATAAATACACAGTTTTTTGCTTGTCAGTAGATAACATAGGCAACCTAGGTATTACACCTAATTGCACAAGGAATCATCATAACCATGCAAACATGGAAAATACTTACAATGGGGAATACATAGTTATCCCCTTGTCATCAAATAATATAGAAAACCCAGGTATTATATATAATTTTAGAATGAATCATCATAACCATGCAAACATATAAAATCCTAATAGCTTAACCTATATATACAACTACCTAGTAGGTATATGCTTGTTAACTGGGTAGGGTGGTGCATAATAAATGCAGAATCACATCCTAAATAAGAAAGGTATATCTTAGGCCTAATTTCACTTGTTTGGACTGAAACCTTCACCTAACATGACCTTAATAACTTGAAAAAACTTAGACTTTCACTTGAATTCCTAGTACTCCTTGCCTAAACACACACTCTTACAAATAGTGATCAAGAACCTAAAATTACCTTACTTATGTAGGTCAAAAGTAAAAGTCACCTATTTATTTATCACTGAGCACTTTGAAAAAGTTAGATTTGTGAAACCTTTAACATTTTTTTAAAGGCAAAAAATAATTCAAATACACCATCAAAAGCCACATATTGTCACCCCCATCAAAACCCCATATTTTCATCATTGCCCAAAATAAAACCTAAAAAAATAAAGGGTTATCTATCCTTGACTAAAGTGATGCAAAGACCTATATTTTAAATCTCAAGGCCAAAATTAAGTAAACATAACACAAGTCATGAGGTTCTCTAGCCTGATAAATATTTAAACCAATTCATTGCCTAAAATGATGATCCAATGTAGTAAAGAAGATCAATAGAAATATTTTAGAAGAAATGCGATCAAAACTATAGATGGAAGTAAAATATTTAAATCAATCCTCATCCTGGATGGCATGCCCCTAACCCCATACTAAATAGACAAAATCCAAAATCTTGAACAAATGTTCTTTCACAAATATTAAAACTAATTTATGCCTTACAATGCAAAATAAAATACGGTATACAAAATAAAAGAGACCACACAAGATTTTTTTAATTTTTTGATGAATCAAAGTTACATTGATATGTAGTTAAAATCATTACAAAGTAACTTTATCTTTGAACTATTTATAAATCTATTGGCCAATCTGATTCCATTTATTATGGCACAAAAAAATATAATCCTTTTGTAAAATGAAATAGCATGGTTTTTAATGGGGTAGATAAATTAATATGATTTGGAATAAGTTGATTGGCTTATTTTTTTTTGTTATTTCCCACTTCGCTTGGATTTAAGTTGGGCATTAACCATGTGGTAGAAGATAACTTTGTACAAGATGGGTATGATTTGAAATTCAATATTATATTTATTTGAGTGATGTGTATTGCCTAGTTTGAAGATTTTTTATCGAATGTCAAATCAGTTCACCAAAGAACATGGCAATGGGTTATAAAGATCTAGATGCCTATAGAAACTTTCTATGGTTTGTCGGATTTGGTTAAGCGAGAAGGGTTAAAGATAAGCCAAGCAATAACTATGCAAGTATTTGTTTATGATTAACTGAATATTATGTCTTATTTTGTAAGATATAAGTAAGACTTTTTGCTAGAGTTGAATGCCCGTTCTCACCTATTTCATAAGATAAAGGCCATTTTACAAGTTATTTGTAGTTGCATATTTGGAGCAAGTATAGTGGCAATCCTACAGTAATGATAGAATTTGTGTCTTCTTGCAAGAATCTATATATTCACATGTTAAATTCAACATATTTCAAGCAAGCTAAAAATACTGAAGCTTGGCATCATACCTAGGAAGAAAAAATAATGACATAATTATAGATGAAGACATAGAATATGCATTACGCCATTGGAATTGTGAGTGTTCTTGAGCAAGAATTCAATAATTTATAATATTGTACAATCACATTTTAGGGTTTTGAGTAAACCAAGTGTTATATATTCACCAAAATGGTAACACATATACAACCAATATTCAATATCAATATGTAAATATGAGGAAAATATTTGAATAGAAACACAAATAATGCAAAGAAGCAAACATAAATATCTATTGAACAATGAGAATCAAAATTTAGTGGAACATGATCTGGTGTTCTTACCAAATATGAAATATTCCCATTCCAAATAACAAAAACCAGTTACATAAGAATGTATAATTTCAAAAAGGGTTTCAAAAAACTACAAACATGTTTCTAGTGCAATTATTCTCTTATTTAAACCACAATTAAGCAATAGAGACATTAATCCATTCCAGTTAAAAATACAAACAATTTGTAATAAAGAATTTAAATATTCAGTGGGTTGTTAAAACACCTACACAATTATTGTGTGACTTCTCTCTTTAGAGGGTTTTGGTTTGCTAGGTGCATATGTATTTTGTTGTGGATTGTTGCAAGAATATTCTTTATAGCCAAAGTTTTATCTATCATTTTTTTTAGCTGAATCATGGAAGGTTTAGGAATGTTTATAAAACTAAAGCAATGAATATTTTGAATTTATTCATGGTGGTCTCACATTTATCAAGTCACAAGTTGTGTGCAATAATAATATAGATAGATAGAATCAAGGCAAAGACTTCAAAAAAACATAGAAGTTTTATGACTTTTTATAGCTAAAGGCCTAGGATTGAAACATTTGCAATCCATTAACTATAGCTACCATTTACTTTTGTAGTGGATTTATAGAGCATAATTGTGTACATTCAACATTCATATTGTACACGCATCCATATATGATGATGATTGTAAATACATCTAATCTAGAATCTAGTTGTAGTTAAAGATCCATGATTACAAATCCTAACCAAAGAATTAAAGAAGCCAAGCTATAAATCATGGTATGTATAATTATTTAAATCCATTATCAGTCATTTTCAATCGCATTTGCCCATATATGACCCCTTTCTTTTTTTTTCTTTTTTTTCTAGACTATGAATTAAGGAAGAGCCTACAAGCTCATGAACGCCTTAAATTTAAAGATGATGATGAAAATGTCCATGGGCTTGATTCCATACATTGTCCTAATCATCATAATTTCCTCTTACATCATGATTCTGGTATTTTTCAAAAGAAACATTCCCTATAGCAAAGTTGCCTACATCAGCTTTACAGAAGCAGTTCAAATAAAGGCTAACATTATATAATGTTAACACTATATTCAAGTCAAGAATTCTACAAAAGAAAAAAAGGGAAATCTCACAGTCATCATATTCATATTCAGGTAGAGTTGTAACTTGATTAGCTAGTAGTGGCAGTTGATAACTAGAAAATTATAAATGTGCATACCTAATTTAGATAGATTGTAAAAGGAATTTTTAAAATAGATGCAAGCTAAAAATATATTCAAAAAATACATCTTGCATAGAAAAAGAAACTAATACTTTTAGGAAAAATGAAAAGAGGATCAAGCTTGCCTTGAATATGATATGTCAAGTTATGTTGTGAATAAATAAAAAGTAATTATTGAGACATGCCTTATTGTCTCCAATCTAGAAAGGATATTTTTAAGCCTGGAGTTTCTAAAATCTAAAATAGAACCCAAAAAAAAGTTTTACACCCAGTGAATTAAGATGAAAAATAAGAGACATATTTACCATAATTAAAATAAAATACTTTATTCAAGAGGATCCCACATATAGGTTATAAGTTCATAACTAATTGATGTGTCTTGGTGAAGGTTGGGAATCCTCCTCTACAATGCATTAAATTATGACAAACATAAATAAACATGTAAATTTATTATATAGCATCAAGATAATTGATTAATCGGCAACATTGTTTAACAAAAAAATATACAAGATGCATTTTCATACCTTAATGATCTCTACAAATATCATTGTCTTACTAATTACCTTGCCCTAAGACATCTTCAGATGTATCTCTTGGCTTGAGAAATTTTATTAAGGGACTCGATTCTCAACATGTGCGTTGTATTGTCTAATGGATGAGCTCTAGATCTAAGCAGTCAATTACTTGTTCATACATCTTATCTTCATTATTTTTATTGTAGCTATAATACTAGGCACCATGATACTTGATAAAAAATGGTGCATAAATTAAAAATTAAACTACACAATTGTTAGAAATCATATAAGGTTGTAGATAAAATTTTCATATAATACTGAGCACCATGACATTAGATCAAAAAATGGATTTTAAATTGTAAACCAAATCATACAACTATCAAAAATGACAAATTCGAGGTAACATATGATATCTATAAGGATAAAAGTATAGTCTATAAATTACATAATTTTAGAATGACTAGAAGTGAAGATCTGTAAACAGCTGAATAACTTGCATTTTGACAATTTTTTTAATAGTGAACTTCATTGGTTTTGATCTATTTCCTACTATCTAAAGAAATATTGCCTCCATAGTAATAATAAGGCATAATGCCAATGTTGAAGTAGTTGTGTGATGTAAATCCTATCTAGATGATGTTATGCTTGGTGTAGATTAATTTGGCACTACACAACTTTGAATTCTAACAATGATTCAATATTAAGGGTCAATTTTACATACTTGAACATTAGAAACTAGTATTAAGAAAGGAATCCATTGTTGTCTCCATAATCCTAAACTTTTGTCAAATTAACACATGTAAGATCTTGAAACCTAGTTTGTTATTATATTCTTATAAATAAATTCAAGTCAGAAATTATAATTATACAATAACATATATCAAATATTACATTATTTTTAAGTTTTTTTACATTTTCATGTTAACAGGAAAGCACCATGCAAGATATCAATATCCTTTTCTTTAATTTTTATATGTATTAACTATTTTACTCATATGAAATTATAGAAATCAAGGTCAAAATAAGTTTTGATTTGTTGATTTAAATATGGAATAAGTTTATAGTAATGTTATACATAACATGAGCAATGAAGCTAACATAAGTATTAGTATTGTCAAAAAGTTGTTATTCCATGCCTTTAAACCATGTTCTTTTTGTGAAGCCAAAAAAATAAGAAACAACGTTATTAGCAAATGACAAGAACAATATTTTGAATGAAAAAAACATATTTGCAAGATAGTATTGTAACAAGCTTACAAGGATAGAAGTTGTTTTCATTCACATTTAATATCACAAATGGTACCATCCATTGAAATTGTGGTAATTCTATAAAGCTAAAATTTTCATAGTATAAAAATAGTTGCTAAGATGTCTTGTTTATATTGGTTGAAGGATATTGGAATCAGTTCTTACAGTAAAGTCTTAAGAAAAGTTTTCTTCAATATGCATTTGATCTTTCCTTCTTTTGTAGAGACATTTCAAGTCAATGCATAAACAAACAAATGTCCTGAATTTGGTGGGTATCTTAGACAATGCAAATAGTCATCATGTTCAAGATCCTTTGCTAAAATTGCATGGTGGAAAGAATTACACATTGGCTAAAAGGGAGTTGAATAAATGTGTTTTTCTTTTAACATTCCTATTATCTGTAGATGTATTTTTGAAAAATAATTTAATTCTTCTTATGAGTTAATAGAAAAAAAAGACAAAAGAAATATTTGTCTTGATGTTTACTCCAATGATTATTTTCAAATATTTTTTCATAGTTTCAACGGCCAATGGTTCGATGAAAGATGCAAAATTTATACAAAGTGTACGAGAACCTTTTAGGCCTTTTCATATGATGTTTTTAAAAATGTAGATATGTGTTTTTGGACATTAACTAGTCTTGAATTGCATGGAAATTTTTTTGATATTGTTAACTAAGTTGAATCTAAAAAAAGATAGTTTGTAGTTAATTCGTAAACAAAAAAACCATAATGTTTTTTTAAAAATGAAAAAAAAAGCTCATAATTGCATAGTTGTATTCTATTTCACCATCCTTGACATGCAAGTTAAATTGAGTATTTGTTTGTTGGTAACTTTTTATCAAGTCTCCAAATGAGCCAACTAAAAATGAATCATCCAAGTCTATAATATCAACAATCACATAGTCAGGTATAAGTTTACACTTTTTACAAACTGTAGGTAGGTTTTGCATGTTTGATTTTGCATTTAACATTATGTAGAAGGCAACATCCCCTCTTTCATATTTTGTTTTTTCCTTGATCAATAACTCTAAAATCCAAATACTTTTACCTAAAGATTTATATGTTTTGAATTTTTGAATTAATTTGTTGCTAATGTTCACTATTATTATCATTTATCCACAAACATCGACCAAGTCAATGTGTAGTATCTCTACCTTGATTAGGGAAGTAGGATTTGTAACATGAGTAGGTCTATAAACTATTAGAATATCCCCCTCAAATGCAGTAATTGTTTTCCTAGCATAAACCTCTAAAATTATGCATGAATAATTTGCTTGTGTATGTGCTAAGAGAAGAAAAAAAAGATGTTTTCTATTTTAAAGAGCATAATGACAAAATCAAAGTGAAAATTTGGTATTTTTTTTCCCAACAAAAAGATGCATTTGAGAACTAATAAAGAGGGGAAAAAATGATTCATGGTTCACCATTTTTACAATTGTTGTTGAGAATAACTTGTTTGAACTATACCATATAAAATAGTTTTTTGTTCTTTATCTGTTTCTTCTTGGTTTGAAATATTTTTTAATTCCATGTCTTCTCCTTCATTTTTTGAAATATAATGTCCACTCTTTTCTAATTTGTTCCAAAAATGAATGCAATAAACATATATTATAGTTTTATACATGAAAAATATGCAATGAAAAGAACTAGACATAATGTTTAAGCACCAAATAAATTAAATAAGTGAAACAACATGCTTTCTTTTGAGTTTTATGCATATACAAATGTAATTAACATAAACCAAATTTGTGCATGAGAAAAAGACTTTGAACAAAAAAACAAAATTCTTAACTATGATCATTGACTTATTTTAAATCTTAATGATTAGGTTTTATTATCTATGGCCACACATACTGCATTATGATTGGTATAATATGTTTCTATTTTTATAATCTGATTGGTTTACTTTGTAATATTTATCCAAACATGATCTATGATTTTATTCATATGTTACTTGTGTCTATGTGGCAAGAAATGCATATTGGAAGATGACATATTTCTTTCAAGTAGCATAATTGATTTATTAGAAATAGACATGTCAATGTTAAAATCTCTTAGTATGTAGATTTCTTTGGATGCATCTACATTTAATAGTTCCTTTTCAATAACATTGATGATATTCAAGATGCAAATAGATGGGAATGCATAGATATTAACAATTACAAATTCATGTTCACATATTACAGCATTTATTGTTAATGTTTCTACTTCATATGAAACCTATTGCATTGGTTGTGAGATGATTACATGATTTTGTACACATATCATGATACCATGGACATTATATACTAAGTTTTAGGTCAAGAAGTTTGAGTTAAGATTAAATCAATTGGAAGATGCAACATAAGTTTCTTGTCAGAATAATATATCACATCTCATCAAATCATGGTCATTTATAATGTACTCCACATGGGGATTGAGGTTGTCAGTATTCAAAGATCATATAATAATAGTTTAAGGCAATAAATTTGATTGGAGGTTGTGTTCAACCTTCCATTTTAAATTTAATTATATTATTGACATTTCAATACATATTTTGTTATTAACTATAAAGTTTTTTCCATAATTGGACCTAGAAAATATAATGAATCTATGATTTTCACACGAGAAATAGTTGTATATGCTAAGCCATGTCTCCTCACACCAAGTGGGTTGAATGAAACACCTTCCATGGTGATACCTTGTGACTTATGTATTATGTGTGCATAGGCTAGCTAGACTTGAAATTGACTTCACACTATTAATTATTTTCTTGTAAATGGGCATGTGAACCGGTTTAGATATTCAAAATATAGGAGTCTAATCTGAATCAATATGAATTTTATAGAGATGAACATGTTTTTTTCTTTTCAAGTTTCCAATGTTAATATCATTGAATTTAACACAAATAATGTCATTATTTTATTATTTGTTGTATAGTTTAAATATGCCATCTGAACTATTGACAAGGCCATCTTGAATGCATAATTCTTGACAAAAATCTCGATCAACATGTCAAGATTTATTATGGTTTTTTTGGTAGGCATATAGAATTAGCATATCCATATCTTTCATTTTATATATCTTCTTCTTTTCCTATTGCATGGATAAAAATTTCATTGTGTGGAACAAGAGCCAGCATTTTGTTATTGTCTGCTTCTACATCATTATTCAAGAAAAAAAGATATGGAAAGAAAGGATCATTTGGGGCTGGTTGTAAACATTTTTTATTAAGATATGTTATATCATGTTTTTTATGCAAGTATGTTCATATTCTATTTATAATCAAGTCAAAATTTTCATCCTTTTGATGCATGGGTTGTTGTAATTGATAAAAAAATACATTTTCTTTCAAAAAAAAAAATGGAATCAATTTGCTATTGATTTTTACATACTCAAAGATCAAATAATCATTCACAAGTTAAACTTGATAAAATTATCTATAAAAGATCATGTTAAATTTTCCAAAGAACACAGTCGATAGTTGCATTATGTCACGTAACTATTTATCAATGTGATATAACATTCTTGCTCTTACAAGTGAGATCTCATCAATTAACACTATTCTTAATTGATTGTAATGTTTGGAAAATGCATTTAGACATTCGTTGTTCAATAGAATAAGTTATGACTTGTTAAATGGCAATTAAAATGCAGAATGCAATTTGACTCCACCTATATTGTATGAAGCTTTTCCTGTGCATGAAAGAATAAGACCCTTCGGCTTGTAGGGACCACTTTCAATAATCTAATAGTAAATGTGACTTATAATTTTGTAGATACATTTTATTTAAATGTCTTTACCATGTATGCACCTCCTATTAGAAATCAGTACAATGGCTTGTTTTTATTTTTCCTTTTTTATAAGCAATGTATTTTATAATTTCATGTTGCTCTTCATTTAGCATCCATCAATGTTTATAGCATTCGGTGTTATAAATAAATGTATGGGGGAGAAATTCAAATGGTTTAAAACTACATTGGCTTGATACAAAGTTTGTTAATGGAAAGTCCATTTGCAGATCATATTCCTCTTGCATGTCCTTTACTTTGCTTAAATAAACTCTAATGTCTAATGTTTTCACAGTATCAAATTTAATTTTGTAGGTGATATGTTCTATGTCTCCCCAAGAAGGATTTATGTCACAATTGAGCTTCACCTCATTCAACTTTATTATATTTACTTGTGAATTTTATGCATGTTTCCATGTTTCAAGTCCTTGTTTTAAACTATCCTCATCATTTAAAAATGGTAGATACAATAACAATCATTCACAGTAATAGTTTTCAATGTCAAGATGATTATTATAATTAACAAATGTATAACATGACTTTTTTTCCTCTTCAATGGCTTTCCATTTTTTTAGTACTTAGAAGTAAACTTAGTTAAACAAACATGGTCAATGATAATAGGATGTGATATGTAATAGTCTATAGTAGATCGACATATTACATTTTCATAATCATCTAAATCATGTCTAAGAAACACTAAGGGTTTTAAGATAAATGTCCATTCATCAAGGCAATATGTGTTTACAAAAGTGCATGTTCTTAAACAATGTTTCAATGGTAATGATAATACCAAGTGAACAACTTGTTGCATAGGCATTTGTTGATATTTTAGCATTATATTTCCTAGTGTACAAAACATACTGATAGCATCTATGTGTATTATTACATGTTGTTTTCATATTTTCATAAAATCATGTGTGGTTTTTAAATTCCTTTTGTCATTATGAGGTATAGTATGTTTTTGCATTATCTGCATTTTAAAAAAAATATGCATCTGTATTGGCTTGCCACAAATATGACATGTTTGTTTATAAAACTATTGTTCCATACTTGTGATAATGTGCAGACAAATAAAATAGTAAGTTGTGTAATTGTGGCCTATATTTTTTCTAGGTATTAGGGCTCAGTCATACCCAAGTCCTATAAAAAGGTGTTGAAGGTATTTGAAGTAGTGTATCATTTTTTACTTAGTAGTAGATAAATTTATTTTGATGTTGAAATTGTAAGTTCATTTGCTATTTCAAATGGTGTAAGTATTATTGTTTGTCACATTGGCAATTGTGAAAAATTGTATCTACATTTTTTTTCCTTTTTTTCTTACAACTCTTAGTATGATGGTGTATATGTAGTTTTACCATATCATTTTCTAGAATGTCAGTATCACAAGTTATGTATTTTTCTATAAAATATACAATTATTGAATTTTTATCCTTTCTATATATTGATCTATATTTTATCCACACTGACCAATGCTCATGATAATTTCCTCTATGTTTAAATTCAGTTACACAAAAATAGTCATTAGTTTCTCCTAAGAAAAATTCATCACTGCATAATATTTATCTTAATGCATTGATGTGATGTCTATAATAGTGTGTGTATGTAACTATATCTATTTTTTTAATGAATGAATCATCATCATATTTGTTGAATTCACCAATTTTGTTAATTTTTTTCCTATGCTTTACATGTAATTTTTTCAATGTATCTATCAGTGGTTTCCAACGATGTTTGATGCTTGTTAAATTCAAGAAGAATATTGGAAGTACTTATTGGCATATCATGGAAAAGACATTTTTTTAATGCCTTACATGTAATCAGGGGAGATGTGTATTTTTTTGGATTTTACATATCCAATTTCTGATTTAAGCAATTTTCCTGAATTTGGTTTGAATTTTACATCCCTTGTTAGAAGATTTCTCCCCTTTAGCTGTCCTTTTCTAATTTAAACCCACATAGTCTTTCCAACTTGATCTATGATTATTTTTATTACTTTGAAAAATAATTTGGTGAGGTGATAGGCAAATTTATGATTGACATGTAATAGTTCCCATTGTGTTATTTTTTTATATGTAAATTTTGACACAATATCTTCATCATGAGGATTTCCAAAGAAAAGTGTTGTAAAATTCATTTCTTTAGAGTCCTTGTCTTTGAAAATTCCAAGTGGGTGATTGTCTTTCGCTGGTATAATTATAATCACTTTGTCCTATAATGCAATAATACATGTCGAGTCTATAAAACCATGTACTAGGGTGTCATTGTCACATCTTTCATCTGT
Organism: Torreya grandis; assembly: GCA_037957365.1. Lineage (NCBI taxonomy): Eukaryota > Viridiplantae > Streptophyta > Pinopsida > Cupressales > Taxaceae > Torreya > Torreya grandis. The sequence goes on along the minus strand of JARHVA010000288.1, from coordinate 3,655,428 downwards.
GTCAAAAGACATGCTTATTTCATTATCTATATCAAGTTTAGATTTATTTGAGACATTATTACTATTTGCATTGTCCATGATAGTATTAACTATGAGTGGTTTTCAATCAGGCTTAATCTGGACATTGTAAGCAATGTATAATTTTATTGTGCATAGTTCTTTCAATGCTTTCATGATGAGTTGTGGTTGAATAAATCCTTATTGATATGCATTTTTGTATTTTAATCACCTTTTTAGAGCTATATAAATTATTGTTTTCTCATATACAGATCTTGGCAATGCTTTTTTAATTTTATTAACATTTAGTGGGACATTGATAATTGGACCTCTTAGTCCGATCTGTGGTTTGTTATAGCCCAGCTCTCTTATCTGTCAAATTTTATTCTTAATGCAACAAGTCTTTCTTCAATATCTAATAACATAAGCATAGTTTTTAATTATTTATTTTGTCTAATATTAATAGGTGTTACAAATCTAGGAAGCATTCCATTCTTCAACAATTGGTTACAATTTGCATATATTTTCTTTTTTACAAATGACTTTATTTTTTCTTATTAATTGTTAGCATGTGTCCTTTTTAACTTGATTTAAAAGTTTTGTATTATGCTTAAAATGTAATTGTTTTAAAATAAAACAAACATGTATGGGATTGTCAATAATTCTTTTGTTAAAATTTTATATCGCTTGTCTAATAGGATTCTTTATAAGTTTCTTGTCTATGGGCCTTTTACATGCAATTTTCAATGTTCGAAGCAAATATTTTTTTTGTTGGTATTGTGCCTACATAATCAGTAAAAATTTGGATTTGTTCTATAGTTTTTTGTTTCATTATTAATGGTTTATATTATATATGATTTATATTTATTTCAAAAAAATGTTGTATATGGCATTTGAGTGAGAATAATCATTATAGATTTTGACAACCTGTTCATTTGTTGATGACCATAAACATGTTATTACTTTTAATAAATATGAAATCCATTGTAAAATAAATTTATTATCTTATATTCCACCATTATCATAGGGCGAATCTAGTTTCACAATGTATCCTTGCCAATTTGCATTAACTGGTATGTTCTTGATAACATTGTTTATTAGATTTATTTCCAAATAAGCATATTGTAGACACCAAAAAATTGCACACCACAGTTATGTATGTCACAACCTGACCTCCTTGAAACATCTGTTAGCCAGTTACCCCACCAAACCTCTAATTGGCTAAACCCAACCTTTTGACTAATTTAGCATTTGACCTTCAACTATCGACAGTCAGCAATCTGACCACCGACAGTTAACAGGACTACCAATGATAAACTATCCACTGCCTAAATAGTTAACTCTAGCATCAACTATAACTTGATTTTTTATAATGAGCTTGTGTGAGTCAATGCATGTCCAATTTAAATTTATATGCAATTGGAAACTCTCTTGAACCTACCCTTCCACCTCCCCTTATTTCCTGTAAAAAGAGAACTTCAGGAGGTGAAAAGGGATTGATCCACAACCTTTTTATTTGAAATTATCAGGAGCCATCTACATCTATCATCTTCATAGGTCAGATTTTCTTTTGTAGGTCAATCAATCAACATCAATCAGCAATCATCACTAGCAATCTCCATCAATGGACTTCTTATTCATTAAGCTATCAACTAAGTATTTTGTCATTATTCCAAGATATTAGTTTTTTTTATAGCTTGCACCCAATCCCTAACCTCTTGACCTCTTGAGAAATCAACCTCTAAACCAATCATCTCTAAGACTCACCCTCTATCTTGCAACCATTAGCCAACCAAAACCAACCTTGAACCAAATCAGTCAACCTTGCCTAACTAATATGTTTGACCCAAACTAGATTGACAGAAACTACCAATGATTAGTTATCTAACCATCGATGGTTAGTTGTCTAATCCCTGATGGTCATCTCAATTGTCGATGGTCAGCTTGACCATCGACGATCGCTATCAGACTAAAAACTAGCAAGTAACTAAAAAGCACCTACCACCTATCAACCTCAACTAGAACTTTATTTTATTGACCTCTGTCACAATACAGACTAGAAACAGTAACTTGACCCTAACCTGAACCAATTTTTTAATAGATTGGCATTCACCTTAATGTTATTTTGTTAATCTAAGCATTTCTTCTAAATATTATGTATTTCACCTAAATTAACTAATTTCATATCCATTATATAACCTTCTTTTATCATCATTAAATTATCTTAAAAGGTGAATTGATAGCCTCCAAGGGATTCATGTATTTCTTGGATCTAGCTTGCTAGGCAATCCACCTTCTTATCTAACTAACACAACCATTTTCTAGTCTCTTTCTTATGTTGGTCATCCTCCCAAGCCAAAGAGGAGATCTCACAACCATCTGGATCATGAAGTGCAAACCAAATCCAAGTTCTACCAACCTTACCCTTTATTTGTAGTTTTACTCTTTCCTCTTGAGGAAATAAAACAAAATTTGAGTATAACATTTTGGCACACTTGGTGGGACCTAGTGTTTTTACTTGCATTTTTCTTTGTATTTATATGGTCTTCTCTCTATTTATGCTCATAATTGAAACTAAAATTTCTTTGGGCTTAAAATCAATTGCACCCATTGCTTTATTTTAACATTAATTCACTTTGAATTAAATCACAATAATCTTATCATAGCACCACTTTTATTACACACACTAGCCAAACCACTTTCATCAATCAAACATCAAAAAAATTTGAGACAAGGCCCAACTAAGATTTCATCACCTAGTGGTCACCTTACCCTTTCTCAGAAATCCTACTTGGAGATCATTACCAAGGGGAGAACCAACTCAAATTTCTAGTTGAGTATGAACTCTGGATATCAATATACATTGGCTAAGCACTCGACACTCTTACTACTCTGGGACTATGAAGTGAGAGGGTAGGCCCCATTACCAAGCCATGTATTGATTTCAATATAGATTATTTTGAGTACCCTAACAACTTGAACCAACCATAGACTAATTTTATAGTACCTGATCTATAAGCCAACTTCTATCACACTTTCTTATAACTTAAGGTATAAGCCAAAAGCGAGATTAAAAATAACCTCTAGGCTTAATGTATTTTACAGTGTGTGTCTAGATTTCTTTGATCATTTCTTGCTTTCTCTTTGTTTGAGTTGTGAGTAATCTAACTCTTTTTGGTAACCTTCTACCATCTTACCTTCACCTATCTCATCTTTATTACCTTATTCAATGGGGAGCCCATCTATATTCTCTCCAAGAGATCCTAACTTTGTTAGACTCCTAGAAGACAACCCTCTTGCCTTAGAACATTACCTTGCATCAAGAACCACTTATACCCCCAACCCTACCTACAACTAACTCAACCTTACCTAAAATCAACCCAATCATGCCTATAACCAACACAACCTCACCTACTACCAACACAACCTCACCTACAATCAACCTAACCTCACCTACAATCAACCCAACATCACTTATAACCAACCCAACCATAGGAGATTACCTTCTCCATCAACCATTGACCCATTGGAGATTGCCTTTATCCACCCCTCTTAGACTTGGCCATTGTGGCCCAACCTTTCACATATTTGTGAAGACCTTGCTTGGTCCTTTGATCGTAACATCAACATTGCCATGTTGACCACTTTTTTAACTTACTCCACCTCACGTATACTTGACCCACTTATATCTTTTCAAGAGAACTTCCTACCTTGGATACCCATAACACTTGACCCATTTGTGTTTTTCAAAAGAACACTTCCTACTTTGGATACCGATAAAAACACTAACCTTATCTAGGATACTAACAGGTGTACCTAATTGCAATGCCTAAATATGATCACGCGATACACTAGTCACTTGTCCCTTAGCACCGACCTTAATTTTTACCAATCATGGAAATATTGTCTGTGTGATCTTGACTACCGCACTTAGTCATATTTTATGTGCTTATTTTTGCTTTAATACCCAACATATCATACCTAACCTTTTTCACCCACCTACCCTCATATCAAACCAACACCTGATTCTAATTTACCTTATCGCTTATCAATTTGAGGGGGAACACCTCCTCCCATACTCAGGGCAACCTTGACCTTGAACCAACCTTCACCTTCACCTTCACCTTCACCTACACCTACACCCATAATCTATTTTTATTTTGTAGCTTGATGATACAAACTACATAACAAAAAGGGGCAAAATGTAGACACCAAAAAACTGCACACCATGGTCTCGCATGTCAAAAACTGACCTCCTTGAACCATCTCCTAGCCATTTACCCCACCAAACCACCAATTGTCTAAACCCACCCTTTTGAATAACTTAAACATTGACCTTCAACTATCGATAATCATTAATCTGATCATTGATGGTTAGTGGTCTAACTACTAATGATCAGTGGGACCACTGATGGTTAGTTGTCCACTGCCTCAATAGTTAACTCTAGCATCAAATATAACTTACTTTTTTATAATTATCTTGTGTGAGTCAATGCATGTCCAAGTTAAATTTAGATGTGATTTTAACCCCTATTAAACCTACCCTTCCACCTCCCCTTATTTCCTATAAAAAGAGAACTTTAGGAGGTAAAAAGGGATTGATCCACAGCCTTTTATCTGCAGTTATCAAGAGCCATCTACATCTATCATCTTCATAGGTCAAAGTTTATTTTATATGTCAATAAATCAACATAAATCATCATTAGCATCAACAATCATCACCAATAATCTCCATCAATAGACTTCTTCATTAAGCTATCAGCTAAGTATTTTGTCATTGTTCTAAGATATTTAGTTTTCAATCCCAAACCTCTTAACCACCTGAGCAATCAACCTCTGAACCAGTCATCTCTGAGACTCACCCTCTATCTCACAACCATTATCCAACCAAAACCAACCTTGAACCAAATCAATCAACCTCACCTAACTAATTTTTTTGACCCAAACTAGACTGATAGTAATCACAATGGCCAGTTGTCTAACCATCAACGATTAGCTATCTAACCATCGATGATTAGCCTGACTATTGATAGTCACTGTTAGACCAAAAATGAACAAGTAACCAGAAATCACCTACCACCTATCAACCTCAACTAGAACTTTGTTTTCTTGACCTCTATCATAATACAGACCAAAAATAGTAACCTAACTCTAACCTAAACTAGCCTTTTGATAATTTGGTATTCACCTTAATGTTTTTTTGTTAATCTAAGCATTTCTTTTGAAGAGTATGTATTCACCTAGATTAAGTACTTTCATATCTATTATGCAACCTTTTTTTATCATCATTAAATTGTCTTAAATTGTAAATTGACAACCTCTAAGGGAGTCATTGTACTTCTTGGATCTAGCTTACTAGGCAATCTACCTTCCTACCTAACTAACACAGCCATTTTGTAGTCTATTTCTTATGTCGGTCATCCTCCTAAGCCAAAGAGGAGCTCTCACAACCATCTAGATCATGAAGTGCAAACCAATTCTAGATTCTACCAACCTTACCCTTTCTTTTCAATTTTATCTTTCCTCTTGAGGAAATAAAGCAAATTTTGAGTATAACATTTTAGCACACCCAGTGAGACCTAGTGTATTTACTCACATTTTTATTTGCATTTGTATGTTCTTCTCTCTATCTATGCTCATAATTGAAACTAAAATTTCTTTTGGGCTTAAAATCAATTGTACCCATTACTTGCTTTTAACATTAATTCACTTTAAATTAAAGCACATTAATCTGATTGTAGCACCACTTTTATTGCACACACTATCTAAAGAACTTTCATCAATCAAACATCAAAATAATTTGAGACAAATCTCGACTGAGATTTCATCACCTAGTGGTCACCTTACCCTTTCCCATAAATTCTAATTAGAGGTCATTACCAAGGGGAGAACCAACTCAACTCTATGGTTGAGTATAAACTCTAGATATCAATACATATTGGCTAAGCACCTGACACTCTTACTACTGTGAGACCATGAAGTGAGGGGGTAGGCCCCAATCCCAAGCCACATATTGATTTAAATATAGATTATTTTAAGTACCCAAACAACCCAAAACTAACCATAGACTGCTTCTATAGTACCTGACCTACAAGCCAACTTCTATCACACTTTCTTATAACTTAAGGTGTGTGTCTAGATTTCTTTGATCATTAACATACTTTATAATGTGTGTCTATATTTCTTAAAAGCCAACTTCTATCAAGCGAGATTAAAACTAGCCTCTAGGATTAACATACTTTATAATGTGTGTCTAGATTTCTTTGTGTTGTCCCTGAAAATGACTTCTCATTTTTGGGACAACATATGACTATTTTGGTCTTGCACAGCCAAAAATAATCTCTTCCCTTCTGGAAATTTGTTTTAAGCATTCAATTTCCTCATTTTCCAAACTTTTTCAGTAAAGGGACTAGTTGGTTCAATGGGTTCAATGGCTTCTTCAGGTGATTTCAATCAAAACGGGGCAAGTTTCCAACACTTAGGCATTTTTGGGATTCATTCAATGACTTGGTTCAATCAAAAATGTCCATCGGCAAGCATCCAAACAAGGATTGAACCATTGAACCATTTAACCTTGAACCATTTTGGTTTGATGGGTTCAATGGGTTCAAAATTTCAATGTCATCAGCAAGAGTTAATCACTTTGTCAAGGTTCAAAGTTCAACCATTTCAAAGTTCCATGGCTCTGAGCACTGAACGAGTTCCAAAGGCTTGAACTGTTGAACCATTGATCCTTGAACCATTTTGGTTCATTGGTTTAATGGGTTCAATGTTCAAATGGTTCAATGCGCTTGGTTCAAAGATATCAAAGGGACTCAGCCAAATTAAAAGGAATGAATCAATTGAACCATTGAACCTTGAAACGCTTCAAATTTCAATGGTTCATGGGTTCAAAGGTTCAAAGGAAGCCTTAGTCAAAGAAATAAGTAGTGAAACAGATGGTTCAACTGAAGCACACGCAAAATAAAAAGAGTCAGGTGGATGCTGCCAAGTGTCATCGGTCGAGCTCCATTATACTTTGTTTCTGAGAAGTGGTGGATACTACCATGTGTCCCTTTTGAAGCTTGGCAAAAGCCTCCAAGTGTCAATATCCACAACCCCTCCCTTTAGCTTCACTATATTGAGCAAGGACTGTGGTGGGTCTTGAGAAAATGACTAAAGCAGGCGGAGGCTGACAAGTGTCATCATCCATGAGAACTCAAATGAGCCCCAAATGTTTCTATGGTGTTGCAAAAGCCTGAGAGCGAAAAGTGCCAAGTGTCGACAGTGGAAGGTTTCAGTATGTTACGATGGAAGATGCCATGTGTCACTTGTTAAATGTGGCGCAAGGTGCCACATGTCAAAGATAGAGCACTCTCGAATGCACAAACATAAAACCAAGGAAAGGTCTCCTTTAGACAAATTGTTTGAAGGAATTTCTTCAGACTTTTTGTCTAAAGGAAATAATGGAGCAACAACCCACTAAAGAATGAAAGTCTAAAGGTCATCTGGGAGATCTCAAAGGGTAGGTACCCTCACGGAGGATAGTGGACACACATAAAATGGACCTTTTTCAAAACCTCGAAGGGCAAGTCCCCTTCGATAAGGGTCAAGCCTCAAAGTGCAATGGAAGCTGCCAAGTGTCACGAGCTGAGACACAGTCTCTAACAAGTTTCAAAGCCATGGATGTCACCACGTGTCCTCACCTGCATCACATTAGAATGACGGGCCTACGAACATTAAATTTAGGATGACTGACTAAGTTGTTAACCTTCAAAATATTAAAGACCCATGAACATCCAATTTGTGGTAGTGTCTGATTGATCTTTGTAGGCGTAGAAGGTGGACATGAATGCATTCGAAGACCTTAAGGCCAAGGCCAAAAGGAAGAAGAGACAAAAATGGAAATATCAGTAGAAGTTATTTCCAATAGGTAGAATAGTCCACCAGGTAGGTATTTGGACCTGCAAGCATTAAAAGCGTACCCTGTTTGTCCCCTTTGGCATAAAGACAGAGTAGACAGTTGCGTAGCTAGTAGGTGATGGAATGAGTAATTCAAGCTCAGGAGTAGACAAAGGAGATGAACCAACACACCATATTTAAGGTAGCCACCCTACTCCAGCATGGCCCTTTTTGACAAACCAAGAATGCATCCAAGGCATTGATTGCGCAGCATGGGTCACTCACTGGGACAAAGTGCTAAACCTCTCTTTGCCTCTATATATTATAATCTCTCATTCGATGCAAGGGAGATCTTCTCATTACTAGAATCAAAACTCTACCCAAATTGAAAGGTGAATACTGAGACTTTGAGCTCAGATTGTATTTCATTTTATTTTATCTGAATGAGAAAGCAAGTTACTTACAGACTTTGTGCTGTTATAGCTTGTGCGATTTTAGGAGATTGTTCTTATATCTGTCTTCTAGATGCATTCTTGTTTATTAAATCCAACAAGCAGAGCTAGTGGAAGCGATAAGGAAGGTGTCCTAAAGCCAACCACTTTCAGACTTTGTGTTGCCATAGTTGTCTTCAGTGTGTGTTTATTTTTTGTTTCTGTGTAAAGGATCTTGGGATGACTTTGTGCCCTCATTGTCCTTCGTATCTCACTCAGGCAGTCAAGGTGGAGACTTTGTGCTACATCTTATATTGTTGGTTACTATGCCCTTGGCACCCTGTTACTTATCCTACTAGAAAGATTCTTGTTGTTTGCAAGAACAAGCACTTTTGAAAGAAGAGAAGTGCCTTCTGTCACTTCACCATGATTTCTACTACCCAAGAAGGGATTTGGCTCTTGGTTGAATGTTACTTCTGAAAGAAGAGAATCACCTTCAACAATCACCCATGATTTCTCCTTTGTGTTGTGAACATCATCTCTAAAAGAAGAGAGATGGATGGTATATCCTACCCCTGTGTCTTACTTTCTGCTTATATATATATAGTATATAGCCTTTGTATATTTAATAGGGAACCTCCCCTTGATGAGAGGAGAGATTTGTCCCCTATTGATGTAGTAAAATTGCACACCTAGATGACCAATCTCCCTATGCTGTGGTGATAGGAACTATTTTGCTCACCAATTAGCTGGTCAACAAAATATTCACCCAATAGTTTTTGGTGACTCCACTGGGGATGAACATGTAGTCTGAAGCCTCAAGTTTCAGATTGAAGTGGTCCCTACCCTTATCCATTATAGACTCTGGTGACTCCATTCTAGGTCTTACCCATTATCCATTTATATCCTTACCATTCTCCTCCATCTCCATTATTTTATTTGGTCTACAAAACTAGAGCTTCCGGTAAGAGTGCACAGTTTGAAGCCGCAAGCCTCAAGCTGAAGCAGGTCCAATTCTTTTTCATTTTTGTTCTACAATCTGGCCACTCCACCTAGATTTTTTATCCCTATTTTTCATAATTAAATCATGGCAGTTCAAGGCCCCTGGGGTAACTCATTTGGCCCACTCAACTTGACTCCACCTCTGCATGAATTTCCACGCAGCTCAAGAAAGAACTTCCCCAAATTCTTTGGTGATGGGAAAGTTCACCCTGATGAACACACTGCAGCCTTCAGCATAGCCTATGGTGTGATAGGCATGGAATTTGAGGATGTGGCAGTCAGGCTTTTCATGAAAACACTACAAGGTGTTGTTATAAACTGGTTCTACCATCTACAAGTTGGATCAGTGATTGACTAGGACACACTTAAAGCCAAGTTCAAAATAAGGTTCAAGCCTACAAAAGATGCACATGCCTTGCTAGCCCAGCTCACATAGATGAAGAAGGAGCCCCATGAACCTATGAGGGACTTCATTTCAAGGTTTGACAAGCTGAGGCACAATATTCTCATGATTGCCCAGTTGACACCTCAGAATCTCAAGTGTTTCTTCATCAACTCACAGCTACCTGAAGTGAGTTTCTTGCTGAGACGAGCTAGACACATAGACCTTGCTGATGCTTAGGACTTGGCTACTGAGCTAGAATATGACCTTATCTTGGTAGGAAAGATAAGGAGAGAACCTAATAGAGGTAAATCCTTTTCATCTTCTGAGTATCCACCTTCAGCCACCACTGATCAAATGGTACAAAAGTTGGCAAATGAATTGCTAGCCTTGAAAAGGCAAATGGCACAAGGTATGTCTTCTACTCCTCTATACAGAGATGTACCAAGGAGGACATTCCCCAATCAGCCATACTAAGGCAATGCTGCCAGAAGTCAAGGGCAACCAAATCATCTTCCTCCCCCATAGAGGAACCTTGCCCTTGAAGCACCTCCAACCAACTCAGTAGTTGGATATCTAGAAACAGAACATGCTTTCTCTTTCCAACTTGAGTTTGAGCAAGAAAATGATGTTGATCTCTTCAAGGGGGATCAAGAAGAATCAACTGGTGACTCCCACATTAGTTTCCTAAATTACCAAGATGAACCTAGAAGTGAAGGTGAAGCAGTTAAAGGATCATATGCAGTATTCACCAGGTCTGAGAATCAGTCAGCCCAGCAGGCCAACAAATAAAAGATACAAGAGTGACCCCAACTAGAAATTTCAATCACTAAGCAGAGAACCCCTCTTCCTTTTCAGTCAAAGGACCTACTGATTGCCAAAAAAGTAAGTACATCAAATATTTGTGCACCTTCTACTTCAAATTTGCAAACCAGTCCTCCCCCTCCCAAAAACCAAAAGGATGAACTCCCATCCTCTCTTCCAAGTCCATTTCAGTCATTTGACATAGTTGATCATGTCAAGAAATCCAAAATTCAAATGATTGAATTTGAATTCCTGCAAGCCAATCTTGAGCAGTTAAATATTGATGGAGAACTAGGTGTGGACCTATCTGAGGCAAAAATTGTAGTCACCCAAACGTCAGCCCCTGTAGCTCAAATTCTATTTGAGCCTTCAGGTAGGGGTAATTACTCCTTAAACACAGAGGATGCTCATGTCTTAGCTAATGAAAGTCCCATAGCTAGTAATCCAGGATTTGATCCAAACAAGGCATCAGAAGAATTGGCAGGGTGCAGTATAAATGAAGAAGGATCTTCCATCTCTAATGAAGAGAAATCTGATAGAAGATCAACTTTTGATGATGTTTGGATCTTGGAATCTGTGGCAACAATTCTTCCACTAATGCTGGAGTTGGGATTGTGTTGATATCTCCTCAAGGAGATATTATTCTTCCATGTAAGTTATAGTTCAGCAACACCAACAACACAGCTAGATGTGAATCTCTGTTGCTCAAATTGAAGACTGCTTAGGATGAAGAGATCAAACTCCTTCACACCAAAGGAGATGATGAGCTGATGGTTTGTCAGGAGTTTGATGTTCACAAACAAAGCATGTGTTGGACTGGACTAGCAGAATAGCAAGCTATGATGGTGGACCATACTGCTATACTCCAAAGTCAACAAAAGGAACCCTTCACCAAGAGAGCGAGGAGTTATGGTTTTTAAATTAAAGACCATGTCCTACCATGGACAAGGAAGAAGAAAGAGCCAAGAGGAAGATGCAGAAAATTGGTTTCCTAGTGGAGAGTTCCATTCGCACGTCACCATTTCTGGGGACAAAATGGTTTCCTGTTGGTTTATCAGGATGGCATTCCCTTTTATTAATCTCACGATGAAAAGCATCTGAAGTACTTTAATTCTTGAAGTATCAAATAAGTTCACCTATACATGTGTATTTTTGTATAGTTTTTATTTTTGGTTTGTGTTGTTCGTTTGTTTTTTTTGGAGCCTTTCTTTTTGGGTAGCATGACTCTGTAGCCCAATGGCACACTTCAAGGCACTGGAGATTTTGGTTTCTACTCCCCTCATCTATTCCAAGTTTTCATCTGAAGGAAGCTCCCCAACTGGAGCCAGCTGTTGTCCCCAAAAAATGACTTCTCATTTTTGGGACAACATATGACTATTTTGGTCCTGCACAGCCAAAAATAATCTCTTCCCTTCTTGAAATTTGTTCTGAGCATTCAATTTCCTTATTTTCCAAACTTTTTTGGTAAAGGGACTAGTTGGTTCAATGGCTTCTTTGGGCGAGTTCAATCAAAAGGGGGCAAGTTTCTAGCACTTAGGCATTTTTGGGATTGGTTCAATGACTTGGTTTAATCAAAAATGTCCATCAACAAGCATCTAAAAAAGTATTAAACCATTGAACCATTGAATTGTTGAACCTTGAACCATTTTGGTTCAACAGGTTTAATGGGTTCAAAATTTCAAGGTCATCAACAAGAGTTAAGCGCTTTATCAAGGTTCAAAGTTCAATCGTTTCAAAGTTCCATGGATCTGAGCACTGAACGAGTTTCAAAGGCTTGAATGATTGAACCATTGAACCTTGAACCATTCTGGTTCATCAATTTAATGGGTTCAATGTTCAAACGGTTTAATGCGCTTGGTTCAAAGATATCAAAGGGACTCAACCAAATTAAAAATAATGAACCAATTGAACCGTTGAATCTTAAACCGCTTCAAAGTTTAATGGTTCATGAGTTTAAAGCTTCAAAGGTGGCCTCAGTCAAAGAAATAAGAAGCAAAATAGATGGTTCAACCAAAGCACGTGCAAAATAAAAAGAGTCAGGAGGATGCTGCCAAGTGTCATCGATCGAGCTCCATTATACTTTGTTTTTGAGAAGTGGCAGATACTGCCATGTGTCCCTTTTGAAGCTTGGCAGAAGCCTCCAAGTGTCAATATCTGTAGCCCCTCCCTTTAGCTTCACTATATTGAGCAAGGATTGTGGTGGGTCTCAGGTGAATGACTAAAGTAGGCAAAGGTTGACAAGTGTCATCATCTGTGAGAACTCATATGAGCCCCAAACATTTCTATGGTGTTGCAAAACCCTGAGAGAAGAAAGTGCCAAGTGTCAATGGTAGAAGGTTTCAGTATGTTACGGTAGAAGATGCCACATTTCACTTGTTTGATGCGGTGGAAGGCACCACATGTCAAAGATGGATCACTCTCAAATGCACAAACACAGAACTAAGGAAATGTCTCCTTTGAATAAATTGTCTGAAGGAATTCCTTCAGACTTTTTGTCTGAAGGAAATAATGGAACAATAGCCCACCAAAGAATGAAAGTCTGAAGGTCATCTGGGAGATCTCGAAGGGTAGGTACCCTCACAGAGGATAGTCGACACACATAAAATGGACCTTTTTCAAGACCCCAAAGGGCAAGTCCCCTTTGGGAAGGGTTAAGCCTCAAAGTGTAGTGGAATGTGCCAAGTGTCATGAGCTGAGACACAGTCTCTAACAAGTTTCAAAGTCATGGATGCCGCCACATGTCCTCACCCACGTCACATCAGAATGATGAGCCCACTAATGTCAAATTTAGGATGACTGACTAAGTCATTAAACTTTAAAAGATTAAAGACCCACGGATGTCTAATTTGTGGCAGTGTTTGATTGATCTTTGCAGGCATAGAAGGCAGACCCGAATGCATTCAAAGACCTTAAGGCCAAGGCCAAAAGGAAGAAGAGACAAAAAGGGAAATATTAGTAGAATTTATTTCCAGTAGGTGGAATAGTCCACCAAGTAGGTATTTGGAACTGCAAGCATTGAAAGCACACCCTGTTTGTCCCCTTTGGTGTAAAGATAGAGTAGACAGTTATGCAGCTAGCAGGTGATGGAATGAGTAATTCAAGCTCGGGAGTAGACAAAGGAGATGAACCAACACACCATAGTTAAGGTAGTTGTCCTACTCCAGCATGGCCCTTCCTGACAAAACAAAGAATGCATCCAAGGCATTGATTGCATAGCATGGGTCACTCCATGGGACAAAGTGCTAAGCCTCTCTTTGCATCTATATATTGTAATCTCTCATTCGATGCAAGGGAGATCTTCTCATTATCAGAAGCAAAACTCTGCCCAAATTGAAAGGTGAATACTGAGACTTTGGGCTCAGATTGTATTTCATTTTATTTTATCTAAATGAGAAAGCAAGTTACTTGCAGACTTTGTGTTGTTATAGCTTGTGCCATTTTAGGATATTGTTCTTATGTCTATCTTTTAGACACATTCTTGTTTATTTAATCTAACAAGCAAAGCTAGTGGAAGTGATAAGGAAGGTGTCCTGAAGCCAACCACTTTCAAACTTTGTGCTGCCATAGTTGTCTTTAGTGTGTGTTTATTTTCTATTTCTATGTAAAGGACCTTGGGATGACTTTGTGCCCTCATTGTCCTTCATATCTCATTCTTGGGCAGTCAAGGTGGAGACTTTGTGCTACATCTTAGATTGTTGGTTACTACGCCCTTGGCACCCTATTACTTATCCTACTAGAAAGATTCTTGTTTTTTGCAAGAACAAGCACTTCTAAAAGAAGAGAAGTGCCTTTTGTTGCTTCACCAGGATTTCTACTACCCAAGAAGGGATCTGGCTCTTGGTTGAATGTTACTTTTGAAAGAAGAGAAGCACCTTCACCAATCACCCAGGATTTCTCCTTTGTGTTGTGAACATCATCTCTAAAAGAAGAGAGATGGATGGTATATCCTACCCCTATGTCTTACTTTCTGCTTATATATATAGTATATATCCTCCGTATATTTAACAGGGAACCTCCCCTTGATGAGAGGAGAGATTTTTCCCTTGTTGATGTAGTAAAACTACACACCTAGACGACCAATCTCCCTATGATGTGGTGATAGGAACTATTTTTCTCACTAGTTAGCTGGTTGATAAAATATTCACCCAAAACTTTGATCATTTTCTTGCTTTCTCTTTATTTGATTTGTGAGGAATCTAACTCTTTTTGGTAACCTTCTACCATCTGACCTTCACCTACCTCATCTTTGTTGCCTTGTTTAATGGGAATCCCATCTATATTTTCTCCAGGAGATCCTAACTTTGTTAGAATCCTAGAAGATAACCCTCTTACCTTAGAACATTACCTTGCATCAAGATCCACTTATACCCCCAACCCTACCTACAACCAACCCAACCTTACCTACAATCAACCCAACCATGCCTATACCAACACAACCTCACATACAATCAACCTAACCTCGCCTACAATTAACCCAACCTCACTTATAACCAACCCAACCATAGGAGATTACCTTCTCAGTCAATCATTGACCCATTGGAGATTGCCTTTCTCCACCCATCTTGGACTTGTCCATTATATCCCAACCTATCACATATTTTGCAACGACCTTGCTTGGTTATTTGACCACAATGACAACATTACCATGTTGACCTCTTTTTGAACTTATACCACATCGTGTATACCTGACCCACTTATGTCTTCTCATGAGTACTTCTTACCTTGGATACCCATGACACTTGACCTATTTGCATTTTTCATGAGAACATTTCCTACCTTGGATACCCACAAAAATACTAACCTTGTCTAGGAGACTAATAGGTGTACCCAACTGCCATGCCTAAATGCAGTCACGTGATACACTAGTCACTTGTCCCTTAGCATTGACCTTAATTTTTACTAATCATGGCAATATTGTCTATGCATGATCTTGACTATCACACTTAAGTCACATTTTATGCACTTTTTTTTACTTTAATGCCCAACCTATCATACCCAACCTTTTCCACCCACCTACCCACTTATCAATCTAGCACACATTTCCATTTTACCTCATCACTTCTTGATTTGAGGGGGAACACCTCCTCCCATACTCAAGGAAACCTTGAACTTGAACCAACCTTCACCTTCACCTACACCCATAATCTATTTTTGTTTTGTAGCTTGATGATACAAACTACATAACAAAAAGGAAGGAAATGTAGGCACTAGAAAATTGCACACCATGGTTTCACATGTCACATCCTAACCTCTTTGAACCATCTTCTAGCCATTTACCCCACCAAACCTCCAATTGGATAAACCCACTCTTTAACTAATTTAAT
Organism: Torreya grandis; assembly: GCA_037957365.1. Classification (NCBI taxonomy): domain Eukaryota; kingdom Viridiplantae; phylum Streptophyta; class Pinopsida; order Cupressales; family Taxaceae; genus Torreya; species Torreya grandis. The sequence goes on along the minus strand of JARHVA010000288.1, from coordinate 3,639,607 downwards.
CTTTGACCTTCAACTACCGAAAGTCAGCAATCTGACCTCTGACAGTCAGTAGTCTAACCACTGATGATCAGCAGGATCACTGACGATCAACTATCCACCACCTGAATAGTTAACTCTAACATCAACTACAACTTGATTTTTTATAATTAGCTTGTATGAGTCAATACATGTCCAAGTTAAATTTAGATGTAATTTGGACCCCTCTTGAACCAACCCTTCCACCTCCCCTGTTTTCCTATAAAAAGAGAACTTCATGAGGTGAAAAGGGATCGATCCATAGCCTTTTTATCTATGATTTTTAAGAGCCATCTACATCTATCATCTTCATCGATCAGAGTTTATTTTTTAGTTCAATCAATCAACATCAGTCATCATCAACATTAGCAATCATCACCAATAATTTCCATCAATAGACTTCTTCTTCAGTAAGCTATCAACTAAGTATTTTGTCATTGTTTCAAGATATTTAGTTTTCCTTTTATAGCTTGTACCCAATCCCCAACCTCTTGAATGCCTAAGCAGTCAACCTCTAACCAATCTTCTCTAAGACTCACCCTCTATATTGCAACCATCAACCAACCAAAACCAACTTTGAACCAAATCAATCAACCTGACCTAACTAATTTGTTTAACCCAGACTAGACCGATAGTAACCACCAATGATTAGTTGTCTAACCATTGACAGTCAGTTATCTAATCACTACCAGTCAGCTCAACTATTGATGGTCATCTTTACTACCAATGATTACTATTAGACTAAAAACTAGCAAGTAACCAGGAAGCACCTACCACCTATCAACCTCAATCACAACTTTGTTTTCTTGACCTCTGTCACAATATAGACTAGAAATAGTAACATGACCCTAACCTAAACCAAACTTTTGATAGTTTGGCATTCACCTTAATGTTATTTTGTTAATCTAAGCATTTTTTTAATAGTATGTATTTCACCTAAATTAAGTACTTTCATATATGTTATGAAACCTTCTTTTATCAGCATTAAATTGTTGGGAGGATGTACATCGGAAGCACACAATTTGATTACTAATACCAAGCAACTTAATATGCGGAAATTAACCAGATTCACCAAGTAACTAGAATTCAGAATAACACATGATATGAGAGACAATACCAAATTGTATTAACACTTTATACAGAAAAGAATACAATAAAGAAGATGCCACTTCTTCTCCACCACCTTACAGAGGTTTCCCACGCCTCAAGTGAACAGTAATTCTTCTCCCCAAAGCTCTCCCTCTCACAGGTCCCAACACCCAACTCAAAATACAGAGTTGGTGTTCACCTCCCGTGCTCCACGCACACCACAAGTGCTCCACGCACTCCACAAGCACTCCACGTGCTCCACAAGTACTCAAGGTACTTCAAGTAGATCTCCCATGAATCTGCAACAACCTGCAATTCAACAGACCATACTTATGGAAGGAACTCCCTTGCCTTCCTGTTGCTCTATCCGAGTACACACCTGTACTCCAAGTAGATCCTGCCTGATACTGCTCCCTGTAGTGTTGCTGTCTGTATGACCTTGCACACCTGCAAATCAAGCAATGGTTCTATTCACCTGTGAACCTCGACCTTGCACACACATACACCTGCAGATCAACGATCTTACTTACCATGTAGATCTCCTATATAGGCCATGCAACTGTTACCAAGATCCTACACTCTTGAAGAACCCAGCTGGCTCTCCAATCCAGCACCAACACACCTGGTACTGTGGCACTAGGAGGAACGCACCATAGCTCTACCTCACACACAGAAGGAGCTTATAATTATGCTCTCTTACTCCCTAGCACACTTTTCCAATACAACCATGAGTCTATTATATAGATCTCATCCAAACAATGATTAGACATCTAATTACCATAATTAGATCCGCAGCTATGAGTCTAAAATTAGCACTCATCATGCAAACACTTGGTTCGTTAGCTAACTGCCCGTAAATAGCTCGCAGTCGAACCACACAGGCGACCGACGCCGGTCCCTGTCCACCTGGAGGTGACCGACGTCGGCCGATATATGACCGACGTCGGTTGCTTCTCTGTGCTCTCCCGTCGACGTCGGCTGATCAGACCGACCCCAACTTCTTCTGCAACTCAGCAACCTTCAGCAACCTCCTCTCCTGTTTGCATCAGTGAAGCTTTTAGCTCCACAATCCTAACATAAATTGTCTTAAAAGGTGGATTGACAGGATCCAAGGGAGTCATGTACTTCTTGGATCTAGCTTGCTAGGTAATCCACCTTCCTACCTTACTAACACAACCATTTTCTAGTCTCTTTCTTTTGCAGGTCATCCTCTCAAGCCAAAGAGGAGATCTCACAACCATTTAGATCACAGAGCACAAACCAAATCTAGGTTCTACCAACCTTACCCTTTCTTTTCAGTTTTACTCTTTCCTCTTGAGGAAATAAATCAAAATTTGAGTACAACACATACGCTTAAATATCTATAAAAATAAAGGCAAGCAAAAATATTATGTTGTATATCGATGCAAAGACTGTATGTCAAAATTATTTTTTGTTAAATAATAAAAAGTGTTGAATATGATGTCACCACAACAAGATGTGTCTCCTAGCATTTTTTCCAAACTATATAGCTTTAAATTTGTAGTGTTTGCTTACCAATAAGAATAAATCATACTACATATTATTTTCAAATCTATTTGTCTTGAGGGGCACTGATAATTGATTAATTTCCTATAATACAATGGTTCATAATGTTTATATACGAGGTTTTAATCATGGAAAACAATACAATACAGAGGTGAATATAAATTTTCACTGAACACCAAACACAAATGGAAATATAAAGCCATTTAGAGAGCTAATTTATGCAAAAATTATCTCCCCATAAACCATGTTCACCATTTGGTGTGCATGTAGTTGCTAAAAAATTTATCCATTCAAAGTATGTGGTAATGTCATGTACACAATCTAGTATGTATATCTCTTTTATATATAATTTTAGGTGCAAGGATCTTAGTATATTTTGATCATTATTTTCCAAGTAATTCTAAAAATGTTCTATAATTCCAACACAAAGTTTCATTGATGTGTAACGAAAATGTAATAAAACTTGAATTACATTAACTAAGCAGTTGTCAACATTGTATTTAAATTGACATGTTCTAAATAAGTCTAATTTATCCAAAGTGACATCTATGCTATCAAAACCAATCGAAACCATTGATCTATAGCAGTCCATATAAATGAATTGCTCATCACTATGCCTATTTGCCATTTCTTTAATCTCTATTCATGGACCTTATTTGATAATGTTCACCACGTCATTTCTAAAGTTCTGTTAGATAGGCAATTGACCATGATAAGTACTTTCAAGATGGTACAAACACTTTTTTTTAGCAAAGCTCACTAAACATTAATTGTAAAAAAATGAATTATCTTTAGATAAATATTATTTCAATGGACAAATTAGACATAAGTTCATATTTATTTACTTTTGAATGCAATGTTTCTATTTTATAGTAGGAAAAATATTAGAACAAAAGCAAAGGAAAAATATTGGAACAATTTAAGGTTTAAGGTAAAGGTCCACTCTTGAAAAGACAATCAAATTATATAGGAAATCATCATGATTGCAGCAAAGTCATGGACACCTATCAATCTATTTTAATCAAGTGTAATGATTCAAAAAATGTTGTTCAAATAATTTAAACACAATTTCAACCCAAAAAAATATTGTTTTTATTCTCATGAATGGTGAAAACTTCAAAACTCTTACTCAAAAATAATATATAAAAAAATCTTCATAACAAGCATTCAAGTTGCACCTATCCATATATTTTATATCTACACATGTAGAATAGTCAAAATTATTCCAGCCTAAAGTCTTAAGAACCAAAAAACATCCTTGAAAACCAGGGAACTTCAAAGATCCAACCCATTTGCATCCCTGTAAGACATCACCCATAACATCCTTAGAATACAAGTCCAAAAATCTCTATAAAGTGTATTTATCTCACAAAAATAAATACACAAGTTATTCCTATAAATAACACATGAGAGTACCTTTTGGTTTTTATAGGGAACTAGTCCAATGCTCCCATTGGGGATACTAGTGTAGCACCAATAATTAAACATAAAAAACTAGTCTCAGATGTTGTTACCGATGCATTAGAATTGAATAAAAATAAGTATAAGGGGGAATCTATATTATTTATACCTTATACGTGCCCAATATTAGTATAATAATTAATTTTAAAACATTTGTATAGTGCACAATATATTCTTCACATAGGTATGATAATTATACACATAAGTATAATGACATAAGAATAGCAAGAGCTTGAGTTACTTCTTAAAACCTCTTCTTATGGGATATGTATGGACATTAAATGACTATAATTTCTACTACTGCATAAACATTATTAAATCTATCGATGCTATTATGCTATGAACTACAATACAATATTGCTAGCATTAAAAACATCTAATTTCCCTTTTTCCCTTTTCATGTTAACACCATGAAAGGAAATCATTCACTAAATTCAATCAACAATACTAGAACTACAATCACCTAAACAAGATCAAGTGTATTATCTCTACTGGAAGATGAATTTTTTGTCACATCTCATAACCACCATCCCACCTACCACTATTTTTTCACTATGGTCAATCATGTTGTCACTTACTACAATACATATAGTTACAATACCAAAAACTAAAACCATCAAAACTCTGGCCAAAAAAATAAAGATCAATAATAAAAATAGACTTGGGAAGCAAAAAGATATGTAACACCAACTAGTAAACCCCATATAAAAAAATTATATTCAAATCCATATGATTCAAAATAATATTGTGAAAGGAAAGCCTCATGTTAGCATTGAGCAGTCAATAAAGTCAAGGAAAAAGATCTGAAGAAGAACAAATATTTCATTTGCATTGGAGCCAAGAGCAGAAGAGGGGCCAACATCCTTATCAATCACCAAGAAAGGGCCTATAGTGAAACTGATGGTGTCTTCACTACAATGATTCAAATCTCAATAATTTATTTCCATTTCTTGGCATTTCTCGTGGCACAATTGATAGTCAAGATATCGGGGTGTTTCTTGCAAGATGAGAAACCCATTTTTTTGATGATTTTTGTCAAGTAATCTTGATGATTACTCAAAAAAATAACTGATAAACCCCTATTTATTGGAAAATAAGCAAAAATTAGTCAATGTATTAAAATTTAATATTATACAAAGATTATTTTATCAAATTTTCTCATTTTATGATTAATACGTAGTTTGTTGTTCACCTTTTGCATAGATAGTACACTGTTAAGCAAAAAATGATCCATAAACTCTACACTGTTATCATCCGTAAAAATATTATCTACAGATACTTTTTTCAAACACTCATTTTCCTAAAATACTCAAATGAATTTCAACAATGTTTGACTTTTAAAAACATGTTTAAGGTTGATCAAATAGATTTGAAAACTGAATGAATTAAAGATGTGAGTTCATTCATAATCCATTTAACCAATTCTAAACCTGAAGTTTATTAAATATCTATTAATTACCATTATGATTAACTTTTCATTCAAAATGATTAATTATTAAATCCAATGCAAAATAAATAACTCATAATAATAAGGTTGATAACGAAGTTCACCTGCTACTCAGGTTACATCTCTGGGTTCGCTTAAAAAATGAATCGATCCATTTTCATGAATTAAAAGTACGTAGCCAAAAGCTTAAAATTATCTAATGGATCTTATAAGACTGCATAAAACTTAGTAACAGACCTTTGAAAAGTCTCGGTACTCACGGTTGAACTTTCCACCTTCATATCATGAAAGCAATCTCGCGTTCCTAAAGTTCTCCAAAAAAGTATCACTTCAAGGATTTAAAAACTGGATAAAAAAACTCAAATCAGGAAAATAAATACATTACCAAAAGTGTCTTGGAGTGTATAACAAATCTCTAGTTTACTCTAAAGTCTAAAAATACATCTAAGTGCTTCAAAAATGGTGAAATATACAAACTAGTCTCTATTTTCTTATACACAATCTGCTGAAAGGTTGGCTTCAAATACAAGTTCATCAGCATTTATACATCTTGCATCCCATGGCTGAGTCAGTGAAGGCCTTATCCTTTTATCCTAGTGACCAAGGTTTAATTCCCATCATTTTTTGTTTTAGGATCTAACAATATTTAATCCCACATTTGGTAGGTGGGAATGAATTTAAGCTTTTAAAAGCTTAAGTCTCCACGTATGTAGTCACCGATAGCCTTTTATTGGTAAGGCTAAGTATATTCAGTGTTTATGTTGATGTGGATCAACCCAACTTGGGGTATTGTTGGAATTGGAAGTCTATGTTAGGCTTTGGTGGTTTGGGCTATCAATTTGGCACCCATTTTAGATGCATTTGATCTTGACCACGTAACAATGTGTTGGCTCGACCATGTGGAAGGGTGTTGGCTCAGCACTTGGTTGAATTATTATAGTGTAATATGATATATCCCATATGTGTGGGTTTACAAAGAAAATTGATGTTTAAATACAACCAATAATGCATAGCATTGTGAAGTAAAGGTGACAAAGGCACCCCTCCTCACAAAAAGTGTGTCGACCTTCGTTGAGGGCCCCTAACGAGAAAATAGTGGGGCCCATTTGACCAACACCATACATTATCAAAGATGAAGGATGAAAACCAAACCCAATTTTTTTAACTAATGTGCTACCATGTGTCACACCCAGATTGGGCCACTTTATTGCCACATCATCATTTTTACTAGGTTTAACCATAACTTTTGCTGGTCATAACTTGCACATACGGACTCCATTTTGGTCCATTAATGCGTTAGAAATATTGTGACAAGATCTACAATATGGAACTAGTTCAAAAATGTTCCATGATGATTAATATTTTTAGTTTGACCAAATTTGACCACTTGTTGACCTAAACTTTGACCAACTGAATCAAGAACAAATGAGTTTTATTTCTTGAGTTCCACATACCATCAAAAATATCTTGACAAGATCTATGCAATACTAATGGTTTTAAGACCATTTGAGATATTCCAAAAATGACCTCCAAATCACACCTCCCCACTAAGAAGGTTGTTGGTCTACTAAAAGCTAGTACCTGACTTGATCCTCTAAAATTCTAGTTAGTTTCAAAGATACTCTGATGGGTCTACTCAAGTTTTGAAACTATGCCTACAATGCTTGAAACAACTAGCTGATAACACCTTCCATAATTCCTTTATTTTTACACAGCCATCAATAGCCTCTACATAGAACTAGGGTTCAAAATGTGATGACTTCCTATGTTGCACGACTTCTCAAGAGCCTCTAAATAGATAAGCCAAATGATCTTTTCTATTGTATGGATTTAACGAGCCTCTACACAAAAGTCTAGTGATCTCCTCTATTGCATAGCTTCAACGAACCTCTACATAGATCTGAGATCTGGAAGCTCCATTAAAATGCTACATAGTTCTCTGCAACACATTAAAGTATAGAACCCAAATCATAGCATATGATAAAAATGGAAAAATCATATTGATTCATAACTCAAACTGTAAAGGCCTAAACACAAGGCATGAGTTACACTAAATTTTGCAAATGCCAATAAAGCTCACAACATTCATCATCTGTCTGCCCACTATCACCTCTTGTAAATGATGAACTGCCAAACACTGCAACAATCACCAATGTAATTACAAGACAAGTTTATTAATGTAAGCAAAATACATTAATTATTATGACTGTGTTGTAATACACTGCCCAGACATGGGTCTTAATATGCTAAACAGCTATGAAAGCAATAAATAGTGTAGTGTCTAGTATTTCAAACATTTCCTAATAGGGTCTTATAAATGCATCCAAACATACACATGCCAAAAATAGATGCATCCCAAAATAGCAGTTTTTCTAAAACAAGTATTGCAGAAAAATTGAATCCTACCCAACAACTTGTATACTTCTATCAATCCCCCAAGATGATCAATGAGTTAACTTCCTTACATGTATTAGGAACTCAAAATGCTAAGCAAGGAGATTTAAATAGAGTTTCCTCAAATTTTCAAATATAAGAGGATCACTGAGCATGATAAACCTATCTCTCAGTTTCTCTTCATAAATTTGAACTCCAAAAAAAAGGGTAACCAAAAAGCATGATATTCATTAGTATCAGCAATGCTATATAAATCTATCCATGAAAACAAATGATTTTTCATTATCCATATCAAAATAAAATAGACTCATCTATGGATAATCTATGGATAGATCCAAGGTTTTTTTGTTTTCGACTGGTGGATTAAAAACTTCTTTTACCTTGTATACCAACTTTTTCTTACCATTTTTTGGATGGCTTGTTGGGTGAAGTTTCTAGCATTTCTCAACCTGGTGTCTACTTATATGACAATGAGTGCAATAGTTCCTCTATGTGGATGGAGTTACCCATTTTCCATTTCTCACCTGAGAGCTACGAGATTGCTATTTATCAACTGCTTTGTTCTTGATGAATGGTATCAACTTCTTCATTAATGTCTTTCTCTTCCAAAAGCTAGCAATAGAATAGTTATGCAATCCAAAAAATGTACAAAGGAAAGCATTCCACATTTTTTGAATATCAAAGCCAAATTTATTAAATAGAAATAGTGGATTAGAAGTCTTGTAATTTATCTCATGCTTATGATTATGATAAGAAGGCAGAGGTGGAATCTCATTACCTCTTTGTTGTGTACTCTTACCAAATCCATCATACGGTGCTAGTGGCATAGACTCTTTGATTTTAGAAGCTTGTCTTCCCTCAATAGCTTTGGAACTTTCTCAAATATCCACTTTCTCACTAGTGTAACCCAATCATGCATTACAAGACTGATGCTTTACCTGTATTGAGTTAGTAATACCTTGGCCATTCTTACCAAGACCCCTTCCATCAAAACCTATTTTTAGTATCAGTTTAGATCCAATGCCCTTAGCATGTTTTTCAAAACTACCAAAAGTAATATCTAAAACTAAAGGGGAAATAGTACTACATGATAAACAACTTACAATGCAATCATCTATCATAGTAACTACATCTATAGTGGAAGGCAATTGGTAAAGGTTGTCTTTATTCACTCTATATTTGTGTCAAGAGCTCATCCTTAGCTTGCAACTTGGATTTCAATGAGCAATCTCGTCATCCAAGGAGTACAACCAAGGTCTCAGGAAAGCATTCTCTTCCTATATCTATTGATTAATTGCTTCAAGCTCTTCAAGCTTAGCTTTGTTTGAAAACTTACCCATGGTTTCCTATTCCCTAGTTCCACAAATTGCACACTGTAAATGGAATATCGACAGCGCTAAAAAGTTTTCAATACTACAAAAAACCAAACTAAAAATAACTGATGTCAAATCCACATAATCAAAAGCTAACCCAACACACTAACTGCTCTGATACCAAACTTGATCCATAAACTCTACATTGTTATCATGCAGAAAAAAATTATCTATGGATACTTTTGTCAAACACTCATTTTCTTAAAATACTCAAAGTAATTTCAACAATGTTTGACCTTTAAAAACATGTTCAAGGTTGATCAAATGGATTTGAAAATTAATTATTTTGCATTATTTTCTGCATTTGATTTAATAATTAATAATTTTGAATGAATTAAAGATGTGAGTTCATTCATAATCCATTCAACCAATTCTAAACCCAAAGTTTAGTAAATATCCATTGATTTCCATTATGATTAAATTTGCATTCAAAATTATTAATTATTAAATCAAATTTAGAAAATAATGCAAAATAAATAATCCATGACAACAAGGTTGACAACAGAGTTCACTCGCTACTCAAGTTACATCTATGGGTTCACTTAAAACATGAATCGATCCATTTCCATGAGTTGTAAGTACATGGCTAAAAGCTTAAAATTATCTAATTGATCCTCTAAGACTACATAAAACTCAACAACAGACCTTCAAAAAGTCCTGGTACTCATGGTCAAACTTTCCACCTTCCTATTGTGAAAGCAATCTCAGGTTCCTGAAGTTGTCCACTAAAAGTCTCACTTCAAGGCTTTAGAAAGTGGCTCAAACAAACTCAAATCAGGAAAATAAATACATCACCAAAAATGTCTTAGAGTGTAGAATAACTCTCTAAAAAACTCTGAAGTCTGAAAATTCTTCTAAGTGCTTCAAAAATGGTGAAACATACAGATTGGTCTCTATTTTCTTATACACAGTCTGTTGAAAGGTTAGCTTCAAATACAAGTTCGTCAATATTTATACACTATGCATCCCATGGCTTAGTTGGTGAAGGCCTTATCCTTTTATCCCAATGACCAAGGTTCAATTCCCATTGTCATTTTTTTGGGGATCCATAACAATATTTAATCCCATATTTGGTAGGTGGGAATGGATTTAAGCTTTTAAAAGCTTAAGTCTCCACGTATGTAGTCACCAATAGCCTTTTTTTGGTAAAGATAAGTATATTCAGTGGCTATGTTGATGTAGATCAACCCAACTTAGGGTATTATTGGCATTGGTAGTCTATGTTGGGCTTTGGCGGTTTGGGCTATTGATTTGGCACCCATTCTAAATGCATTCGATCTGGGCCACATAACAATGTGTTGGCTCGACCATGTGGCAGGGTGTTGGCTCAGACTTGGTTGAATTATTAAAATGAAATATGATATATCCCACATGTGTGGGTTTACAAAGCAAATTGATGTTTAAATACAACCAATAATGCATAGCATTATGAAATAAAGGCAACAAAGGCACTCCTCCTAACAAAAAGTGTGTCGACCCTTATTGAGGACCCCCAGTGAGCAAATAGCAGGGCCCATTTGACCAACACCATACATTTTTAAAGATGAAGGATGAAAACCAAACCCAATTTTTTACCTAACAGGCTACCACATGTCATACCCAGATTGGGCCACTTTATTACCACATCATCATTTTTACCAGGTTTGACCATAACTTTGACTGGTCATAACTTGTACATACAGACTCTATTTTGGTTCATTCAAAATATGTTAGAAATCTTATGATGATCCATACGACATGGAACTAGTTCAAAAATGTTCCATGATGATTTTTTTATAGTTTGACTAGCTTTGATTTCTTGTTAACCCAAACTTTGACTAACTAAATCAGGAACAAATGAGCTCTATTTCTTGAGTTTCACATACCATCGAAAAGCTCTTGGCAAGCTCTATGCAATATCGATAGTTTTAGGACCATTTGAGATCATGCCAAAAATGACCTTTAGATTTAAAACATATCTTCAAAGTTCAAGTTTTAAGTTTTGCAGTGCCTTTATTGTAGTTCACAGTTTGACTGATGTTATTAATGATTAAATTTGATAGTGATAATATAATTTTGTAAGTGTAGTTTGCATACAAGGTTGAGAGTATACTACTTGTGTAGCATGGGCCCTATATATACTTTATAGTATAACTATATAATATATAGTATATATAATATACTATATACATATAGACTATTGATTGCTTTGATTCTTGAATGAGGGTAAATAATAAATAATAAAACACAATCTACAATATACAGTTATACATCTTACAATATATAGTTATGTAATTTTATACTTCATAATATTTGGCAAGTCATAATAAACAATTACACAGTGTGACTGGTGATAGTATAGTCATTAACTACATTGATATAAAATATACTTATGGGCCTATAGCATTCTCTACATTCATTTCTCATGTCATTTAATAATGTTTTACATTTAATTTAAGTTTATATTATGAATTTATATATTTTTTAAAGTAGTGATAAAGTTACTAAGAAATGCCAAGTAATTCCTGAGATCTGAGATCCAGTTCAAAATTTTCCCTCCCAAGAAATCACCAAGAAAAAGATTTTGAAATATGCTTCACTTTGAAAAGATATAGAATTATTGCAAAAAAATTCAATTTTTTTTGGCCCAATTGAGATGCTCAAATATTAAATATTATGAAAAGATGATAAGATTATGTAGCATTACAGCCTAGCATTAGTTTTAGATTTGGTTCTACAAAAATAAAATTTCTCTTTTTTTTTACTAGCAGCTTGTGATATATATTTTTCAAAGACATAAATAAGATTTTATGTTATATCTAAATGCCATGTCTTCACCTATTTCATAAGATAAAGGACCTTTTACAACCTGTTTATAAGTGAGGTTCTAGAGGAACCATATTGGAAAGTCTAGAGGAATACTAGATATGTAACTTCTCAAAATCCACATATTCACATGTAGTTAAAATTAACTATAGTCATTTAAAATGTCATTTTAGTGCAATGAGTATCACTTGAGACCACATTATACTTATCTTAGTTCTAGACCTATCTTAGTGCCTCTCTTAATCACTTTCCAACCTTTATCCGAGTCTAACACTTTCCTAGATATACCAAAAGTAGCACTGAGCCTTCACTTAGGCACCTAGGTGCCTTTTTCACCAGTTCCTACCACTTGGACATTAGCACAACCCTTTAGATAGTAGTGTACTATGTTATTTTTAAAGGGATAGAAATAATGTCCCCTATCTCTTTTCACCCCAAGTGGATATATTTTCATTTATCAAAGCACATTAGGGTTGGCCTAGACCCATTTCATGTCTCGACAAGTACTAGAATGCTATATATAGACCATTTTCATTCATTTATCCATTATATGAAAATCATATGCAAATACTCATGAAAATACTCAAAAATAGTTGTGCAAATCAAGATCATTGATCCCTATTCTACCCTACTTCTACATACACCCATATATAGCAGCCTTGGGCTCATATTACTCAAATTTTTGTCTCAATCCATACTCAAACCAACACTCATAGTAGAATTCACTTTCACTTTATCCCCTTTCGAGGTATTGGTATGTAGGCAATGCTCAACACAAGGGGTGTTGAGGTCACGTCTAGTCTACCCTACTAATACCACTCTTTTTATACTTGTGCTCCTCAAATACTCTAACAAACATAGAGGCTTAGGGTTTCACATTGAAATCAGATAAAATAAGGATCAAACAATGATCCAAAATTTAGTCACATAGGTACAGGTTCCTTAGAACTAGGTGAAGGTCTACCCAAAAGCTCATTGTCTTTATTGCATAAGTACATTAGCACAATGCAATAGGATACTAGCATAGTGTGTTACCACCTAGAGGACTGTGCTAATGTCCAGAAGGGTTTCTAACTCATGTATCCTATTGGTGACACTCTACACTATCCCTGCACCAATTTTTATTCCTCCACTTGTCTATCTTAGAAACTTTTCTAGCTAAGTATCTCTTTTGTAATTTATTGTTATTTATAGGCTAAGCAAACAATTCAATTATTGTACAAATAAGTAACTATTGATATTATTATACTTATTCCTTGATTAATTATTCTTACACTTTAACGACCTAAGGTTTTACATTCTATAACTCCCTTAAAATTTAAATCATTTGGTGAACCTAACTTACTTTGAATAGCATCCAAACCCTAGCCTTAGATGCTCTTAGGGTTTGTATCCTTTTGTTTTTTATTATCGATAATCAATTTTAAAGTCTCATATATATTTAATTATTATATTTCTATAATCTTTCATAAATTTAATTTCTTAAAAGGTTCAAAATATACCACTTTTTATTGTCTTACTTCCCAACCTATAATGGCAAAATTCAATAACCGATTTGATGAGACCGCTAAGAGATAGTTACAAGATTTCATTTCTAAACATTATGATATGGAAGATTATTATTCAAGAAGAGCTCCTAAAATCCACTATAGTTTAATCATATAAACCCATAGATGCTAATATTGTTACACCTATTATTGGGGCAACGCAAATTTTTTAACAACATGCTAAAACTAGCCAACTCTCACCAGTGGATGCACCTCTTGCGGATATTAAACATCCCTCCTCTTTATATCTATAATCCCTTAGGCAAGAGATAAATTTTATATAGGCAAAGGTGTTACATCTTAAACAAAGTTATACTAGACCATCTTATGCCTTGGACTCTCATATGCTCCTACATACACATTTGGCATAACATATAGCGGTAACTCCTTTTCCCTATGGATTTATGGAACCCAAGCTTACTTTGTATGATCGTAAGAGTAACCTAGAGCATCATCTACACAATTTTCATGCAACATGTTTGGACTATGTGTCCAATGATTGGCTCTTGAATAAGTTGTTCCCCCATAGTTTAAAATTCTATGCATTATAATGGTTCTATGATCTTCCTAATCAGTCCATCATAACATTTAATCCACTAGTAGATATGTTTTTTTCATAATTTTCAATCAACGTCAATGACAAGGTTTCCTATGCTCAAGTTTCACAACTCAAACCAAAATCCAATGAGCCAATAGATGAATATGTATTGTGATATAAAAATATATTATCAAACATGACTAGCCCCATGGCAGATAGAGAACTCCATGACATATTCAAGCAAAATTTATTACCAACATTACATGAAGCTATATTATTCAAAAAAATTCCATCATTCATAGATCTATGCCATGTAGTGAAAGAATGGGAAGTCAAACTTCTCTTCATGGGCAAATTAAAGTACACAACTGGACCAAATTCAACTAATAAGACTTTATATAATCCCCCATTTAAGGTGAGGCCCACTAAAAACAAGAATAAACAAAAGACAGTATTTGATGTAGCCTTAGAGCCAGCTCCTCTCTTAGTTTTATTAGCTCCTCCAAGGATACCTTTCACAAATCTTCCTAAATAACCAATACATGTTCTCTATCAACTCTTGGAATACAACATCATATCTCTCCCTCCCATCAAAGAGGTTGATATGACTAGGCATTTTATAAATAATTATGATTCCAATGAATTTTGTGATTATCACAAGTCACCAAGCCATACTAAAAATAGATGCATCAGCTTATGACATAAGATAAAATATTTGATAGATGCTAATATCATTGATGTGATCACTCCTATAGAGGCACCAAGAGCATGCCTAACTGAAGCAAAAGTAATGAAAATATTTTTAGATCCATTTTCAAAACATACATCTAATGTGATAGCAATCACTTCATGTGTTCACTATACTTATTAGGCACATCCACCAGCAACATATTATCATATTCATACGATGGACACACACCTTCTAAATAATATCATTAGTGTGTATCATACTACAGTGCCAACTAGACCTCTCATCACTTTTTCAAAGTAGGATATCATCGATGATGACTCAGATTTATATGTTATCTTTGTACAATCTTACATTGGACATCATCATATTCAAAGTATCATGGTTGACAATGGGTCAATCATTAATACGTGTAATATTACACTTCTACATCACTTGGATTATTTAGGGTAGGATATTTCTCTAGTAAATAGTTATTTGTGGCTTTAGTAGCCATGTTTAGAGCTCCATTGGGGAGATCATTCCATTACAGGTTATTTCCACACATGTGGCCACTAGTTTCTTAGTTATACCTAGTGCCGACACATTTAATATGTTATTGGGTAGGCCTAGGATACAATAAATCTACAAGACATTCCATCCAATGTACATAGATATCTTAAGTATATACACATTAATCATATGGTTATAGTCAAGGGCCTTCCATATGAGTATCCTTTACCTATTTTGTAGCTAATTACATAATAGTCACCAGTCACATCTCCACACATAGCTTTCATTAGCACACCTCCAATATCAGTTAAACCACCAGCGCAAGTGAGATATATTCCTATAGCATTACCACATACATATACTCTCACATGGAGACATTTATTACAAATATACCTATGTCAGAGACATGTTTTGGATTCTAGAGAACCTCTCTCTACACCATTACCATCTAGATTAGTGTTATAGCATAGATCACCCACGCTAGTCATAACTTTTTATACTAGATGGGTTCCTAATAACCCCAAAGTTCATAGGCCTATTCAGTCATCTCCATATATTCATAGCCCCACTCCATAAGCCATTTCATCTATAGATTGCTCAATATATATAATTCACAGTTCTTAGATACCACTCCAACAATACATGTGATCACTCTTACTTTATTTGATATAAGACACCTTGATAGTGAGTCTCTTGCAAAACTCATTAGTTAGTATGTTCCTATCTACTTATACATACTTCATTTTCCTATTTCTTGTACATATCTTATACTTAAAAAATACAAAAACATTCAAATATTACTCAAAAAATACAAATTTTAGATTGTATGCATTTCCATGTTTATATTCCTTCTATTTTTTAGGTACTACATATGTTATCTATGTTGGTATAGTCTTTTTAATCATGCATACATGATTCACTTGTTATTTTTGAGTGTTCATAGATTACTACAAGACTTATGTCCTCCACTTAGATGTAGACTTGTTATTCTTTGCATATTAGGGGCACATACACATATTCATCATTGACATATCATCCCATTGGGGGAATCATACTACATAATTTTTCATTTGCTAGGTTATAACTTTCTATACTCCACATAATAGATTTAGCATTGATTATATATTGATATTAATCATTTTATACTACAATGATTTTTTACTGACTACTACTATATACTCAACTTATGTATATCTTTGATCTTATACAGATTTGTACCACATACTTATGCATACTTTCATTTATAGCTATACTAGTTTAGATTTGATTGTATCTATTTGCTTTTACATCTACTCGAGGGATCTTGAATATGCCATTGTTCTATGGCTCTAAGCCAATTCCTTTCATTGTGTATATGCTTTGGACATGTGCCCATGTCCTTGTGTGTGCTTTTTGATTATCTATGGGGACATTTGAACAAGTCCTTCCATGTGGCTCTAAGCTAACCTTTCTTGGTCTCTATGTATGTGGACATTTGAACATGTCCTTATATGTATGTTCTTTCTCAGACTTAGTAACATGTGCCCATGTCCCTTTTATTATGCCCCCTTGGTCTACTTTATGTGCCTTGCATGTTTGTATGTACAATTTAATGTATGCATAATGGCCATGACACTTGTCTCTTGATTGTTACATTCACATCCAGTTTGCAATGCCATGAGGAACCTATGCATCTCCCCTTCCTCCTTGGATACCTTGATGGACATCCTTCCCCATCCCCTTAGGTAGTTTACTCAAATTATATTTAGATTTTTTGTTCATATACATGTTTACATTATTATATCCATCTTGACAAGCTTATAAATGTTAGATCTAACATACATCGTACATTACAAACTTATGCTCAAACTATTTTTACGTTCTGATGTCATGTATACTCATTATATTGGTTTATCACATAGATATATGTTTTCAATCTAACACACATGATGCATAGCTTTTATTTTGAGGATAGTTATTGTAGAGGTTTAGCAACTCCCCTCAAAAGAGGGGGCATTCACATGGGTTTATCATAGATATCAAACCATCCTAATGCACTAATAACATAAGTTTTAGCATGTAGACATATATTACAAAGCCCAGACTTAGGAAAACATAGTGAAAGCTATTCACATATAGATCAATCTCAATTTTTCATAGAAACAAAACATTTGGTTAATAGCACGGCATAAAGGACACTAGCATAGTGCATTATTGACGAGGGGGGGCACACTAATATCTAGTACCCCTAAAAATAGAAAATTCTAGAATTATCAAAAGGGTACAATAGTTATAGTTTATATTTGCATAGTTTTATGCACATATTATTAGACATATTCAATATATACTTAATTTTTACATAGATTACATAGGTTTGCACAAAATGGGCGCATCATGTGCAGCATGATCACTCTCAATTCAGTTTTAAATGCTCAAATAGATTATTATGACTTGATATAGAATCCATATACACATATATCAAATTCGGGGCATGTGCATGGCACATTACTCTCATATATTTAGTTTGGAACCAATACTCTCATATGGAATGGTAGCTACATGTCATTCTCCACATTGTTACATTAGATAGCATTTTCATTGGGTTTACACTATATTGATGTTTTATTCCATCTACAATGGTTGGCATTATTGAGTGGCCCTTGAGCCATTTTACATTTTAGAGTTCTTGAGTGGCCTCTAAGCCATTTTACATTTTAAAGTTTCTTAATGGCCCCAGAGCCATTACATAGTTTCAGTTACATCACACAACTTATGTTACATTATGCAGTTTTAGTTTCAAATGCATATACGACACATGAGTAGGTAATGATGGAGTCATATCCTACTTGATTTGCCTACATAAAAGGGATGGATAAGTCATCAGTCCAATCCAAGTTATTCACATGTTATGATCCACCGATCAAGGATGGGTAATGATGGAGTCAAGCCCTAGTTGAGTTCTTGAGCCAACCACACATGAAGATTGAGTAAGCCAATATCTCAATCAAAGTTATTCATTATTTTATCACCATCTACATGCACACACAGGATGTCACCACATTTTAGCATTGGTTCACATACCCAACAAGGTGTATTCATTCCTTTCTTTTTTCTCTCATCTCTTTATTCAATTTTGTCTTTGTAATTGATATTTCTTAAGGATTGATTCGTTCATGTTTCATTTATAAGACATGTAATAGAGCATGTTTCATAGACTTAGACCTAGATTCACAAGTTTCACCTCATAGGTAAGTCTAGGTACGTCTCTTTTTCCTGTATCCTAGTCATTTCACTTTACTACATTTCTAGAATAAAGGAGGGGCAAATGTATTCATCTAAAATGTCATTTTAGTGCAGCTAGTGTCACTTGAGATGACCTTATCCTTAGCTTATTCCTAGACCTATCTTATAACCTCTTTTAATCACTTTCTAGCTTTTGTGCAAGTCTAACCCATTCTTAGATATACTAAAACTAGCACTAAGCCTTCACTTATCCACCTTGGTCCCTTTTTCACCCATTCATGCCACTTGGACATTAGTGAGACCCTTTGAATAGTAGTGCATTATGTTATTGGAAAATGGTAAATGCTTATGTCCCCTAGCTCTTTTCACCCCTGATGGATATCTTTCTATTTCTCAAAGCACATTAGGGTAGGCCTAAACCCATTTCATGTCTCAACAAGCATTAGAACGCTATATATAGACCAATTTCATTCATTAGATAGAAATCAGATGCAAATAATCCTAAACAAACTCAAAAATAGTTGTGTAAATCAAGGTCATTAATTCCTATTCTACCCTACTTCAGCATCCACCCATCTACAAGAGCCTCAAGCTCAAATTACTTAGATTTCTAATCTCAAGTCACACTCAAAGCATTCAAACTAGTACTCATACTAGTATTCATTTATACTTCCATCAGTACTTAGATTGGGAGAACGACATTGAGCTTTGTCCCTTTCAAGGTATTAGTATGTAGGCAACACTCAACACATGGGGTGTTGAGGTCACGTCTAGCCTACCATGCTAACCCCACTCTTTTTCTACTTGTGCTCCTCAAATACTCCAACAAACACATAGGTTTAGGGTTTTACATTGAAA
This sequence comes from Torreya grandis, assembly GCA_037957365.1. Classification (NCBI taxonomy): domain Eukaryota; kingdom Viridiplantae; phylum Streptophyta; class Pinopsida; order Cupressales; family Taxaceae; genus Torreya; species Torreya grandis. The sequence goes on along the minus strand of JARHVA010000288.1, from coordinate 3,620,151 downwards.
TCAATCAAAATAGGGAACAAACAATGATACAGGACCAAGTGAAGGACCACCCAAAAACTCACTATCTTTTCTATATAAGGACATTAGCATCATGGAATAGGACACTATCATAGTGAAATACCATCCATAAGACCATGCTACTATCCAAGAGGGTTTTTGACTCTTATTTCCTATTGGTGACACCTTTCACTATCCCTACACTAGTTTTTAGCCCTCTACATATCCATCTCAATCAATTTTCTCGTTAAGTATATCTTTTATAATCTATTATTATTTATAGTCTAAGTAAATAATTCAATTATTGCACAAATCAGTGGGTATTGATATTTTTATATTTTAGTCCAACACTTTAACAACCTAGGGTTTTACATTCTATAACTCCCTTAAAAGTTAAATCAATAACATATTTTAAGGAAGCAAGGATCTATAGATATTCCTAGTTAATATTGTGGTAGGTATCAGTTTCAATGATAACAATAAATAAATATCTATGTTTTTCAAAATATTATATGCTAATTACAATGAACATACTAAATAAACAAGATACAATAACATTTTTCATAAATATTCATGACTTCTATTGTTTAAAATAAAATGGTAGCAAGAATAAGCAATCAAATAATGAAGGACAACATAATGATAATGGCATGCATATAATAATAATTTTAATGTCCACAAAAGGCCAAGTAATATTTTATAATGATTTTTTGCATCAATAGTTCAATGTTTTTCACCACTCTTACCTATCACCTATACCCTTATACCCTCAAAAGCCTTAACAAAAACCCAAATACCCAAATAGAGATTTTTTTTTCCATAAAATTTAACAAAATCTTCAAAAGCAATCCACTCAACTTTTAAAACAATGTTTACACAGTAAAAAAGGCTTTAATCCTGAGCCACTCCATTTAATACCAAATTCACATTACCAGTTAAAGAAATAGAAATTAGCCTACATTGTTTCTTTAAAGACAAAGGAATTGAATAAAAAGACCAAATTATTTCACTCAACCAGAGAAAAACTTGAGTATTGCAACAATAAATTAAAAAAATAATCACAAAATAAATAGGAGCCTTCTAAGAAAACCAAAATAAACTTTAAAAGATCTGCAAGTTTTGAACATGAATCAATTTGAAGACACCTTACTTGACCCTGATATTAAGCTACCTTTCATAATCCACCCCAAGTTCAAAGTAGTAATTTAAAATAAAAATAGACTAAAGAAGAGATGGAAAACAAACAATTCCATGCCATTTTATTCAATAATAAAACTAGATAGATAAGATTCAAAATTGTAATAACCAATTAAAATTACTTTGACTATGACAATGAGGAAAATACAATAAGTTGTCTTACTTCATTTTCTTAAGTAATTGAGAAATTAAATGACTGCATTTTGAATTAGAAAAGTTAACAAAATAACTTGAAACTAATATCTTAGTTTCTAAACAAACAATCTTGTTGGAACTAAACTAACAAAAGCTTCAAAACCAATCCACATTGTAGTATTTGAACATGAACCCACTTTTACAACATCCTAATGAAAACTAAAGCCTACATGAAAAAATGCCTAGTTGTGAACCCCGTTTAACTCCAAATTCAAAATGTCAAACCCAAAAAGCAAGAAAAACTAGCCTATATAATTTTCTTTGGTTGCTACTAAAAACATATCAAATAATTTTATTTTATTAAATGACAAAAAATAAACTTCCACAAAGAATAAAAAAAACCTTTAGAAGTACAAACTTCTGATTTATAACAATTAAACTAAAAAAACTTGGCAACTATAAACAGAATAAACCCAATTCCCATACAAAGAAAAGTGTCAAGAAAAAGTGTAAAAAGCTTCAAAACCAAACGGTCATATTAAAATATGCACTCATTTTTGGAACAATGCAACAAATACCAGAGTTGGATGAGGAAAAACAATTCTAAAAACCCTGCTTAACCCTATATTCAGACTGCCAATTCAAAATCTTTGGTTTTAATTTTGAATGTCTCACCCATTACTTGGATGATTGAAATGGAGGGAATGATTTGTAATAAATTTTGGCATTAAAGTGACGACTACCTTGGAAGTCATAATGATTTTATTATAACATAACTAAGCCAAGTATTTTTAATTTTATAGCAGATATATGAAAAGTTCCCCAATAACATCAACCTATTCAACTTGAAAACCATAACAACAAAAAAATAGAGGAAAATAATCAAACTAATTGGATAAGGGCAACATTTACAACCCCTTATTAGTCTTTGTATGGTAACCTTGAATGAGAAGAAAATATAAATAGTTACAGCTAGTCACCAAAGACTATAATGTTTTACACATTAGTTATGAAAACTACATCATTTATTTGCCCAATTACAACCTAACTAGTAACATAAATAGCCAGAAAAAATTTAAATAATTGAAAAATATCAAATTATCATGCAAAAATATTCTTCTCCACTAAAAACTCATTAAATCACATAAATTTAATATATATTTCATTTCTAACATTTTTAAAACATAATGGTTTTAAGCAAAGTATACTATGTTTCAAACTTGAAGGTATCAGGTATATACCAAAAAACAAAAATCCAAAGGTATTTATGTAAATAATCCATTGCAAAATTTTCATATTGTTCATGGTCCTAAGATTCATAATAATAGATTTATCAACTAGCTTTTCCAATCATTCAAACACATGATCCAGTTTTAGTAACCCTTTTGCCCATGATCGAACCACATCACCCAAACATTGCACATAAAATTGGTAGATAAAAAACCTTGAGTCAAATACAATGGCTATCAATTTCATCATGTGTAAATCTTAAAGTACTAAAGTAAATCCATTCATAACACCATTAAAAGCCACATATTGTTACCCCATCAAATCCCCACATGATAAAATTGTTACCCAGAATAACACCCAAAAAAAATAAAGTGTTATCTAGCCCTAACTAAAGTGATACAAAGCCCTAGATTTCAAATCTTGAGGACCAAATCAAGCAAACATAATTTTAAAAGATCAGCCAAAAGATTTCAAAATAGATAGAATCAAAGTGCCCTAAAATTCAAAATGAAATACGGTATATAAAATAAAAGAAACCATACGAAGTTCAAAATCTTACCTCTAACTCTCTATAGAGTATTTTCAACCTACCAAAAATAATAAAATCTTCCTACTCCAACCTGTCTGTTACTCTCCAACCCTTCCTATCTTACGAAACCCAATAAACCATAGCAAGATTCTACAAGCATCTATATCTTTATAACCTATTGCTATGTTTTTGATAAAGTAATCTGGCATTCGATGTTAAATATTCAAACCATGTAGCCCACACTATGTGAGAAAATGCAACATTGAATGGTAGATCATACCCACCTTGTACAAACCTATCCTCTATTTGTCATGTGGTTAATGCCCAACCTCGATCTAATTGAAGTGGGTAATAACATTTAAAAAATCAGCCAATCAGATTGCACCAAATATTATTATTTTATCTACCCCATTAAAAAACCTGCTATTTCACTTTGCAAAAGGCTTATATTTTCTTTTTGTGCACTAATCAATGGAATTTGATTGGCCAATAGATATGGTAACAATTCCAAGATAAAGATAAATGGTTCCAAGAGTATCCCTCTAAGATTATAATAAATACCATAAAATAATTAATCTTACTGCTAGGAAATGTATATAAATTTCTCAAGAATGATGTGGCTACAAGTTCCAACATAATATGTATAAAAAGTTTGAGTTTCAAGTCAAAATTTTTAATAGAAAACCAGTCACACATAGTTTTGTATTAGTCCACATGCAGTGAAGGATGCAAGCCATGGTGGATGAAGTAAGGTTGGGTGGGGTGTTTACACCTACTAATAGGAGCTCGGAAGAAGGAGAGTCACCTTATCACAGTGGAGATTCTACATAGGAAGGTCATGGGGTAAATTTGGAACTTGGCATCTATTTGTTCGACACAAACACATGGGGAAGTGATTGATGAAGGTGGTGAATCAGTTGTGAGTCTACCAAGGTAGGAGACATGTTTGGATGATGATGTTCTTTTTGATGTTGAGGTGTAATTTGGCATGGCTTTTTCAACTTATTATGTAATTATTCCCCTTTTTTAATTATGAATGTTAATAGTGTTACTCTTACAGATGTTAGTAATGGTTATTTTATAACTTGGTAGACTACCCTTTTGGGTTTCTAGGTAGGTGGTAAAGGGTTTATTCCCATATTTTTGGTTTCAAGGTGTTTTTTAGCTTTAGCTCCTATTGTTTCAAGTAAGGAGTTATTGATTTATCCTATCCTATACCTGAATTTTGTATCTCGATTACTATCTCTATGAGTAAAGGTCCAGTTAAACCTTAAGGTAGATACACACACACACACACATGCATGTGTGTGTGTGTGTATTTATGTATGTATGTATTTTATAATATATAATTATAAATATAATATTATACATATATAATAATATAATATATAGTATAATATTAAATATAATATTATAATACTAATAATTTCTACAATATTATATAAATATACTACTATAATATATAATTTACTAAATATACATATATATAGTAATATATACATATATATAGTAATATATTATAATTATACTAATTATATATATGTATATAATTTATTATAATAATAAATAAATATTATCTATGTATAATTATAATATATTAGTATATAATATTATAATATATAAGAATATATGGTATTATTAATATATAATATATACAATCTATATTAATATAATAATATTAACCATGTAATAAAATTTTATTTATATATTATTAGATGTGTGTGTGTGTAATATTTATATTATATATTAATTATATAGTCTATATGAATATTATATTATAATATATTTATAATTTATATATTATTATGTCATAAGACATAATCTGTATGCATCTACATGAGAATTAATTCAACCATAAGTAACCACTAACAACAATTATCGAGTGTGATAACTAATATGCCATAATTAATACCACATCACATTCATGTCAAGGATGAATTGCACAAACACAAGTTTAAATTATAGAACTTGTGTGGGTGCAATACAACATACATTACAATACATAAAATCATGCATCTACCACCACAAAAGTGACACTAACATAGACATGCATGGAGATGATATAATATGTGATGCATTATATAAAATCCAAATTTATTTTTTCTATTTTAAATATTTTAATACACACACACACACATTATTTAATAATCTAAAATTTATCACACATCACCATCCACATCAATCAAACAACTACCACTTTAACACAAAATCATTTTTCAAATATATATAAACCCAAAAACTAAATGTGCCAAATATATATATAAAAGGTTACCATCACATGTATAACCACACCAAAATAACATGTATCATGTACTAGAAGACAACTTTTGAGATGCATTCTAAATCAATGACCATAAATTATTGGAAGCTTGAAGCTTCAGGAAACCATTGGAGAAGTCTCAAAGATTCCAAATGTTAAATTGGTGACTATAATTTATTCTTCATTTCCATTTTGTTTGCAAATATTGATCCACAATTTTAAGCAAAATAGTGTCTTTAATTTGGTGATGTCTCTATTCTATCTTACAAAACAAATCTTTTGTTTTGGAGACAATTCTATTATATTTTGTATTATGATTGTAAAAAAAACTTGGTTTTGAATCCTATACAACGTATGTTTTAGTGCCTTCTTGCTTTTTTATATTTATTTAACTCAAACTGTAATGATAGGCCAACATAATATGGTTTATGAAAAAGTTGCACTTAATATCCTTCCACATCCTTTTCCACTCTCCCACTTATTCATCACTAAAACATATAATTATTTTTAAACAATCAAAATGCTATAAATTTTTAAGGTGTATATCAAAGTTTTGCTTTGTAGGCTTATGTTGAACTTAAATCGCCATTGTGGCACTATGATTTTATAATTGTAATAAGGATGAACACTTATCCATTTTCTATGATTAAATAAAAATAAGTCTAAAAAGGAGTGTATGGCATGAAGGATCTAAGTGCAGTGAGATTGGTTTTGTTTACAATTTTTCAAAACACTTAGTTCAGTTGCCTTCAATATGCTTCCACATTTTCCATACATGTCTATTAGGTCATTTGCAATCATGATGTTTGACAAATATTTTCTCTCAATTATCATTTGATTGATGTCCATACCCTATCCTAAATCTCGCATTATATCATGGTCTATAATGAGTCATGATCAAGTAAAGCCTAATATTGTACACACGTTAGTTGTTGAATTAGTAGAAATAAAATTTAATAAAACATGGAGTATTTGCACTAGACATACCAATGGGATGCCACAGAATGGGAATATCCATTTTGTGAGACAAATCTAAGGTGAATGCCTCACAATGAAAATGTCTTTAGCATAATAAATGTCATGATGTGTGTGTAAAGTCCAAGTTCATTAAGTAGTATTTTAGACAATAAAATATGGTATTAAACACTTGACAATATCACTTTTGACTTATCTTCACTATGCATGACACATGCACACATATATGACTCTTGTTTACCATTCTTTCACATCTGCACACTTGTTATGAACTTTTGACCCTCCCATTTTGTTGTCAATCCAATACAAGAACCTCTCAATCTCTGTCAAACCTACTTTATACCTTACTCAGACATCCCCCGATCATCAAATTTTCATTCTTGTCTCTTGTACAATAAGATCAAGCTCAAATAATTCTGTCAACGAAACTATCTTGAGGATGATGTGTGAGACCCCTATTTTCACAATGCTTGCTTTTGGACATTTTATTATTATGCACACATCTTGATATGATGTGCTATATATGTATTAATACATGAGATGTTACTATCATATGTTTGAGGCAATGAATTTTACATGTGTGATGATGTTATTTTACTAATGTTAATTAAGTTGTCCATTAAGATGCTTATTATATTTTTATACTAGTAGAGCTATTGTTCTCATTTACGATATATTTATAAGTATGTTAATTAAGTTATCCAATATGATGCTTATTATATTTTTAATATCAATTAAAATAGATTATTCATACACTAAAGAAAATAAATTAAATTATTAGTGCACCCATACCAATTACTATATTCTCATTTACTAGGGAATGTTGATTTTGATTTGCTGGTTTGAACCCTAGTGCCTCAAACAAGGTTTTTCTAAGGAATTTGGATTTTGGATTTTGATTGAGGAATTATTTATGTTCCCTGGGATGTGTTGATGCAACCTTATGCTCTTTTGGCTAGATGTCAATTTTGAATTCTGCCATTATTTGATTGTGATGGAATAAGGTTGATGGTAAGTGATTTTATTGGTCCCAATTGATGGGTACTGGAGATTGAATTTTAAAATGGTGAAAAATATGTATGGTATAGATAAGAGGATGGGTGGGAACATGGTCCTCGTAGGGACTATGAACAAAATTGTGTCAATGTTGGATGAGGCTTCCTAAAAAATTATGAAAGTATCACTAGCACATTTAAGTTGATTTGTAGATGGTTTGTATTCGATGTTATGAGAACATTTGCGTGCATATACATGGATGGGATCAATAATTCCATGTTCATTAAGGCCAAGGCCTTCCGCATTATAGTTCATACTTGGAAGAATTTTGCTTGTGATAGGATATTTGTTGCTTTGGAAATAAGCCACAGAGTTGTCTCTATTTAACCATGTTTAATTATTGTTGTTGATTTATTATTCTATAAGGAAGATAGATTTGATAAATGATGTCTTTTAAAACTAAGAGGATGTTGATGTTGATTTTGGGTTTGATTATGATGTTGATTTTGATTTTGATGCTATTTTTTTGTGTAGGATGAGCCTATCCACATGGAAGGCATTTTGGTGTTTGTTGTCTACAAATACCATTGTCACTTGGGGTATGTGGCATTGGTAATCAAACTATTTGATATGTTATGGGAGGTGGGGTGATAGGCTAAGGATGGTGTCTTCAAAGGTAGGTTCATCAAATATTAGTAGTTTATCGAAGATAGGTTGGTCAAAGATAGGTTGGCCAAGGATGGGTGATTGGTCAAATGATGGTTCATCGAGGATTGATGAATCAAAGATGGTTCCTTCATCAAATATGGGTGGGCCAACAATGGTTTTGCATTGGTCAAATATGGGTGATTCGATAAAAATGAATTCATCGAAGATGAATTGGTCAAAGATAGAGTGATTATATTGACCTTTACTAGAATTGGAAACATTTGATTGTGATTTGGAAGGGGATTTTGTCATATTCCTAATGTATTATTCTCAAACTTGGATGTTTCATGTTCTTGCATAAATAAATATCCTTGAAGCGCTGATGGCTAGCCTATTCAATGTAAAGCTATCAGGAGCATTCAATGTAAGCTCATGCAATCAGAGGCAGTGAAAGCCTTTAATATCCAATCAAATTTACACACACACCATTAATTTTGAAAATAATTTACACATGTCACACCCCTATTGGCCAACCAAAAAATCACTATTTTAATTAATTGAACAATTACCCAAATAAAGGCAAAAATAAAACAAGTGAGAAATTAAGATTATTTTTTTATAAAAATTAAAATAAATATAATTTTCCAAGATTATAGCCCAACCTTATGCAATATCAGTTTTCAATGCATGAGTGGTGCACCAGAGTCTTAAAGGATTACTCAATGATGCTCATATACCCGCTAAAGCCAGGGTAATTTTACATCATTTTTAAGCCAACTTTGCATCACTTTTATGTTACCTTTGTATCATAATTTGATCAACTAAATAAAAAAATGGTGTAATGACATGAAATTAACCCAATTTATAATACTAATTGTATTTTATTACACAATTTGACTCAATTTGTAGCACTTATTGCATTTCATGTAATAGTAATTAAATAAGCATATACCTTGTCCTATAAATCTAGTGGATAGTTTTATTATTAATTTGTAACTTGTTCTATAAACTATATCATTTTATTATAATTTTGCATTTGTATTGATGATCTAGTCTTATAACTTTTCTTTCTATAAATGATATTTATATTATAACTTCACACTTCATTTCATAATTGGTAGGTAGGAGGTAGGGTCTTTTTAGACAAATAATTTATTTATATCTATTTCTATATCACTTATATTTTGTAGATATTAAATTATGATATTTATTTGTATATTATTTATATTTTATAGATATTAAATTAATGTTATTTTTATATCTATTTCTTTGTCCCTCTATTTAGATTTACATAAGTCAATCACTATCAGCTCATACAGTTATAAGTAAAGTAGTTAACAATTTGTTTTTGATAAATCATTGAAATTTGTTACTGATCCTTTAGGCAATTTGAAAAGACACTCTAAGGCTTATTCACCCAAGCTACGTGGAAACAAGTGCAATAAATAGACACTAATATAGGCTGCCTCTTGGCATGCAACAAAGAAGGCTTGTATATGATATCTAGGATCACCATTCCCTTTAGATTTATCAAATTTGGATACCTCAAAATGAGGTGGGAAGGGTACTTGAAGGATGCTCATGTCAAACAGATAAGGGCATATCTCATTGAACTTTTATTTTTTGGTTTGGTTACCGTTTTGAAGCCTTAATACTACCTCCTTCATTGTGTAACACTCTTAGATATTTGTAGTTTGTGGTAGAAGGAGACAGTTATGTTGATTGTTCATAAACTGATAGGTTTGGTCAAGGTTGGTGTGGGTAAGAATGGATCCTCCTTGTATGGTCTTATTTGGAATGTGCACCCTATGTCTTAAGTTCTATGCTTAGTTTAGTGTTTGTTTTTGGTTTTGAGGCACATATGAATAGGTATGACATTATTGATTCAGAGGGTTTTGTTTCTAATCCCTAGTTATCTAATGTTGATTCTAAGGAATCTATTGTTGTGAGCTATAAGGAATCTACTAATCTTGAGGAACCTGGTACTTATTTAGAAGAAGACATTATCGTTACTAGTTTGTAAGTGGAACTTGTTATTATCATGAATTATAATTATGTACCGAAATTTGAATATCAAGCTATATTATCAAAAATGATAATAAAATCCTAAACCTTGATAAACACTAATAGGAATGGATAGAGGAGATAAATCAAAATTGATAGAGCTTGCTTACCATCACTCTTTACCTTCTCATGTCTCCACTCCGTGATTCAAATACATGTGATTAGACTTAGATTGACAAAGTGGTAGCTTGATATTGGATGCTTGATAATGGATGCTTTGATGGTCGATTATAGATTGGCTATAGGATTTATAAAATCGTTTTGGCATAGTTTTGGTATGAGCTCAATAGATGGTCTGAGAGTGGGGAGAGATATTAGTTAAATAGAGGAAGAGATGGAAGATCAAGGGCTCAAATTCAAACTTGGGTCTTTGAGATCTATGGTTGAATAATTTCCATGGAATTTTTAATTCTATGGAAATCTCTAGAATAAGAGAATTCTAGAGGGAAAGGGGTTAAATTGGAGAGATTTATAGAAGCCTCCAATTCTAGATATCTCCCCATAAGTTTTAGGGGTTTAGGGAAGGCTAGTGTAGGGTGGTGGGTAGGTGGTTAGAATATTTTGAATTTAAAATTGGCTAGTGGGATTAGGGAGTAGGTTAGTAGGTAATGGGGTTTATTAAGGGCTAAATGAGGATTATGATTCCTAGGGATGTAAGAATACCTAGGGGGTAGGCTAGAAGGTGGTTAGGTGGGGTTATAGGAATTAAAAATTCCCATATAATACATAAACAAGATTAGATTAGGATAGTGGGAGATTAGGTAAAATTAATAAAGAGATGGGATGAATAAGGTTAGTGAAATGGAGAATGATAGAGGGAGGAAAATATTAGATAAATGGACTAGGGTTAGGATAAATTAGTGAAATAAAATGGATTAAGCAAAATTATTTTCAACTAATAGGAATATTAGTTGACTATAATGAAGCAAGTGATTTTAGGTGCATACAATAATAATTTAGTCTTGCATTCTATAAATTATCCACTACTTGTTAGGGTGGGAGATTATTAATGGCTTATTTTTGGGAGTGATTTGGCACTTGCTGAGAAGTATTGAGTACACATCATGTATTGGAAATAGTTTCTTGATGGTTAAAGAATGTGTGTTACATATCAAGTGGAACTTGGTGAGAAACATTCATTATCACAGCTTGTTCGAGAGGAGATAAAGGATCTACCTCATGGATATGGTTAATTTGGTCTTTTAATGGTTGTTTAGCTAATTTATTTTACTCTATAAACACGATATTGTTAAACGAGGTCACAACTAAAAAAGTGTTTAAGTCAGTAATAAGTTGATCTACATAGTGTTGACTAGCTTTTCATATCATAGACGTAATAATATGATCTATTTGGGAGGAATCCACCAATGGACCCTTCCCTTTTCTAGAATAAACAATGGTTGGTTTGGGCACTTGAGTGTGAGGTTATTCTTTTTCAATAATTGGTTCGTATTATTGCTCTTCTATTCTAACAAGGATATGTAATTGTCCTTTTAGAAAATTTGAAGGGAGTCTATCTCCTGATTCTATCAATCTTTAGAGAACCTCATCTTGGTCTATAAGTGGTTGATTGTTAATGTATTTATCTTGGTTTAATCCCATAATGAGAGGGATTTATTCATACATGACTGAATATTCTTATCCATCATAAAAAATTTCCTCCTCATAACTGGGGCCATAAGAGACCCCACTATAAGTGTATCTTTGCATGGTTGTAATAGTACCCAGTCTTTGACCAATGTTTCAAACATAATTTTGGTTCAATTTGGAATTTAGAAACACTATCAAATGGTCCTTAAAACATTAGAATTGGTTTGGATAATGTATCAGAATGAGAGGAAGTAAATTTTTTGGAATGCTTGACCTTGGTTGGTCAAAATTGGAAAATTAAAAGAAGGTAGAATAATGTTAGAACTTAGAGTGTAAGCTAACACAAGGAAACCTAAGTCCAAATTGTGTTGGTACCATATAAAATGACAATGAGACCATGGTTGGTCATTCATCAAATCATAATAAGGTTAAATGGTCCAAGAACCCAGAGTGTATGGTGAATGCAAGAAAATATAAGTTTAAACTTTAGAATAAAAATGGGTACCGTAACTACACATAATAGAAAATAAAGTCAAATGGTCCAAAAACTTAGGGCATAGGTTAAAGCAAAAAAACCCAAGTTCAAAACTAAAAATAAAATGCACAATGTAATGATACCAAGTGGCACAAAGGTTATTATTTCAAATGATAGATGTAACATTGCAAAAAATGGCCAAGTATCAAATGGTAATGCAAATAACACAACACCTCAATGTGTAAATAGATGTCAATGTGTAAAATATGGGAATAAAACTTGCACTTTGGTAATGCACTAAAATCAAATCAAATCCAATCCAAATGACGTAACCCAAACACAAAGAGTAAAACACTAAAGCCTAAGTGATAAGCAAGACTCAAGTGCAAACTAATCATCCTTAGATTGAATACTTGAAAATGGATTTCAAATTTGGTTTGAGATGATTTAGGACCTATTTTTTATGTGATATAGCTATTTTAGACTCACAATGCAAGTAAATAATAAGAAGCACCTAAGTGCATGCTCCTATCTTAAATTGACACAAGGTGTGCATAGTATCTTCCAAAACTTTTACTGATATACTAGTCTTGAAAGGAATTAATTGATAATCTAAAAATAAAGAGTGCATATGGGTAGAGTTTTTTAATCCCCCTATATCTCTCAAGAACTGATATATGGCAAGGAATTTAGAGTGTTGAAACAACTTGGCATTTGGTAGAATAATCCATGGCAAGTGGGGTCAAATAATCTAAAATTTTGACTTGGCTTATCTATATGGTCCACAAGTGCCTAAAAACACTTGTGCATAATAAATATCCTTCAATGGATTTAAACCACCTAGCTTGTTATGCAAGGGTCTTGTCCCTTTCACAATGACTTCAGTCGTATACTAATTAGTGAAATTTGATGTCTAGATCATTGCTTGACTCGAGCCCTCTTTCATTTGGTCAAGATAACTACTCAACCATTCTCCCATTCATTTAGCACACTCAATTTATATACCCAACTAGATAAGTGGTGTTGGAACAATGCTGGGAGATGAAACCCAAGGTCAAAGTCCACCTAAATAACCTATGAAAGAGGCGATGAACTCCTGCTCATAATCCAAAAAGAAAAATAAATGAGGAACTACGTCATTTATGAGTAATCCAAGTCCCTAGAAACAAGGAGAGAGCACATGCGACATTTATTTAGGGTTGACTCAACAAAATAAGTAAAACAATGCATTTTTTATCAGTCAAGTTCCCTAAAGGGGTTAAAAGGAGAGCATATGCAAAAGGCTTTACTAAAATGAAACTAAGTGTCTTAAAAAATGAAGAACAAAAAAAGCAAAGTACTCTTAGTGTGATTATTCTTTTTAAACACTTATGGAAATTTGATTTGAAATTTGGCCTTTGTTTATAACTTTGAAATGACAAAACAAAACAAATTACTTTGCACAAGTTTTTAAAGCACCAAAAGATAATGTGAAATAATTATGTCAATGTGTTAAACTCCTCTTTTTCTTTATTCACTGCAAGAAGCATTAGAGGATTAATTTGTGCTTGGTTGGATAATAAAGGCCACCTGCAAATTAGCTCAAAACCATGAAAATATGCCCTCTAGAATGATTTCATAGTTACACAGTAAAGTGTAAACTACAAAATTACAGGTTAATGAAAAACACCAAAAAACATAAAGTGCTTAACTTATAGGAATGATTTCACAGTTACCTAGATAATTTCACAACTCACCTCATCAATTCCAGTACTCAATTTGATGATTTCATTGCTATGTCCTATGGTTTCACAGTTCTCCATCGAATTCATAGTTGTGAATTCATACAATTCACGGAAACCCTGTAGACAACACAAAAATAGAACAAAATAATTTTTTGATTTTAAGATGTGATTTCACTTTTTTTTTAGCAATTTCATAGTTTTAAATTCATTTTCTATTTCACGAGTTCTAGAAGGCTTGTAAAATAGAATATATAATATAACAGAATGATTTCACAAATATAGATAGCAATTTCATGGTTAGATGCTTCAAATTTGCAAATATACAGAAAGGTTAGAAAATAATAAAAACTATGGGATGCTTTTATATTTTACCCTAATGAATTTGTAAAACATCACTACGAATTCATAGTTTTATAGAGGAGGTCCAAAATAGTGATGAATTTGCTCTTTTTTTAGGTCGATTTCATAGGTTTCTAACATAATTTTGTTATTTATGGATCTGAATTCGTAGATATGTAGCAGATGAATTTGCACTTCCATAGGCAACAAACTGAGAATGAAAAATCTTCAATTTTTAGCCAAATTTAACAAAAGTTAGCAATAAATTTTGACAAAAGAATATGATAAGAAGTAACTATAAGAATTTTGTGGGTTATAAATCCACTGGGCATGCCAAAATGTAGAATAATATTATGGAGCAAGTTAATTCATGCATTTAAGACATAAAATAAATGACAAATCATAAAGAACTAGCATTTTAGGCCTACTCCTTCAAGGGGTGTGGATCAATGGAGTCAAGAAACATAGACAAAAAAACATGGATAATGCCTTCCCCAAGTGGCCCTCCTCCAAGATCAGTCCATTAAATGTGCTTGTGCCCAAAATTGGTGTTCCAAGTCTTTATCAATGTGGTAGCACAAGCATCTCCATACATCTTTCCTTATACCAATGGCTTTGGCTCTTGATTTGATCAAATTTTAAAAGATGAATGAAGCTCTTTAGATATATTTTTGCATAATTTTTCTACACCAAAAAGAGCTTAAAGGTTATGGTCATGACTCATGTATTTATAGCTTTTCCAAAATGAGCTAACTAATTTATGGCCCTCCATCTCAAGTCAAGTTCAAGATGGAGGGTCACAAATCCATTCAATTTTAGAGGGATAAGTAATAAATATGGCCATCAATATTTGGAAGAATGGAGCATTAATAAGGCATGGGTAGCCTTAATCCTGATATTTATCTCCATTAATGCTTTGTAGATGACACCCCTATGATGATGTCATGGGTGACATCATGGCCCAGATATTTTGAATTATGAATTTTCAATAATAGATATTCAATAATTTTCCATGGATTTCTCACTTAAGCTCTTAATCTAATTTGTTTTGCTTAAATGATTTTACTCAGTCTTTTTGCAATTCTTGGAAATTAGTCACTTGTTTAATCAAAATGGCAGGGAATGTCAATTTACTTAGTTGTAATTTAGCTAGAGTGGAATTAGAGGAAGGTGTTAATTGCGTACATGGTGATACCCTAGTTAAGGTAATATAGACAAATTAGAGGATTTCAGTGGTCTAGAACATCATTTTTCTTGGTCACAATTCAAGTCAAAGTGAATTAGGAGAAGATAATAATTCCATAAAATGCATTTCCCCAATCAGGGATATATGGATGTGAATTGGCATATGTACATGACATGTGCAACCAAATTATATCATTTTGATGATTTTGGTCTAGTATGTGCATTATTATGAAAAGTCGTTCAAATTTGTAATCTTAGCATGACAGTGATAGGAATTGGATGCCTACAACTACTACATGAAGTGCAATTGGTGCCAAAACATGGTCAACTTCACATCACAAATCAACTATTTTTTTGTGTTCGAGGAATTTGCATCAATTTTAGTGGTGCAAAAGTGGCAGAAAAATGAATTGAATAATAATTTTTTATTATCTCACTTTTGTACCATAGTTACACCAATTTTATGCCACCCTTGTCATGTCTAATTTACGTTGAGTACTAAAAATTAAATTTGAAACTATGTGTTTAAAAAAATATAAAAACATTTGCATCACTTTTACGCCACCTTTTAAATAAAATATAAACAAATAAGTGTGGTTTTTTCTTCTGCCTCATTATTCTAACTGCCAACACCATCTACATGTCCTTCACATATCATCTTCTTGCTTTTTTCCCCATCATCATTCTTATTTCCCTTCTTTATTACGTTTTCTTGTTTGATCTTTCCATCATCAATACATTGAGCTTTGATCTGCTATGCTACAAAGATACTAAGGTGCCATGTCACAAAGCATCATCTACAAAACCCACAACTATATTATGATTAATAAAATTTAGTTATGACTTAGTGCAATGTGATTCAAAATATTTCACTTATTGCATACATATTGTGGGAGTGTTGAATTTTCATGTGAGAAGACACTATTAGAAGAGTGTAGTAGGCCAAAGTATCAAATCCCTTGGAAATATAAAAATGAGATATATTATATCAATATTTAAACCTTAAATAGTTAAGCCTTGAGCTACAAACTCTATGCACAAGAAAGTTTTGATTTGTGTGGAATATTGATCTTTAACTAGTCACAAACAATCCATTTGAACAAAATTCTTCACAACAACATTATTTCTGAAATACGTGGAATGTATATCAAATAAATAGGTGAAACAAAATAAAATTAATGGGTTACAAGGAATAAAGGTGCATAAACATGTACTTTGTCTTTGCTAACATTACATATAGTAGAAAAGGCACTACAAATGTTCCCAATATCTCCTAATGCCTCACACACATGTACCAATCAAAAGTCATACATTCCTTCATCCACATTGCATAGTGCATTATATGCCACTATTATGTTGGTGAGTTGTGCATTTGCATTTTGTCTACCATTTTATGGCTTTCACCTATAATGATATGCATATAACGTCTTTTTATTTCCATAAAATGTTGCTTATAAATGAGTCAAGGCAACATTTAAATTTAGGAAAGCAAACCTTTTTTGGGCAACCCAAACTAACATTTTAAAAATCAATGCAAATTTGATATTTCACAATTCAATGTGGCACAAAGGTAGTCCTATTTGCATTACTTTTGCATCACTTTTGCTTCATTTTTAAACCACCTATGCATCACTTTAATGTTATCTTTACATAACAATTTTGATCAAGTAAATAAAAAATGATATAATGATATGAAATTAACTCAATTTATATTAAACCGGTAAATGTTCCCTACAGTGACATCCAGGAGAGGGGGTGAAAGTGAAAAAGTGTAATAGCGTGAGTCGTTTAGATTTATCTAAGATATATGCTAGTTATATTTTGTTACACAAATTAACTTAATTTATAATATTTATTGCACTTCATATAATAGTAAGTAAATAAATATATACTTTGTCCTATAACTCCAATGGATAATTTTATTATTAATTTGTAACATGTTCCATAAACTATATAGTTTTATTATAACTTTGTATTTCTATTGATAATCTAGTTTAATAACATTTTTCTTTCTATAAATGGTATTTATATTATAACTTTGCACTTCATTTCATAGTTGGTAGGTAGAGTTTTGTTTGACATAAATAATTTGTGTATATATATATGTATATATCATTTATATTTTGTAGATATTAAATTATCATATTTTATTTTATAAATATTAAATTATCATTTTTAAATATCTATAAATGTTATCTTTAAAATGGTATAGATGAAAGATTCTAATTCTATTTTAATTTAATTAATGTAAATATGAGTTTTACTGTTAAAATGTTTCTAATGATTTTATTATCAAAAATAATAAATCCAAGATTACATAATAACACTTTTGGATATAAGTTTTTAGTTTTATATAAATTTAAAAGAATAAAATAAGTATTATTTCTAAAATTAAATTGAAAAAAGTTTATTTTTAAAAAAATAATATTAATAAACTCCAATAAAAAATAAGATAAATTATTCATTTACTTTTTTAAAAAATAAATAAATTATACAAATAAAAATTATTAAATAGATTATCCATTTAAAATAAATTAATAGTGCACCCATACCAACTACTATATTCTCATTTACGATATATTTATCATTATGGTGATAGCGTTTCTCTACCTCTATCATTTTTTTGCGTATTATTTTATCTTTAAAGGGAGCTTAAGCTCTCGGTCGAGATGAATGTTAAACCCAATCCTTTACCGTTAATCATCAAGAAAGCAGAAAGAAGTTAGTTTGAGCACATTATATATATTTCTGTATTTAAAAAACAGAACTCTTCAACGCAGGATAACAGTTTTTTTCTCACTAACACAATATATATATAAATATTTGTCGGATAAAAGACTCGATCTCAGTACATCACAATCACAAAGCCGTGAGAGATCGTCCCGCACAGTAATTATTTAGATATATGTAACCCTAATAGTAGCGGTAGTAATGTGCTCGTCATCGTGAGCTGGAGCTTACAACCTGCAATACAAACAAATACCACATAAGAAAGATTTCCTAGTGGAAACAAAAAGCGTCGAACTTCATTAATCTTACGTGTTGCAGTTGATGCTCTTGGAGATTTTGAAGGCAACGCCAGCATTGCATTTGCCGGTAAGCTTACCGACCGCGCTATCAGTGATTTTGGGGTAACTTTTAATTTGGGGTTTGGGACAGTTTTAGATCTGTCGCTTGGCAAGGGAGGTATTAGCCATTCCTGCGAGCTGCTTCACACCGTTGCAGCACTGGCTCGTGGGCTGTCCCGATCCATTCGTCTGTAAATACATCAAACACGGAGCGAGTTTCCCCACAATGTTACCGCAGTTCCGTGCGTTTGTTGCCATTATCAACCCCATTGCAAACAATCCCACTACGAAAGCTTTCTGCACACACGCCATTTTCAACAGATATTCCTTCTCTTTCTCGGGCAATGGGAAAACTTTTCGATGGTAATGAGAGGATACCGTGATGGGAGAGCTATTTATAGAAAAGGATAGGCAACCTATCAAGTGCAATGACATCATGCATTATCCACTTTTTTTAAATTAGCTCACGGAATGGGAAATTATATATCTGTTATGTGAGGTTAAAATCTAATGTACACGTCAAAATGATATTTTATGGTAGATAGTTTGGAGATTCAAGGATTTTTTTATTGTGATGTTTGATTGTCCGGAAGATCGAAATAAGTTGTTCCAAATAAGATTTAGGGTTCGGATCAACATCTTCTTTTCACGAAGTTATGGTTTTTTTATTTTAATTTTTTATTGGAAATTTTCATCCTTAGGGTTATTTGGATTCGGTTGTTACATCTTTCTCTTTAATTTTGGGTTGTTTCTTACCTTTTGATCATTGGAAGTATGCTTTAGGTGCGCTGATGACAATGGATGCTTCTACTTACAACTTTCATCATACTACCTTCACGTGTATTTTGGTTTGCATATATATTTATTAGGATCTTATAGCTACTATCAAATTGAATGTTAAGGATGGTTGTTGGATTCAAACTCTCGATTCTGAAAGACTACCTTTTAGATGTCGAAAGTGTTTTGAAAATAGGCACGTGGATGTGAATTATCGCAACTCCAACTAAAATATGGAATCTTCTTGATGGAATGAAACACTTCCCACACATCTCACAGTGTTTGCAGCGAATGCTCTAGATTCCCCTGTGAAAGAGATGGTAGAATTTATACTTGACGTTGAGCATAAGGTTGCAACTCAACACACGAATTTTGTACCGTCACTAATTGTTGAGGAGAAGATTATGGAGGATGTTGGAGATGCAAGTGAAAAAATGGTTTTAGCAAACTACAAAGTTGTTTATCGTATCCCCCCAAATTCTTGTGGGGCTAACTCAGGGAACTCATGGGTTAGAGAGGACTGGATAATTGTAAGGAAGAAAAAGAAAGGGTGAGTCACCCCTTAACTATCCTCCAAGGCTCTTCACTCTTATAATGGGAATGGTGACAAAGGGACATAATGGTTTGTTGTGTTTTGTGGCAGGCCCATGGTAGGGACCAATGGAACTGTATTTCTATGGGTTTGTTTGGTTTTTTGTATGGATGAGGGCCTAACTTGGTAAATTTTGGTTTGTTATGAGTGTGTGGACTTGTTCCGCTTCTTGGTATATCATAGTTGTAATCCTATGAGATTATGTTTTTTTTTTAAATCTCTTTTTTTATTAATAAAGGGTGAGGGACCCACCAACCCTCAATTACCTATTAAAAAAATAAAAGAAAATAGAGAAATCTTTTTTTAAGAAAAAGACGCAAAACAATGTCGTAGTTTAGTTATCATGTAAGCTTTAAGTTTGAATACATGTTTAGTTTGTTATACAATATTTTGTGTGAAACAATTTTTGGTCTATGTTATTTGTAATGAGTTTGAAAAAATAGAATGGACTTTCAAATAGATAATTTTTAAAAATTATTTTTGCAAATTTTTAAACAAAAGATTAAAAAATATATAATAGATTATCAAATAGATAGTTGTTGGAAAAATGTCTTTCCAAAATTTTAAGAAAATTAAATTAAATTAAAAAAATATATATATATTTTCTTTATTATAAATATTATTTAATATTTGATTATATATTTAAGAGAAAATTAAGATAATATATTTTATTTACTAAAAAGAATTATTGTTGTGATTTGAATTTTTTTGAGGGTGTTTTATGAGCCTTCAATGAATTAAGTGTCAAATATTTAATGTAAAAAAAAGTATTTTAATTCATCCATCCCCAAATTGTAATGAATGTACATTAGTTAGAAGATTAAGGCACATGAGAAATACAGAGAAGCACTTGTGATTAAGTATTCTATTGTGTCCTTATAGTAATTTTGTCACATTGGTGTATAAGAGCAAGACGGTAAGTGATTATATGTTGTTTAAATACTATTTAAATGTTATCTATAAGTGAATTAGTCATTAAAAATAACTAAATTTTTATAGCATATAAACACAATTTAATAAAATATTGTTATATGCACACTCCAAAACTCCATTTGAAAATTAGATTAGTTGATCAAATGAGAAAGTGAAAAAGGAAATTAAAATAAAAGTAATTTAAAAATGAATAAAGAAATAAATATAATAAAATATTATGTTACCCATATTAAATAGTAGTTAGACAATCAGTGAACACCTCTAGTTTTGGAGAAGACAAACTCATCATGTGGAAAATTAGTTCCAACTTTAAAAATTCTAATTTCTAACAAATTAATATTGTTTTGTAATTTAACAATAACAAATTTAGATTTTTTTAAATTGAATATGTATTACATTTTATTAATTATGGGAAAAAATAATACATACTTGATTAAAAGCTAGTGGTATGAGAGCACACCCTAAGTAAAAGTACAACAAAAATCTAGAAACTAGTTAGCCAAAACAAAGATTTAGGTCTTATGACTAAATATAAAACATGCAAAATTGCATCATAATGACATTATCAACAAATAATATAAGAAAGCAAGAGCTAGGCCACATGCACCATGAAACCTACAAAATGAGGAGGAGGTGGTGGTAGCCTCTCAACGTTATCTCCCCATTCGCCCCCATGGGGGTTCAACTCATCTGGTATGGGTTCCCAACCATCTTATTTGTTCTTTTCTTCCTCAGCCTCTTCACTTTGCTAGTGTGGGGGCAATATGATGTAGAGACCTATCTTCCAGAGGCCATAACTCTTGATACGTAAGTCCGTTTGAGTTCTCATTCTTGTCAAAATGAAACTCTCCAAATATTTTAATTCAACCATAACAATGTACTATATAGTTAGGGACATTTTTAAAACTTTTTGGAGGCCATACATGACCATCTAAGGATCCAAAAATGTATTTTAATATATTTTTCAAGATTTTTCTATTTTTAGAAATAGACTATTTTTGTAATCGGACAGGAACTTGAGTTGAAATTCGTCCATTAGTTTAATCTTGGTGTTTAGAGGATAAGTGGAGATTTTTAGGCCTCTCTGAGCTTGCATGTAAAACTTACTAGATACAGCAACTGCTAAAAATATCAAGACAATTTTTTTTTTAGATTTTTGAAATTTGCATGTCAATTCTAATTTTGAGTTGAGGCTTATTTAAATGTTTTTATGCAATGTTTTTATTCATTCAATGGGAATCAATAAATATTGTTGTTTCACAAAATTCTATGTATTGTGCCTATTGAGAGTTTTTACTTTGCAAGTTTGTGGGATTCATCATCTAATATCAGATCAAGTTCAACTTTTAGAAGTAATATCTTTGTGAATTTATATTGGATTTTGAAATTATATTTTGGGAGAGTATCATATGATTGAATAACAGATGTAAATATGTGGAGATGACGAGGAAGAAAGGCACAAAAGAAAATGACTATTATAACAGTTGTAGAGACAAGTGGAACAATTAACTGCAATTATCACAAACGTCACAAATAAAAGACAAAGGCAAGAGGGAGAGGAAACAAAGGAAGAAATGAATTGTGAAGAAAAAGTTCAACAAAACGAGGAAGAATAATAAAAATGACCATCAATAGAAGAAACGATGGTTTGGGTTTTAGAGAGAAGGAACAAAGGAATTAACATTGAAATTTCAAAGTATGGAGGTAGTTTAAAACCAGAGGAGTTGATAGACTATTTAAATAGCATGAAATTTTTTTTGAATGGAAAAGTCTGAGAGAAAAGAAGAAAGTAAAGTTTGCATGCACAAAACTGAAGGGTCATGCAACTATTTGGTGGGATCACCTACAGAAATAGAGATAGAGGAAGGGTAAATAAAAGATCAACTTTTGGAGCAAGATGGAGAAGAGGTTGAAGGTGAAATTTATTCTTGTAGATTATGCACAAACTCTATACAAAAGATTCTGAAATTTAAGGCAAAAGGATCACAATATACAAAAATATATAGATGAGCTTTACAAGCTTTCTATACGAGTGGAGCATGACAAAACATAAGAATAGATTGTTGTAAGTATATAAATGGTTTGAAGTTTTATATTCAAGATGAATTAAGCATGCATAGAATACTTTTCAAGGAAGAAGCTTATCAATTAGCTTTGAAATCAAAAGAAAAATAAAATAGGCATGCTTTTAGGATATTCTCTAGGCCAAAAAGAGGAAAATCACCTCCATTAAGGGGTGAGATGGGTTTAATTCCACTAGAGGAGGATCACCCCATGGTATAGAAAGAAAAGAGGATAATAGATAAGGGTTTCAATATCAACAAAGAGGAAGAAAATTTCAGATAAATGGAGGCTATGATGGTGATAGAGCATGGAATGGTCAACGCAATCCTTATGCTTGTTATAGCTGTAGAGAGGGACACATAGTGTTTGAGTTTCCACACTATCATGAACAAGAAAAGAGGCAATAGGATCGCTCAAGAGTAAAATTTGGTGAAGGTTGAAACAAAAGAACAAAATACAAAAGTTGCAGAGGCAGACATATGAGAAAATATCATGATGAAGAGAACAATAATAGCTCCAAGTAAAGAAGATGTATAGAATAAAGAAGGTGGTGATTCATTGATGTGTACAAATATTGTTCAAATATGGTGCACTTCAGAAGTTAAGATATGAAAAGTAATTATAGATGGTGGTAGTTGTGAAAATATGGGTTCTAAAGAAATGGTAGAGAAACTACGTTTGCAATGTGAAAAACATCATTATCCTTATCATATTTCATGGTTTAAGAAAGGAAATGAAGTTACAATAGATAAAAAGGTGTTTAATCAATTTTTTAATATAAAAATTGGTCCATGTAGAATTGTGAAGAAAATCAATGACAAATGCTTATGAGGTGAGTTTACAATAGAATTTTGATATCTCTCCAATATGTAATGTTTCAAATCTATATGATTTTCAAGGAGAAGATGGTGAAGGGCAATAAAATGAAGAAGTGGATTGGAAGCAACAAGAACCAAGGAAGAAGAAAGAAAATATAGTGCAGATTTTAGATAAGAATACAATGAACACAAGACAAGGAAACTATAACATGAATTTGATATAGTGGGAAAGATCACAACAAGAAGACAACACTTGGATTTTGAAGTGGGAAGTGAAAAAATTGACAAGAATAAATGGCAAGAGCATAATCAAGGCAACTTGCAGGAGCTGGGTTATTTTTAACCAAAGGAGAATAATGTAGAAACATATCTTTCAAAGGCCATAACTTTTGATCCATAAGCCTATTTGAGTTCTTGTTCTTGCCAAAAGAATGCCTCAAAAAATTTAATTCAACCATAACTTGCTCTATCTAATCAGGGACATTTTTAAAACTTTTTAAAGGTTATACGTGACCATCTAAGGGTCCAAAGATGCATTTTAATATATTTTTGGGGATATTTCTATTTTTAGAAATAGGCTATTTGTGTGACCAGACATGAACTTGCGCTGAAATTTGTCCATTAGTTTAATTTCAGTGTTTAGAGGATAAGTAGAGATTTTTAGACCTATTTGAACTTGCATGTAAAATTTACTAAAAATAACAATTGCTAAAAATAACAGGTTAAGTTTTTCTTTATTTTTTTAGATTTTGTATTTTGCATGTCAACACCAGTTTTGAGTTGAGGTTTATTTAAAGACTTTTATGTGATGTTTTAATTCATTCAATGGGGGTCAATAAAGATTATTGTTTCATTAAATTATGAGTATTGTGCCTATTGGGAATTTTTTGCTTTGCTAGTATGTGGGATTCATCACATTATAGCACGAACCAATCTAGAAACAATCCCTCGAGCATTTGTTTTAGAGGCATAAAACTAGAGTATCCATAACCGGTTTATGGAGAGGATCATCCTTCATGCTTCCCCCCGTCGCCTCACCCCCTTCCTGCCCTTAAAGGTGAGAATCATCAACAAAGAGTAGTAGAAAAGGCAAAATTGATTTGCAAGTTGCGCCAACCTCTACCACGAATAGACCACTCTTGTTCCCTTCTTGGAAGGTCCTGAGGAGGTGCATTCTCCTTACTAATGGTGCAATGAGCATTGCCCTAGTGACCAATGAGAGTTTTGAGGTGCTCCACCTCCAAGGCCACCTTCTTGGCTTGGACTTATATTTGTAACATTACATTGGACAAAATAATGATTTTGTTAGTAGTAAAAAATTTTAATCCAAATGCTCATGTTGTTAAAAAACACATACTTTTTATCCTTCCAAAGCAAAAATAAAATCTTAAGCCAAAAGATGTGCCATATCTGCTTGAATCTTGTAAAGAAGCAGAGTCTCCTAAAAGAATCATGTTCGAAGAAAATGGTTTAGGTTTGAAAGGATGGAAGATGGAATGGATCCATTCCCAGGGCTCCTAGGCTCTAGCACAACATAAAAAATATATATATTGGAGATTTCAGTTGGCCACAAGCAACGCATTTGGGTGTGGGAATTCCCGTGAGCATTAACTTGTCTCCCACATGAAAACCTTGATAAAGTATGCACCAAGTTAAAATAGCCTTTTTTGGCCCCATTATTGCAGACCAGATGGTTTGGAATTGCTTATTCTAGAGACTGGAAGAGCTATTGACATTTCGTCATTTGTTAAGCATCTCCTAGAACACAATACTTAGAGAGCCATCAATAATCAACAAGGGGTTGGTACCAAAGCAGGGGAGTGGACATGTTCCAATTCCAATATTTCAACCATTTGAGGGAGCCTAAGATTTACTTAATTTAAAATATGTTTATTTTTTATTAATAAAATAGATGTTTCTATTTTATTATGTTAATAGGACTCTATCTTAAAATGGAAACGAAGAATTAATTTGACCTTCATTTGATCATTACAATTTTTTATTTTTTATTTTTTAAATTGTGATATCTTATACATATAGTGGCTTTTAAAAACAATTTAATTTATTTTGAAAATATATATTTTTAGTTTAATTTAATAATCTAACTAGATTAAGACTATTTATCAAATTTTTATAAGTATTTTCTAAATAAAATTATCTAAAATATTTGTACTTGATATTTCATTAATATATAATATTTAATTTAATAATTAAAATTAAATTTAAAAGTTAGTTTATATAAAAATATTTTATATATGATGATTAGATTATGTAAATTATTTTTAAAAGGCATTTTCATAAATAAAATGATAAAAAAACATTTAATATGAAAGAGAATATTTATATAGTCTATAAAATAAATGGATAAAAAATTTAATTAAAAACGTTTAATTTTTTAAACATCGTTGTAGAATGTAAAATTAAAATCGTATAATTTTTTTTAAAATCGTTTTAGAATTAAATTAAAATAATAAAAATTTATACTATCAATGACAACGAAAATACATGAGCATTTATGGTTGGAATAAGAAAACCTCGATAAATACGCACCCGTCTCCATTTAAAGAAGCTGACGAATATAATAAAAATTAAAATACACAGGAAACCTCGATAGTTACCCAAATTCTGCATTTAAACGTGGCGGTTGTACAGAAAAAGTCTGAGAAGGGACCCAAATTCCGATTAAATTGTTTCTGAGAAATAACCAGATACGGCGATTGCCTTAAATGTAGGAAGGTGCATTATTGAGAATGACGTACGCCTCGGCTTTAAACGTCTTATCAACTGTAACGTATAGTTACCACTGTCAGGATGATAATTCAATGGAAAGAACCAAAGACTGAAATAAAAGTAGTGCATTCACATTTAATCAAGACAGCTTTATTTAATGTTTCACATCAAGCCTATTAGCATTTAATATGCATCATATATCAGTCCCCATCTCCCGGGATATAAAGTTGATAAATGTAACATTAATAACAAATACCACATACTGCTGGGAAATGTATATAAATTTCTCAGCAATGATGTGGCTGCAAAGTTCGAGTTTCAGCTTAATATGTGTATAGTTCAAGCTTCAAGCTAAATTTTACTAGAGAAATTTTTAATTTTATATCATGAGTTGAGATGCAAGTTATGTTAAGAGGAGTGTGATTTGATATTTTGGTGAAGTAGAGTTTTGTAAAGTGAAAAAGTATAAATCAGCAATTGTACTTCACTTGAAATTTATGAGTAATGATTTTGTTCCATCTTTTGTACATATAATATTAAACAATAATAATTTGATATTTATGGTGAAGGTGGTGATGGAAAATGAGGTGTTGTATTTTTCCATATAGTGTGGTCATATTCTTTATTAGGAGGAGACATTCCATTTTATGGTGAACTTGAGTAATGATGAACTGGTGGGGAAAGGTAAAGACATATAGAACATGAAAGGGGTAAAAGATTTCAAAGTTAGATAGGTAGTGATGGTGAAGGGCAATGACTAGTTATTTTACGTGATGGAGTCAAAAAAGCTCGTTCAAATACATGTGCAAAGTTTAGTGGCATGTCCCATATGTCAATGCAACCAATAGTTTCCACCGAATTGTTTCAATTACCATATACATTATTGAAACAAGTGTCATCTCAATAATAATGTCTCTTTGAGGAATGTTGACACTGGAAGACCACCGATAAATACAACACAACTCATATGTGATGGTGAAGAGTGATAATGGAGATCACAACATTGAATTGTTGATGGTGGTGAATAAGTCGTCATAGAAAAGTTTGAAGAGGTCAAGGGATTTGGGGGTGGCATTGAAGAAAA
Source organism: Torreya grandis (assembly GCA_037957365.1). Lineage (NCBI taxonomy): Eukaryota > Viridiplantae > Streptophyta > Pinopsida > Cupressales > Taxaceae > Torreya > Torreya grandis. The sequence continues at coordinate 3,592,741 of JARHVA010000288.1, read as the reverse complement.
TGGGGCCAAGATTAGAAGTATGATTAGGTGGCTACCAGGGTTGGAAGCAACGGTTAGTCCCATAAGGAACCATAAGATGATTTTGTTTGGCATTGGTGGCCATATCAATTGAGTTATTGGTCTTGCGATGGTTGTTCTCAATTTGATGTCATTTGTGAGCCGGATAAATAATTGATAGTAGATCCATGGTTAGACATATGGGACTAATTGAATGTGATGAATCGACTCAAGCAGACGTAAGCTTAACTTTTTTGTTGAGAAATGAAGCATTACGACATAGTTTTTGGAGGTTGTTGTGAACTATATGGTGAAGAATGGCATTGGGGAGAGAAATTATGCATCGTGGATGCATATTAGATGATAATAAACAAGGAAATCATTGCTTATCATATTAGAAAAAAACCTCATTGATCATATTAGATGAAACAATTAGCGACGTAGATCATGGGTGTGAATAATGACCACAAGATGTTTTTCATCATAGAAATAGCTATCGGCATAATGAATCAATGACACAATTCCTCTCCTCAATGCCATTCTTCAAGCTCATTTGAGCACTTTGCATGTTGGAAGGAGAAACATCTTCAACAATTTTGTCAATGTCCTATTAATGAGACCATTGCACTATCGAAAACAATTGGGTATAGAGATGGCACTTGAATGTGAAATTGATCATCTACTCATCAAAGGTGATTCTATGGTCATTATGTTAGGGTTGTGCAATCAACATGCCAATACTTGGAATTTAAACATCTTGGCAAACACATGGTCGTTATTAGATTCTTTGGCTTCTTAGTCGATTTCTCATTGTTATCGTGAGGCCAACTCTCATGCTTAGTTTTTGGCAAATGTTGGAGTGGAACAATAGGATGAGAAAATTATTAATCATAATGTTGAAGTGTGGCATGGCCTCGAATTGATCGAATAAAGCAAGTTTTAATCATGAGATGATCTTCTAGGGTCATCATTACTCTTTAATGGTGCATTATATCATGAATCCTCACTCATTGGCACATTCAAGGTGGCTCATGTGGTTTGATGCTTTTCAAACTATTGTTTTTATTTGCTTGCTTTGGTCTCTTATGTAATGTCCCCCATTTTAGCGACTGACTTACTCAATTTCTAGCACACTTACTATTTGTATTAAGTTAATAGGACGCAACGGAGGCCAGTTTTGATGATTGGATTTGATACTCCTTGCTGAGAGCTTTTTGGTGAGCTATCACTTGCACCATTCGGAGTCCGATTGCTAGTATTTTTTCAAGCCTGAAGTGCTGCAAAAAGTAACGTTTAACCCAGCTGTAAGACATTGAGTGTTACTTTAGATATTTACTTTATGGGGTTGATACCCAAGGGAGACACAAACAATATTTTAATGGAGGGACTGTTGCACATCCTTTATCCCACATTGCTCAAGAGAGTTGAGTCGCCCCTTGGAGGAAGGATAAAGGGAAGTGCTTGTGGCTTCTTTGGGGAGGTTGGATAAGAATAAAATAATTGTTGCACTTGCAGCTTATTTGGGCATTTGAGAACGTCCTTCTCATCTATAGCACTCTAGACATCACTCCTTGGGATTGGTCTTTGGAGTTTGTGCTCTCAGCCACTGTAGCAGCCACACCACTATAGCAGTTATGCCACTGTAGCAGTCGCACCACTGTAGCAGCTCGTCACTGTAGCAGCTCCATCATTGTAGCATCTGTATGCAGCCAGGTGAGTTTGTAATTTTTACCTGTAGAGTCCATAATTTTTTGCCTACAGAGTCCATAATTTTCTACCTGTAGAGTCCGTAGTTACCTACCTGGAGAGTCCATAGTTTTATGCCTATAGAGTTCATAGTTTTCTACCTGCAGAGTCCATAGTTTTCTGCCTGCAGAGTCCGTAGTTTTTTGCCTACAGAGTCCATAGTTTCTTGCCTGCATAGTCCATAGTTTTTTGCCTACAGAGTCCGTAGTTTTATGCCTGTAGAGTCTGTAGTTTTTTGCCTACAAAGTTTGTAGTTTTCTACCTATAGAGTCCGTAGTTTCTTCCTGTAGAGTCCATAGTTCCCTGCCTGCAGAGTCCGTAGTTATTTGCTTGTAGAGTCTACAGTTTTTTGCCTACAGAGTCCGTAGTTCTCTGCCTGCAAAGTTCATAGTTGCTACCTACAGAGTCCGTAGAAGTGGCCTGCAGAGTCTGTAGATCTGGTTGCGGAGTCCGTAAAAGCTCTTGCAGAGTCCATAGTCTCAACTACAAAGTCCATAGAACTTGCCTACAGAGTTTTTAGATCCAGTCTGCAGAGTCCGTAGAAAACCAACCTGCTGAGTTCATAGTTTTATGGGTCAAAAAAACAAATGAAGCACCTTCGGAACTTGCTGGGATATCTACTTGAAATAATGTTCATACGATCACTAGGGGATTTAATGAGTCACCCCGTGACCGGCATTGTACTTGTTTACTCATTTTGCAATTAATACAAATACAGTGTGTTGGTTATTTTAGCTATGTTATCTACCTTGCAATTCTATATTTATGTTACATGCATTAGTCCTTGAAAAACATGAAAAACAATACCATTAAATCTATCGTAGTCATAAGGAGTCCCTGTTGGGTTAGTTTTGGGGCACAATCGAGGTGCCCATTACAGTGGTATCAAAGCCTATTATTCCTACCATCCTGTGAGGTTTCATGCATCCCACACATTATTACTTCTTGAGGAGAAACCAGACAAACCTAGACTTACAAGTTTTTTCAAAAATTGAGGAGGGTCACCCCTTTTTAGCACCAGCCATGGGTGACCGAGACGGGGAAGGGGGAGAACACAGCACCAGGATGATGCTCAGTGATCTTACCAGGGGCTAAAGGGAGCTACAGGCCACATTGTAGCAGATGGCTCTAGCAATCACACAACACTTGACTAGAGCAAATCAAGGCAATAATGCCAAACAGGGTAATAATGCTAACCAGGTAGGTGCACCGAGTAATGGAGGTAATGGAGATGCATCAATTAATAAAGGAGCCCAGACATACACTAGAGCAGGTTCTTCTACAAGACCACTCATGCCACAATTCCCTTCGAGACATAATGACCAGGATAACGCTGGTCCTACACAATAGGAGATACATGACCAAATTCTGGAGGATTGGAGAAATGTTGGACCAAATTTTTAGGGTGAAATGTCCTTTAGGGAATATATGGATGTTAGACTCAAGCATATGCCCATGAGAGGGAATAGGCAACAAAATTATGAGATGAGTGAAAAGTTGGGAAAGTTGTCCATTCCATACTATGACGGCACAGGGAAGACTTCAGCACGAACGTGGGTCCAGAAATTAGACACTTATTTCCAGCTTAATCCCATGCCTGAGGAGGACGCAATTAAGTATGTTACAATACACTTGGATGGAAGTGCCCACGAGTGGTGGCACCATGGTATGGTCACGCTTGGCCATAACTAGATAGATACTTATGCAGAGTTTATTGAGAGACTCATTGACAGATTCGACACTAAGGACCCAAAATTGCATTTCAAGGAGCTAGCTCAACGTAAATAGTGGGGTTCTGTGGAGGCCTATATCACTGAGTTCCAAAAGCTGGCAATCTTGGTGACAGATATATCGAAGAGGAGACTCATTATTCTTTTCATGGATGGACTTTCTGATCCCTTGCAAGGATGGGTAAAGGGACACAACCCCTCTTCACTACAAGAGGTTATTAAGAAAATAAGAGACCTAGCATCTTCTTCCTATAGGAGTAAACTTCACTCTAAGGATTCTCATTTTAAAAGGGATAAGGAAAGGAAGGCATTTCAGAAGGACCCTCAGCAGCCTAAGGGAGAAACTAAAGGGGTGGACAGTGATACCCTCAACAAACTCAAGAAGAAAAAACTATGTTTTCATTGTAGGGAGCAATGGAATCTTTCCCATGAATGTTCGCTTAAGGCGAAGGCTAATCCCATGGAGTATTTCTCAGCAAATGAGTCACCTTCCAAAGACAAGGAGCAGCACTTAGACTCATAATCTAGTTGAGGCGATAGTGCTGCTAAGGAGAGTTCGGATGATGAGAAGTCTCTTGCTCAATTGACAAGCGTCTAGAAGGCCATTACCTTTAAGGTAAGAGGGATGATTCAGGGGCAGCGCGTTGTTTCCTTAATCGACACAGGGGTAACGCATAATTTCATCAATGCAATATTGGTGGCCAAGAGAGGCCTTCATATCGAAGAGCACGCAGGGTTCAGAGTCATGGTGGCCAATGGCCACAAGTTATTATGCACCTGGAAGATTTCAAAACTTCACATCAGATTGGGAGGAGATTATGAGCTAGAGGATGATTTCTATGTAGTTGACATGGGTGATTATGATGTCATCTTGGGAATGACATGGATGGCTTCTCTAGTAGAGTTCACCTTCAACTTGGCTAAGCTGGAGATGAGGTTTCAGCATCAGGGCAGGAAGGTAGTGCTTTGAGGTTTACCTAATGGGGGGCTCAGGGTGGTATCATTGAAGAGGATGGAATGGTTATTTAGACATGATGATGTAGAATGGGCAGCTGAATGTTTGATCATGTATACACCTCCAAAGTAGTAGGATAAAAGCCATCATCCAAATGTACAGGAGATCATTTCCAGGCATGAGAAGGTGTTTGGTAGCATTCCACATGGGGTTCCTCCCGAGAGGGGTATAGAGCATGTTGTTGAGCTAGAAGAGGGGGCTAAACCAGTCATCATCACCCCCTACCGCCATCCTAAAAAGCATAAGGATGAGATAGAGAAGTCAATAAAGGAGCTATTGGAGATGGGGCATATTAGGCCAAGTAAAAGCCCCTTTGCTTCCGCGGTTATTTTGGTAAAGAAGAAGGATGGGACAATGTGTATGTGCATTGATTATAGAGCTCTCAATAAGAAGACAATCAAGAATAGGTACCCCATCCCTAGGATTGATGAGATGATTGATGAGCTGCATGGAGCACGATATTTCTCTAAGATAGACCTGCGTTTAGGATACCATCAGATCTAGATGCGAGCAAAGGACATAGAAAAAACTGCCTTTAGGTGTCACTTCAGACATTTTGAGTTTTTGGTTATGCCATTTAGACTAACCAATGCTCCATCTACCTTCTAGAGTTATATGAATTAGGTGTTTAGAGGGCAGCTCTGAAGATTTGTATTAATATTCTTTGATGACATCCCGGTATTCAGTAGGACGTGGGATGAGCACCTATAGCAATTAGAGGAGGTGCTGGTCATTTTGGAGAAGGATTCACTATATGCAAAGGAATCAAAGTGTGAGTTTGGCATGACAAAGTTGCTCTACCTTGGCCATATTATCAGTGCTGAAGGAGTTCAAGTGGATCCAAAAAATATCAAGGCGGTTGTTGACTGGCCTACCCCAACCAACCTTACACAACTCAAAGGGTTTTTTGGATTATGTGGATTTTATAGGATATTTGTGAAGGGCTTTTCACATAATGCAACACCATTAACAAACCTCACCAAGAAGGGTGCTTTTGTATGGACAGAGGTAGCACAACAGTGTTTTGAACATTTCAAGCGGGTGATGTCTTCATGTCCAGTTCTAGCTCTCCCCAACTTCACGAAGCCTTTTGAACTTCATTGTGATGCATCGGGTGATGGGATTGGAGCAGTATTGATGTAAGAGAAGCTCCCCATTGCTTTTGAGAGTAGGAAGCTCTAAGGGGTGGAGAGGAACTATTCTATTTATGATCGGGAGATGTTGGCCATCATGCATGCCTTGGCCAAATTCTGATCCTACTTGGTTGGAGGGAGGTTTGTGATCAAGACAGATCACAACAGCATAAAGTATTTCATGGGCTAGTGAGACTTGAATGACAGGCAGCAGAAGTGGGTCACTAAATTTCAAGCTTATGACTTTGACCTTAAGTTTGTCAAAGAGAAGAAGAATGTAGTAGCTGATGCCTTATCTAGAAGACATCACGTTTGTGCTCTTGCAGAGATTTCAAGAGATTGGCGGGTTAAGATTATAGCAGAATATGTCAGAGATGTTTGGGCTTTAGGATTGATTTTAGGCACTATACAGGATGATCGCTATGAGGTGATAAATGGGTTGATCAGATTTTAGGATAGAATTTATTTGATTCCATCATCACACTTAAGAGAGACGATACTAAGGGCATTTCATGATGCACCCATGGCTAGGCACCCAGGGCTTTTCAAGACCAACAAGCAGATCCGAGAGCGGTTCTCATGGAGAGGGCTCAAGGATGATGTTCAGAGGCATGTCAGGGAGTGTGCAGTTTGTCAATAGAATAAGGAAGAGCACACGTTTCCTGCTAGTTTACTACAGCCCTTACCCATCTCAGACTGGAAATGGAAAAGCATTTCTATGGACTTCATCACTGGCCTACCCTGAGTGTAAGGAAGAGATTGCATTTATGTGGTGGTAGACAGATTAAAAAAGTTTGCTCACTTCTTTGCTAACCCCTCCACTTATACAGTAGCTCAGGTGGCTGATTTGTTCTTTAGGAAGGTTTTTAGGTTGCATGGGTTACTGAGATTTATTGTTAGTGACAGGGATAGCAAGTTCATGAGCGCCTTTTGGTGGGAGTTATTCAGTCTGTGTGGTACAGACCTTACACCTAGTATGAGCTACCATCCTCAAATAGATGGGCAGACGAAGATAGTAAATAAATGGGTGGAAGGGTATTTGTTGAACTATGTGACTGCATAGTAGAGATCCTAGGTTAAGTGGTTACACATGGGGGAGTATTGTTACAATACCACACATCACATGACCATCAGGATGACTCTATTTATGACATTGTACGGGTATGAAGCCCCAAGCATCATGGATATGGTTTTGGGGGACAACAAAGTGCCCAAAGCTAAAGACCTATTGAAGGATAGTCTAGATATCCTGAGAGCACTCAAGGAGAATATACAACAGGCTCAAAATCAATAGAAGTTGTATGCTGATCAGCACAGGGTAGAGCACAATTTTGAGGCAGGGGACATGGTGTATTTGATGCTACAGCCATATAGGTAGTCATCACTCAAGAAGAGCGGAGCAGAGAAGCTAAAGCCTAGATTTTACGGCCTCTACAGGGCGATTTGAAGAGTGGGCGAAGTCGCCTATGAGCTTGAGCTTCCAGAGGGCAGTAGGGTGCACAATGTATTTCATGTGTCTAGACTTAAGAAGGCCATTGGTCAGAGTGTAGTGCCTTCTGTAGATTTGTCCCCTTTGGATGAGGAGGGAGGCTCGTGTTAGAACCCGAGGCTATTCTGGACACCAGAGAAAGGAAACTCATAAACAAGATAGTGAAGGAGTATTTGGTTAGATGGAAAGACCTGTCGAAGGAGGATGCTACATGGGAGAGTGAGCAAGTTATTCAGTGGACTGGGTTGAGATTGATCGAGGACAAGCAATTTCAAGGGGGGCAGACTGTAATGTCCCCCATTTTAGTGGCTAACTTACTCAATATCTAGCACACTTACTATTTTTAGTAAGTTAATAGGATGCAACGAAGGCCAGTTTTGATGATTGGATTTGATACTCCTTGCTGAGAGCTTTTTGGCAAGCTATCACTTGCACCATTCAGAGTCTGGTTGCTAGTATTTTTTCAGACCTGAAGTGCTGCAAAAACTAACATTTAACCCAGTTGTAAGACATTGAGTGTTACTTTAGACATTTACTTTATGGGGTTGATACCTAAGGGAGACATAAGCAATATTTTAATGGAGGGACTTGTTGGGTGAATATTTTGTCGGCCAGCTAACTAGTGACCAAAATAGTTCCTATCACCACAGCATAGGGAGATCAATCGACCAAATGTGCAGGTTTACTGCATCAATAGGAGAAAAATCTCTCCTCTCATCAAGGGGAGGTTCCCTATAAGTATGCAAGAGATGCAGGAGGCTATATACTATATATATGTATGCAGGAAGTAAGACACAGGGGGTAGGACAAACCATCCATCTCTCTTTTTTTAGAGATAATGCTGAAAAACAAAAGAGAAATACTGGGTGATGGGGAAGGTGCTTCCCTTCTTTCAGAAGCAACTTTCAGCCAAGAGCCAGATTCATTCCTAAATAGTAGAAATCCTAGTGAGGCAATAGAAGGCACTTCTCTTCTTTCAGAAGTGCTTGTTCTTGCAAACAACAAGACTCTTTCTGGTAGCAAGTAACCGGTAATAGGGTAACCAACAGCCTGAAGTGTAGCACAAAGTCTCCACCTCGACTGCCCAAAGAGTATATCACAAAGGATAATGGGGGCACAAAGTTGCCCCAGAATCCTCAACACAAAAAAGGAAAGGAAAAACACCGACTGAAATCAATTGTGAAAGCACAAAGTCTTTTTACAGTTGGTTTCAGGACACTTCTTTGTTACCTTTACTAATTCTGTGCACCAAATTAAATGAATAAGGACACCTTCAGATGACACAAGTCAAAACAACACAAAGTCTGGAAAAACCTGCTTTCTTATTCAAATAACAAGGAAAATAAAATTACAACCTGAGCTCAAAGTCTCAGTCTTCTTCTTTCAAAATGTGCAGAGTTTCATTCTTGTAAAAATGAGAAGTCCCCCAGGTTCAAAATGAGAGATTACAATATATAGAGTCCCAAGAAAGACTTGGGCGTTCATTTTTCAAAGAACGGCCCATGCTGTGCATTTAACGCCTTGAATGCATTTTCAAGTTTGTCAAAGGACTGCTTTAAAAATAGGGTAGCTGTCTTAACTATTTCATCCCATATGTCTTCTCCTTAATATGGACTATCTGGTCCTTTGCGTATTTGTTTTACTTCATGGAAGAAAACAAGCCACGTCCTTCGTTTGGTGTGCTCAAAAGTCTACTCGATCCACTGTTTCACCTACTGAAAATAACTCTTTCGAAGATATTTATGATCCTTCGGTCTCGCTCCTCCCTTTGCTGCTTAAACGCTTCTTTACTCTTTATAGCCCTTCTTGCCTAAGTCTTCGGGGGGGGGGTCCTTTCTGCGTCTTTGACAAGTGGCAAGTTCTGTTGTTATGAAACTCATTATAAACTCACGAAAAATGGAGTCCATGACACATTTTGCCCGAGCAACTCAAAAGGGGAACACGGATCCAAACACTTGTCACGTTCACTGCACTTTGTATTTTTCCATAGGGCACTTTTCTGCGGGCTTTTATCTTCAGTCGGGCTTATCCAGCTTTGTCTCTTCCTACTGCAATTTGAGCTATCAGGCTATCTTTCTAGCCAGTCGCTTGGTTTTTCCTTTGAGTTCTGTACTTTATTTGAATTTCAACAGATATTCCCTTACCTTAAATTTGACGTCTGCGGGGACATCATTGGTTGACTGTTGCTTGAACCATGTTGAACTTTGAACTCGTTGAACCACTGAAAGTTCATTGGTTCATTCTAGTCTCTTTGTTTTATCACTTCCTGGTTCAATCACTTTCACGCTCCTTGGTTGAACCATCCATTGAACCACCTGTTTGCTGCTTTTCCTTTGACTGAGGCCGCTTTTGAGCTTTTGAACCAATGAATCCCCTTTACGGAAAAAGCTTAAAAATGAGGAATTTGAAAGCTCAAAACAAATTTTGAGAAGGGAAGAGAGAAATTTTGGTCTGTAGGTTGTCTCAAAAATGAGTTGCATTTTTTGGGGACAACAGCTGGCTCTAGTTGGGGAACTAAATTCAGTTGCAAAAATCGATTGAAGGGAGTAGAATCCAGAATCTCCAGTGCCTTAAAAGCGTGCCATTGGGCTACGGAGTCATGCTACCCAAAAAGAAAGCTTCCAAAAACTGAAAACAAAAAGCACAAAATAGAACTAAAGACTATACAAATATACATATGTACAGATGATCTTATTTGATGCCTCAAGATTTGAAGCGCTTCAGATGCTGCCCACTGTGAGATAGTGAAAATGGTGTGCCATCCTGATAAACCAGCAGGAAACCATTTTGTCCCCATAAACGGTGATGGGCGAATGGAACTTTCCACCAGGAAACCAATTTTCTGCGTCTTCCTCTTGGCCTTTTCTTCTTCTTGCTCCAAGGCAGGACGTGGTCTTCAAACTGAAAACCATAACTCCTTGCTCTCCCTGTGAAAAGTTCCTTTGCCTGATTTTGGAGCGCAACAGTATGGTCCAGTACCATAATTTATTGTCCTGATAACTTAGCCCAGCACATGTCTTGATTATCCCCCTTAGATATCTCAGATTCTTCTTTATTTGGAGGGGAGGGTTCTTCTGCACTTATGCCGCACTCCACCAATTCTTTTGCTATTTCATCCCTGCCTGAAGATTCAAACAAAATTTGGGTTGCAGGGGCCGTCGTTTAGGTCTTGACACATTTGACATGATCAATTATGTCAAATGGCTAGGTTGGACTAGGCACAGGGGATGGGAGTTCTTCTTTTTGGTTTATGGGAGGGGTGGGAGGACTGGCTTGCAAAATTGAAGTAGAAGGTGCAAAAATGTTTGGGATACTTACTTTCTCAACAATCACTGAGTCCTTCGATTGGATAGACAGAGTGGTCCCGCTCTTAGTAATCAAAATTGTAGGCTGAGGTCGCTCCTCTGTTTCTCCTTTATCAGCTTGTTGAGCTGTCTGATTCTGGGACTGGGTGATCACAGTATATGATCCCTCAGATGCTCCACCTTTACTTCTGTGTTCATCCTGGTAATCTAGGAAATCGATGCAGGAGTCGCCAGCTGACTCTTCTTGCTCCTCTGTGAAGAGACAAGCGTCATTTTCTTGATTAAACTTAGGTTGGAAAGAGAAATCATACTCTGTTTCTAAATACCCAACTGCTGAGTTGGCTGGAGGTGCTTCAATGGCAAGGTTCCTCTGAGGGGGAGGAAGATGATTTGGCTGACCTTAATGTGCCTGATCAGGGAATGTCCTCCTTGGTACATCTCTGTATGAAGGAGCAGATGACATTCCTTGTGCCATTTGTCTTCTGAGGGCCAGCACTTCATTTGCTAGCTTTTGCACCATTGGATTAGTGGTGGCTGCAGGTGAATATTCAGAAGATGAAGAGGATTTACCTTTATTTGGATCTTTCCTTATCTTTCTAGCTAAGATAAGGTCATCTTCCACCTCAGTGGCCAAGTCTTGAGCAGCCTCAAGGTCTATGTGTTTAGCTCATCTCAACAAAAAACTCACTTCAGGCAGCTGTGAGTTGATGAAGAAACACATGAGATTATGAGGTGTCGGCTGGGCGATCATGGGAATCATGTGCCTCAGCTTGTTGAACCTGGCAATGAAGTCCCTCATAGGCTCATGGGGCTCCTTCTTCATTTGTGTGAGCTGGGCCAGAAGGGCATGTGCATCTTCTGCTGGTTTGAACCTTGCTTCAAACTTGGCTTTGATTGTGTCCCAGCCAGTCACTGATCTGGTCTGCAGATGGTAAAACCAGTCTGCAGCAGCACCTTATAACGTCTCCACAAATAGCCTGACTGCTACATCTTCAAATTCCACCCCTATCACACCACAGGCTATGGTGAAGGCTGCAATGTGTTCATCAGGGTGGACTCTTCCATCACCAAAGAATTTGGGAAAATTCTTCCTTGAACTGAGTGGTAGATCATGTAGGGGTGGAGTTAGATTAAGTGGGCCAAATGAGTTACCCCAGGGGCCTCGAACTGCCATGATTGGATTATGAAAAATAGGGATAACACATCTGAGTGGAGTTGTCAAATTATAGGACAAAAATAGAAAAGAAATTGGCCCTACTTCAGCTTAAAACTTGAGGCTTCAAACTGCACTTTCTTTCCCAGCAGCTCTGGTTTTGCAGACCAGATAAAATAATGGGGATGGATGAAAATGGTAAGGCTATAAGAATAATGGGTAAGACCCAGATGGGAGTCGTCGGACTCTATAATGGATAAGGGTTATAATGATTATGGGTAAGACACAAGTGATGTTTCAATCTGAAACTTGAGGTTCCAAATTGTACAAAATTACTGTGTCCCCAGCGGAGTCGCCAAAAACTGTTGGGTGAATATTTTGTCAGCCAGCTAACTGGTGACCAAAATAGTTCCTATCACCACAGCATAGGTAGATCAATCGACCAGATGTGCAAGTTTATTGTATCAGTAGGAGACAAATATCTCCTCTCATCAAGGGGAGGTTCCTTATAGATATGCAGGAGATGCAGGAGGTTATATACTATATATATGTATGCAGAAAGTAGGACACAGGGGGTAGGACAAACCATCCATCTCTCTTCTTTCAGAGATGATGCTGACAAATAGAAGAGAAATACTGGGTGATGGGGAAGGTGGTTCTCTTCTTTTAGAAGCAACTTTCAGCCAAGAGCCAGATTCCTTCTTAAATAGTAGAAATCCTGGTGAGGCAACATAAGGCAATTTTCTTCTTTCAAAAGTGCTTGTTCTTGCAAACAACAAGACTCTTTCTGGTAGCAAGTAACCGATAACAGGGTAACCAACAGCCTGAAGTGTAGTGCAAAGTCTCCACCTCGATTGCCCAAAGAGTATATCACAAAGGATAATGGGGGCACAAAGTCACCCCAGAATCCTCAACACAAAAAAGGAAAGGAAAAACACTGACTAAAATCAATTGTGAAAGCACAAAGTCTTTTTACAGTTGGTTTTAGGACACGTCTTTGTTACCTTTACTAATTTTGTGCACCAAATTAAATGAATAAGGACACCTTCAGATGACACAAGTCAAAACAACACAAGGTCTAGAAAAACCTGCTTTCTTATTCAAATAACAAGGAAAATGAAATTACAACCTGAGCTCAAAGTCTCAGTCTTCTTCTTTCAAAATGTGCAGAGTTTCGTTCTTGTAAAATGAGAAGTCCCCCAGGTTCAAAATGAGAGATTACAATATATAAAGTCCCAAGAAAGACTTGGGTGTTCATTTTTCAAAGAACGGCCCATGTTGTGCATTTAATGCCTTGAATGCATTTCCAGGTTTGTCAAAGGACTGCGTTAAAAATAGGGCAACTGTCTTAACTATTTCATCCCATATGTCTTCTCCTTAATATGGACTGTCTGGTCCTTTGCGTATTTATCTTTACTTCATGGAAGAAAATAGGCCGCGTCCTTGGTTTGGTGCGCTCAAAAGTCTACTCGATCTACTATTTCACCTATTGGAAATAACTCCAGATATTTTTGATCCTTCGATCTCGCTCCTCCCTTTGCTGCTTAAGCACTTCTTTGCTCTTTATAGCCCTTCTTGCCTAAGTCTTCGGGGGGGGTCCCTTCTGCGTCTTTGACAAGTGGCAAGTTCCGCTGTTATGAAACTCATTAGAAACTCACAGAAAATGGAGTCCACGACATGTTTTGCTTGAGCAACTCAAAAGGGGAACACGAATCCAAACACTTGTCACGTTTGCTGCACTTTGTATTTTTCCATAGGGCGCTTTTCCATGGGCATTTCTCTTCAGTCGGGCTTCTCCAGCTTTGTCTTTTCCTGCTGCAATTTGAGCTATCAGGCTATCTTTCTAGGCAGTCGCTTGGTTCTTCCTTTGAGTTATGCGCTTTATTTGAATTTCAACGGATATTCCCTTACCTTAAATTTGACGTCTGCGGGGACGTCATTGGTTGACTATTGCTTGAACCATGTTGAACTTTGAACCCATTGAACCACTGAAAGTTCATCGATTCATTGGTTCATTCTAGTCTCTTTGTTTTATCACTTCCTAGTTCAATCACTTTCACGATCCTTGGTTGAACCATCCATTGAACCACCTGTTTGTTGCTTTTCCTTTGACTGAGGCCGCTTTTGAGCTTTTGAACCAATGTTGAACCAATGAATCCCCTTTACAAAAAAAGCTTAAAAATGAGGAATTTGAAAGCTCAGAACAAATTTTGAGAAGGGAAGAGAGAAATTTTGGTCTGTAGGTTGTCCCAAAAATGAGTTGCATTTTTCAGGGACAATAGGACTATTGCACATCCTTTATCCCACATTGCTCAAGAGAGTTGATTTGCCCCTTAGAGGAAGGATAAAGGGAAGTGCTTGTCGCTTCTTTGGGGAGGTTGGATAAGAAGAAAAGAATTGTTGCACTTGCAGCTTATTTGGGCATTTGAGAACGTCCTTCTCATCTGTAGCACTTTAGACATCAATCCTATGGGATTGGTCTTTAGAGTTTGTGCTCTCAACCACTATAGCAACCGTGCCACTGTAGCATCTGTACCACTATAGCAGTCGTGCCACTGTAGCAACTCGTCACTGTAGCATCTCCATCACTGTGGCATATGTATGCAGCCAAGTGAGTCCATAGTTTTTGCCTGCAGAGTCCATAGTTTCCTGCCTGCAAAGTCTGTAGTTTTCTACCTGTAGAGTCCATATTTTCTTGCCTGCAAAGTCTGTAGTTTTTTGCCTATAGAGTTCGTAGTTTTTTGCCTGTAGAGTCCATAGTTTTCTGCTTGTAGAGTCTGTAGTTTTCTACCTGCAGAGTATGTAGTTTTTTGCCTACAGAGTTCGTAGTTTTTTGCCTACAGAGTCCTTAGTTTTTTGCCTGCAGAGTCCGTAGTTTCTGCCTGCAGAGTCCGTAGTTCCCTGCCTACAAAGTCCGTAGTTATTCACCTGCAGAGTCTGTAGTTTTCTGCCTAAAGAGTCTGTAGTTGCTACTTGTAGAGTCTGTAGAAGCTCCTGCAGAGTCCATAGTGTCAGGAACCTAGAACAATAAACATGCTCCGATGCCTACTTGGTCAGGATCTTGCTCTACCAATAGAGCACATATGATTACTTCTTGTATTAGCAACTAAACACAAAATTTAACCAGAATCAATAAGTAACTAGAAATATGAAAAAACACAGGAATTGAGAGACAAACACAATTGTATTAATAATCACTCAGAAGAATATACAATAAAGAAGATGCCACTTCTTCTTCCACCTCAAAGGTTCGCCACACCTCAAGACCTTCTTCCCTCTCTCTCTTGGTCACAACAATAAACTCCAATACAGAATTGATGTTCACCTCTCCAACTAGTCAGTATCCTTCACTGCCAGTACACCAACTACACAACCGTACTCCAAGTAGATCCCCTGCTCTCTGCTGCTACCTGCAAATCACTAGACCTTACTCACCATTGTAGATCTCCTATAGAAAGTCGTGCACACATGCTAACCAAGATCATACACATACGAAGAACCCTGCTGATTCTCCAAACCAGTACCCACCTTGGTACTGTGGCACTAGGAGGAACGCACCATTGCTCTCCTCTCTCAGAAGGAGCTTATTGCTCTCTTACTCACTAGCTACCAGTTTACAATACAGCCCATGAGTCCATATATAGATCTCATGCTTACAATAATTAGACTACCTTAATTACAATAATTAGATGCGCAACTCAAGACTAAGACTAGCCTTCAACATGCAAACAAACAGTCCAAAAATAGACTCTCCGGGATCAACATGCAAATTGCCTGTTCACGCACAGGCTGCCGACGTCGACTTCTCAATGACAGATGTTGGCCGACTGGTAACCGACCCTGGTTGGTTCTTCACTGCAATGTTGCTGACATCAGCTGATCAGACCGACATCGGTTTTCCTGCAACTCGCTCTGCAACTCTGCATCCTCCGTAACTTCTCCTGTTTGCATCCTGGTGAAGCTTTTAGCTCCACAACCTAACACATAGATCTGGCTATAGAGTCCTTAGAAGTGGCCTGTAGAGTCTATAGATCTGGCTGCAGAGTTCGTAGAAGCTCCTGCAGAGTCTGTAGTCTCAGCTGCAGAGTCCGTAGAACCTGCCTGCAGAGTCCGTAGATCTAGTCTGCGGAGTCGGTAGAAACCAGCCTACTGAGTTGGTAGTTTCGCGGGTCAGAGAACAAATGAAGCACCTTCGGAACTAGCTGGGATATCTGCTTGAAATAATGTTCATAAGATCACTAGGGGATTTAATGAGTCACCCCGTGACCGGCATTGTACTCGTTTACTCATTTTGCAATTAATACAAATACAGTGTGTTGGTTATTTCAGCTATGTGTATCTACACTTGCAATTCTATATTTATGTTACATGCATTAGTCCTTGAAAAACACGAAAAACAATACCAACAAATCTATCGGAGTCATAAGGAGTCCCTGCTAGGTTAGTTTTGGGGCGCAAATGGGGTGCCCATTACATCTTATCGATTTGAACATGAGTAGGGTTCTTATGTTTTCTTGCTCTTGGTTGTGTAGAGTTTGATGGGGACTCATAATAGCAACAATGAATGTTGCTTTGAACAACATTGCTATGACAATTTCAGTTCTATCCTTGAGGGTGGAGAAGAGGGAAATGGCATTCAAGGATTGCATCTCAGATAGAAGACCAAGACTTATTTTTTGGGTTCTGAATGGAGATGTGTTTGAAGTTATTAAGATGGTTTTGGGACAAGAATTACTATCGGTAGTTTGGTGCAATAAGACAAATTCAAATGTGGATGCAGTCTTTTCTAGCTACTTGCTCTGAACTGTGAAGGATTCATATGTGACTCACCGGGTGGTGGAAACACTAGTGTGACTGGGTCTATGGGGTGGTTTAAGTATTTGGCTGAACAAGCTCAAGTGTGATAACTCTCTTTCCCTTCCCTTCTTTGAGAATAATTGCTTGGGTTTTGTTCCCCTCTTCGTTTTTAGAGAATTGGAAGAGCACTTTGTGAAGAGTAAAGCTCTTTTGTTGTAGGCTATGGATAAACCAACATGAGTGATGGGCCTTGTTGTCTAGGTGGAAGAACTTTTGGCACATTTTCCCTCTCTAGACCACTTTCTAGGTAGGTATGAATCAAAGTTGGTGGTTTTAGTCATCCATTTCCTGGTGAACTTTTATGGAGGGAAAGGGGTTTTGACGACCATAGGGTGCCTTGATGGAAAGAGTGAAGGGCTAGTTGACCTCACAAAAAAATTGGTCATGTGCAGGTTTGTATTAGTCCACATGCAACGAAGGATGCAAGCCATGGTGGATGTAGTAGGGCTAGGTGGGGTGTTTACACCTACTAAGAGGAGATAGGAAGAAGGAGAATCGTCTTCTCATGACAAAGTTTATACACAAGAAGGTTACGGGGTAAAATTTGGAATCAGGGTTGATTTTTTTTGAAACAGATGCATGGGGAAGTGATTGATGAAGGAGGTGACTCTATTGTGGCCCTGCCAAGACAGGAGACATGTTTGGATGTTGATGAGCATTTTGATGCTGATGTGTAGGCAGTCGTGGCTTTTTCAACTTAATATGTTATTGATTCCCTTTTTTTTATTTTGAATGCTAATAGTGTTACTCTTATGGATGCTAGTAAGGGTTCTTTTGTAACTTGGTAGACTACCCTTTTGGGTCTCTAGGTAGGTGGTACAAGGCTTATTCCTTACTTTTTGGTTTTGGATTGTTTTCAACTTTCGTTGTCGCTATTTCGGACAAGGATTTAGTGATTTATCTTGTCCTATGTCGTATTTTTGTATCTCGATTACTTTGTATGGATGAGGGTCTCGTTAACCCTTAAGATACATACATACATAATAGTATATTATATGTAGTATAAGATATAAATATAATCTTATAATATTAATAATTACTTAAATATTATATAAATATATTATTATTATATATATATATATATATAAATATATAATAATAATAATAATAATAATAATAATAATAATAATAATAATAATAAAAAATATGTGTGTGTGGGGGGGGGGCGGGGGGTAATTTATTATTATTCTTCTTATATTAGTAATATATTGCCTTGGGAATGATGTACGCTTCAACTTTAGATGTCTTATCAACAAACATTGAAATAAGAACACTATGCAAGTATTGCATTGACAATTGATTGACACAACTTTGTATAAATTTCTCAAGAATTGATGTCATTGCAAGGTTCAAGTTTCAGCGTAATATGTACACAAAGTTCAAGTTTCAAGTTGAATTTTTTGAAAGAAATTCTAAATTTTATACCATGAGTGTCCTTAGAGGTGTAAGTTATGTTAGGAGGGGTGTGACTTGATGTTTTAGTGACGTGGAGTTTTGTAAAGTGAAAGAGTGTAAATTGGCAATTGTACCTTTCTCGAAACCCATGACCAATGATCTTTTTTCATCTTTTATGCATATAACGTTAAGCAACAATAATTTGATATTTATGGTGGAGGTGACGATAAAAAATGAGGTGTGTTCTTTTATATGGTGTGGCAATGTTCCTTATTGGTAGGAGACATTCTATTGTATTATTTAAAAAAAAATGCCAACAATATCATTAACAATTGTATTATTATTTTATAATAATATATTTGGATATAATAATAAGAGTTGAAATAAGATGAGTTAAGTCTATACTCATACATGCATTCGTACTTAGAAGATCATTAGCTTCAAAAAGATTTAGGTTTATCTCAATATCTTTGTATCTCGTAAATTCTTGTAATAGATACTAAAGCTATTTTACGACACTTGTTTAAAATTAATTCATGGTATAAAAAATTACATATTTGTTATGTGAAGTTTGAAATCTACTCTACACATCAAAATAATATTTTATATATTAATATAATATATAATATTTGAAATTTGAAAAAAATCAATTTACCTTCCTTATTATTATTATTATGAGGAGGTACATTGTCAATAATTGTTGGTTGAAGTGTATGTATTCGTGATATAAATGATGAATTTTTGTAGTTTTAATTTTTGAGTTGGTCAATATCTGTATAATTAAATGATTAATTCAATTATGATTACAGGATCTATGGAGAGATCCAAGTCTTCATAGTTTGAGATTTGGTTGGTTTTTGGGAGCCAATAATAAACAATTTTATCTTTCAATTTTCTGACCTAAATTTTTTGGGGACAATTTGTCATTATTGTATTTTTATTAATGTAAAAATAAAAAATCATAAAAAATAAAAGGTTATATTTATTAATGAGAAATAAAGAAAGATGCAAATTAAAATTACAACTTTATTTTTAAAATGAAATGGATTTGAATATTTTAAATTAAAAATAGAAATGGTTGGATTTTTTCATATAGTTGTCATTTAAATTTTTAATTTAAATATTTATTATATAATATATTTTTATGGAACGATTTTTGTTTATATTGTGTAACGATTGAAAAAATAGATTAGACTTTCCAATAAACAATTTTTGGAAAAACATTTTTCTAAAATTTTGAATAAATTATGAAGAAAAATTTAGGTGATAAATTAGAAAAATATGTGAATTATAAAATTCAAAATTTAATGTGAACACCAAAATTATATATCATATATAAATTATTAATAAAATAGAGAGGTCTATGAGGCAGTAAAATGGCTCCTGAGTCGATCTATGTTAGAGTTTTGAATTTGGTGATTGTTTGCTCTGGAAAGGCAGTGGAAGAGTCTATCAGGGAAGTAGCAGTGCAGGGAGAGGGTTTGGCAGGTGGACAACTAGTCCGTAGTTTTGAGCAAGCAGAGGAGGTGCTGGAAAGGCTACAAAGAAGGTTTTCAGGGTCATCATTGGACGCTAATGGCATCCAAGCATCACCTTCCACCACTTCTAAGAACACTTCGAGTTTGGCAGGGTTGGAAAAGGTAACAAAGGGTGGGGGTAAATCCTTCGCTGAAGTAGCTTCTAGATTGGAGAGGACAGGAAACGTGGAAGTGAAGCCCATGAGAGCTGCAATGACTAGTCCTTCAGTCTCCTTTGGGATGAGGCACAGGAAGAGGTACTTAAAAATGATAATTGGTTCAAGGCTAATGGTTTGATTTGCAGATTCAACCAATTTTGGCCAACCCTACCTGCTTTGCATAAATGGGTCTCTGATTCGTGGCAGTCGTTTATGGTGGATAGTTTGGATATTTACCCATAGGCTAAAGTTTTTTTCATTATGGTGTTTGCTTGTCTTGAAGACCGAAACAAGTTGTTCTAAGATAAGACTTAGAGTTGGGACCAACATCTTCTCTTCATGAAGTCATTGTTCCCTGCTTTCAATCCTCTACTGAAAACCCTCACCACCGGGCTTATTTGGGTTTGGATGCCACATCTTCTTCTTCGATTTTGGGTAGCTTCTTGCATTTCAACCATTGAGAGTGCCTTGGGCGAGCTGATGGTGGTGGACGCTTCTAATTCAAATTTTCATCATACTACTTTCACGTGTAACATGGTCTGCATGGATATTTCTTAGGACCTTTCAACTATAATCAAGTTGAAAGTTAAGGATCATTGTTAAATTCAAACTCTCAATTATGAAGGACTACCTTTTAGATGTTGAAGGCGTTTTGAAAATACGCATGTGGCTACGAATTACCATAGGTCCAAATGAAAGATGGAATCTTCTTAGTGGAACGACACACTTCCCACCCATCTCACAATATAATTTACAACTAGTACTCTATATTTGCCCGTGAGAGGGATGGCATAATTTATACTTGAGGTAGAGCATAAGGTTGGGACTCAAGACATGAATTATGTACCTTCGTTGATTATTGAAGAGAATCTATTATGGAGGATGTTGGAGATATAGGTACAAAATCAATTTTAACAAACTGCAAAGTTTCTTCTAGTAGCACCCCAAATTCTTGTGGGACTGACTCAAGGAACTCATAAGTTAGAGAGTACTGGATTGTTGTAAAGAAGAAAAATAAAGAGTGAGTCACCCATTAACCATCCTCCAGGTGTCTTCACTCTCATAATGGGGATGGTGAGGGAGGGACATAATGGTTTAGTGTGTGTTATGGCAGGGTTGTGGTAGAGGTAGCGACTTGATGGCCCTGTATTTCCATGGGTTTGTTTGGTTGTTTGTATGGATGAGGGCCTATCTTGGTAAATTTTAGTTTGTTGTGAGTGTGTAGACTTATTTCACTTTTTGGTATATCATGGTTGTAATCCGGTGAGATTATGGTCTTTTATAATCTTATTTTTGTGTTAATAAAAGGTGAAGTCCCACCAACACTCAATTATCTATAAAAAAAAATATAATAAGACAAAAAAGTCTTTTTCAAAATAAAGACGTAGAACAATTTCATATTTTAACTATTATGTAAGTTTTACTTTGAATACATGTTTAGTTTGTTATACAATCTTTTGTGGGGAATAATTTTTGGTTTATGTTATTTGTAAGTATTTAAAAAAATAGATTGAACCTTCAAATTAATTATTTTTAAAAAAGTGTCTTTGTAAAATTATAAAGAAAAGAAAAAAAAAAAAAGTGTAATGTGTAATAGATTATCAAATAGATAGTTGGAAAAATGTCTTTGTAAAATTTTAGAAAAAAAATAAAAAAACAAATATTTCTTTTCTTTCTTATAAATATTATTTAATATTTGATAGTATATTTAAGAAAAAATCAAGATAGTATGCTATGTTTACTTTAAAAAATCATTGTTGTGATTTGAATTTTTTAAAGGAGAGTGTTTTAACAGCCTTTAGTTAATTAAGTGTCAAATATTTAATGTGAAAAAAAAGTATTTTAATTCATCCATTTCTAGATTGTAAATAATGTACATTAATTAAAAGATCAATGTACACGAGAAACACATAGTAACACTCATGATTAAGTATTCTATTGTGTTCTTATAACAATTTTGTCATATTGATGTATAAAAGCAATAGGGCAAATGTGTATATGTTGTCTTAACACGATATAAATGTTATTCATTAGTGTATTAGTCGTTAACAACAACTAAATTTTTATAACATATAAACACAATTTGACAAAATTTTGTTAAATGCACACTCTAAAGCTCCATTCGAAAACTAGGTTGGTTAAACAAATAAAGAAGTGAAGAAGGAAAAAAAGATAAAAATAATTTCAAAATGCATAAAAAAAAAATATATAACAAAATATTATGTTACCTATATTTAATAGTAGTTAGACAATTAGTGAACACCTCTATTTTTGGAGAAGACAATCTTACCATGTGGAAAGTTAGTTCCAACTTCCTTACAAAATTCTAATTTCTAACATGAAAAAATAATGGCATTGTTTTGTAGTTTAATATAACAAATTTAGATTATTATGTTTTGATTGAATATGTATTATACTCTATTAATTGGAAAAATAATAATAATACATACTTGATCAAAAAACTTGTGCTATGAGAGCACACCATGGATGTACAACACAAATTGAGAAACTAGTTAATTAAAACAAATATTTAGAGCCCACAATCAAACACAAAAATATACAAATTACATCATAATGACATCATCAACAGAGAATATAAGAGAGCAAGCCCTAGGCCACATGCACCACCAACCTTGTAGAATGAGGAGGTAGTGGCAGACTCTCAACAATATCTCATGATCCACCCTCATGGGGGTGCAACTTATCAAGTATGGGTTCCCAACCATCTTTCTTCCACAACCTCTTCACTTTGTCGATGTGGGGCCAATATAGCAACAACCAATCTAGAAAGCTTCCCCTAATATTTTGTTCTGGAGGCACAAAACTAGAGTATGCATAATTGGTCTATGGAGAGGGTAATCATCCATGCCCCTACGACCCCACCCCCCCCGCCACAAAAGGTGAGAATCATCAACACGGAGAAGTAGAAAAGTCAGAATGGCTCCGTGAGCTGCATTGGTGTTTGCCACGAACACCACTCTTACTCCCTTCCTGGAAGGTCTTGAGGAAGTGCATCCGAAAGAACTCTGCTAACAGTGCAAGGAGCATTGCCCTAATGACCAATGATATTTTTGAGGTGTTTCACCTCCAAGGCCACCTTCTCAGCTTGGACTTGTAGATCTATAGCATTCCATTGGACAAAATAATGATTTTGTTAGCTGCATAATTTTTTAATCCAAATGTTCATTGATTAAAAAAACATGGTTTCTATTATTTCAGAGCAAAAGAAAATATTAAGTTGGAAAATGTGTCATATCTGCTTCAATTTTGCAAGAAGTAAAGTACAGTCTCCTAACACAATCATGTTCAGAGAAAAGGGTTTAGTTTTGAATGGATGGAAGATGGAATGGTTCCATCCCTAGGCTCTCTAGGCTCTAGCACAAAACCAAAAATTGTGTTTTGGAGATTCTAATTGGCCATAAGTAATGCATCTGGGTGTGGAGATTCCCATGTATATTACCTTATCCCGCACAAGAAGACTTTGATTAAGGATACAACAAGCAAAAGTAGCCTTTTTTGGCCCCACTATTGCCAACTAGATGGTTTGGAATTGCTTGTTACAGAGACTAAAAGAGTTATTGAGATTCCAACGTTTGTTAAGCATCCTCTAGGGCACAATATTGAGAGAGAGTCATTGATAACCAAGACATGGTTGGTACCAACACTGGGGAGTGAACACATTCCAATTCTAATCTTTTCACCATTTGAGGGAGCCTCATATTTACTTAATTTAAAATATGTTTCTATTTTATTATACTAATAGGAGTCTCACAATAATAAGTATGAAATAATTAATTTGACCTTCATTTAATTATTAGAAAGCATTTTTTCTTAAAATTGTAATGTCTTAGATATATGGTGGAGTTTAGAATCAATTTTATTTTTTCGAATATAATTTAATAGTTTAATTAGATTGAGGTTATTTATCCACACTATAAGTATTTTTCAAATAAATCTATTTAAAATATTTATACTTAATATTTCATTAATATATAATAATTAATTTAATAATTTTTAATTTTTATTAAATTAATTAAAATTAAATTTAAAAATTAATTTATATTAAAATATTATATATATGATAGTTAGATTATGTAAATTATTTTTAAACCTATAAAATAATAAAAAGGTGAAAAAATTAATATTTATAGAATTTATAAAATAAATTGATAATTAAAACCATATAATTTTTTTAAAATCAACGTTTTAGATGACAGTTAAATCATTAAGAAATTGAGAGGAGATTTTTTTACCATAAATAAAAACAAAAATACACTTCAAAATTCCAGCGCCTATCTTTAATTAAAATTGTATAATTATTTTAAATCCTTTAAAATTACACTGCAAAAACCATCATCAAATTGAAAGAATATATATATATATATATATTTGAAATACACTTCAAATTCCAGGGCCTATCAAATTCCAGCGCGTATCTTTACCATATTTGTGGTTGGAAACTTTGGAGCAGTTGCCCATCCATTTCCTGTAGCTTCTATTTTGGCTCTTAAATGGCCTGACGAACATAATGGAGAAGTTCAGTTGGGCAAAGAAACCTCGATAGATACGCACCCTTCTGCATAATTGTACAGAAAAATGTCAGAGAACCAAATTCCAATTAAATGGACGGTGAGAAAAAATCACAATGGCGATTGCCTTAAATGTAGGAAGGTGCATTATTGGTTTTTTTACCTTGCGAATGACGTACGCCTCGGTTTTAAACGTCTTATCAACTGTAACACATAGTGACCACTGTCAGGATGATTCATTGGAAAGACACAGACTGAAATAAGAACCCTAACTACGTATTGCATTCACAATTAATCAACACAGCTTTATTTAATGTTTCATTTTAAGCCTATTAGCATTTAATATATATGTCACATCGCCCGGGATATCAGGTTGATAAATGTAACATTAATAATAAATGCCATAAAATAATTAATTTTACTGCTGGGATATGTATATAAATTTCTCGAGAATGATGTGGCTGCAAAGTCTAAAGTTTCAGCATATGATATGCGTGCAAAGTTCAAGTTTCACCATGATATGTGTGCAAAGAAGTTTCAGTTAAATTTGGTAAGAGAAAGTGTGATAGAGTGTAGATCGGAGGCGGAGTTGGTGGGCGCAGAAGTGTATTCTCTAATCTGTAATGGTTGTCAATAGATCTTAGAAGATCTTTTATCTAGGTGTGGTAGACGTATCACTTTGGCATGCAGGTAAACCCTTCAGGGTGTGTGATTGGCAGAATTTGTTTTTGGGACTGAGGTTTGTTTAGCCCCTATTTTGGGGCTTTCCAATTGGTTTTATTTGGTTTGCTGTCCTTGGAATTTTTGCTGAAGACTGGGCAAAGTTTTGCGGCTTTTTCTTATTTTCTCTTCATTGCTTTTCTTCATCGGAGACACTTAACTTTTTGGTTAAGAAATGAAGCATTATGATACAATTGTTGGAGATTTTTGTGAAGTATATGGTGAAGAATGGCATTAGGGAGAGGAATTATGTTTCGTGGATGCATTTAGACAATAATAATTTATGAAAAAATCATCATTTATTACAGTAGGAAAAAAAACTCACGATTTATCATATTGAATGAAAAATTTGCGGTGTAGATATATGGGTGATGAACAATGATCACAAAATGTTTTTCATGGTAGAAATGCCTATTGACATAATGAATTAATGACACATAATCGCTCTCCCCAATGCCATTCTTCGAGCTCATTTGAGCACTTTGCATGTTGGAAGGAGAGCCATCCTCAATAATTTCATTAGCGTCCTATCAACAAGACCATTCCACCATCTAAAATAATTACTAGTATTACATCCATATATAATATTATAATATAATAAAATATTATTATAATATTAAATATTTTATAATAATATATTATTATTTCATATATATATATATATATATATATATATATATATATATATATATATATGAACTAAATCTAAAGATGCTAAGAAATCAACTAATTATGCAATCTTAATATAAGCTAAATTCAACTTAAGATAGAGCAATAAACAAAGAAAATAGTAAACAAAAACTTATACCTCAAATATGCACATTTTCCCTTGTGTGAAGTAAATTTAGAAGTACTAAGAAATAAACTAATCTCAATTTAAGCTAAATTCAATCTAAGATAGAACAACAAACAAAGAAAATAGAAAACACAAACTTTATGTTTCAAATGTACAAGTTTTCTTCATTGCGAAGTAAATTTAATTTGCTCTTCAAAAATATGGTGCTCACTCTACCAATGCATAGGAGAACGGGCAACATTTTGGTACAAAAAGAGTTTTTGATTCACTTGGATTCGCTTACGAATAGAACTTTTTTAGCATAAGTCTGGATTTCCATCCTTGAAAATGAAGGTTTTCAAGTTTATTTGTAGATTTTTGGAGGAAGATCCAATGGTGGAGCATTATTTGGATTTATTAAATGGTCCAAGTAATCAATGGTAGCTAATGAGTCATCACCCATGATGATGAAGACCATTTCAAATGGTTGAAAGAAGTATGAAATTGGTTAGTTGAGTCATCAAGAATAAGTCAAAAATTTTGACAACTCAAAGGATGAGTCATAGGAGGTTGAGAAAGTTATGGGTTTGATTGGAATAAGGGAGAAAAAAGTGGAAGATATTTGGATGAGGTGTAAAATCTAGATTTTATATTTAAAATAAGGATTTAAAGTGTGCATAATTGACTAATTAGACTTATTCAATTATTTGAATTTGGAGGAAGATATAATGAATTATTTTAAAAGAATTATTAAATAGATTTAAGGTGCATTTCGGCACTAAATGTAATTTAGGTATCTACATTTACCCCTCTTTAAAATAGTGTTGCAAAGCAATACTATTTTAAATAATAGTAGATGCAGAGCGTTCATGATTAAGAATGAGAAAGTTGCCCTAAAATGAATGAAAATGACTGTGATGATGCCCTCTTGAGGGTTTGTGTGAGAAAATAGATAACACTTAAAGTTGATGAAAAGAAGAAATGGACAAAGTGATGTGGATGAATGATAAATCAACTTATTATAGAATTGGTGTCAAACTTGCAAGATGTTGGTTGTGTAAAAAGGTTGCCTCCAGTTAATTAAAACTAGAGTATGGATCTGAAAAAACAATAGTTTAACCATTCAGAGATTGTAGGCTTAATATTTTGCTAATGACATAGGGGTCAATTGAGCAGTTGTGAGAATGATATATTCCAGTTACAATAAGTTGCGGATCTATAAATAGAAAAAAGATATTAAATTTATAAATGATTGTGTTTATTTTACACAGATAGATTTTTGAAAGATTTTGAAAATAAATTTGGAATAAATTGATTTAATGTATCCAAAAAATTTGAAAAATGGATGAAGAATAAGTAGGATGAAGGGATGGGGGGAGAAATATTTGGTAGGGGAGAAGAATATAGGTAGAACAAATGGGGTATAGAAAATCATTTATGCAATTTTAATTTTCAAAGTATTGGCTAAGAAAATTGATTTGAGAGTTTTGCTCTAAGACCTTAGAATAAACATGGACCGTATTCCACATCACTAGCACCGAGCAAAGCGAGTGAGGAGATTTCAGAGACCTGAGAGGAGCGGGCTTTCGGTAAGTGAGTTTAAATTTGAATTTTGTTTGCATTTATTATCATTAATTAGGGCTTAAAGTTAGAAGAAATAAATTTGTTGTTGTCAAAATGGTGATTTTAGAATTGAAATTAGCGATTTCATTGTAGGTAATAGTGATTTTGCAAAATAGGGTAGTAAATTTATAAAACATAGAAGCAAAATCGATTTAGGTAAAAAGAATGATTTCATTGTTTAGCTGTAACAAAATTGCTAAACATGGTAGTGAAATTGTAGGTTAGAGAAGTAATTTCGCTCGAGGTAGTAGCAAATTCATGAGAAAGGGTCAAAGGTGAATTTATAAAGATCAATATAAAATTTGCAAAAATGTAGGAGATAAAATGTTGTGTGAAGAATGATAAATATGAAACATGTGAAAAAAGTTTGTAAATTTTTTTCTTTTTATTGTGGTTGAGTATTTGGAATGTAGTGATAATGTTGAATAAAATTAATTAAATGCTAATGTATGTGATTTGCAGGAGGTATTCCCAATGCTTGTGACTCAAGAATAGAGATCTGTAGCTATGGTGCAAATGGTGAGCTTCAAAGAGTATGAGTTTGGCGTGTTAGCGGTGAGTGGATTATCATATATTGCACAGATGATGGAGGTTCGAGTGGATAGAGATCTACTGACAACACTTGTAGAGAGATGGCATAGTGAGACTAACACATTTCACTTGTTGATAGGGGAGATGACTATCACATTGGAGGACGTGTATTAAATTATGGGTATTCTGATACGAGGCAAATGTATATACTAGGGACAAGGTTCACAAGAGATTACATTATTCAATATTTTTGGTGATAGGTTGATTCCTGTTGTTAGAGGTGATATTGATGTAGACTTATGTACCAGTTTAGAGATGGATTTTATGACTATCATACTCATGGCTGTTATAAGTGTAATTTTGCTACCTGACAAGAGAAAGAGGCTATGTCCTATTGGCCTCCTAAATGTGATTAGAGACATGATGGAGATGGGTGAGATATTTTCATGGGGTTTATGTGTGTTAACACACTTATACCATGATTTACATCATTTAGCATATTTAGGTCAGATAAAGAGTGACCTATCCACATTACTACATGTTTGGTGCTGGGAGCACATTATGATAGAGAGGCTGGTTAGACATATGAGCACTCATTTTGATGATAAGCCATTGGCATATGGATGTCACGTGATTATTAGGACACACAAACCACACTTAGGAGATCAAAACTTTTATAGGAGGGCTATTGATGAGTTAGGTGATGACTAGATCACCTAGAGACCTTATAGAGAGATTGTGTTTTAGTGGACACATGAGGATATTCACATGGACTATATGATGGCCCCTTGTTACATCATCAGGAGGCATGATTATATCATAGAGAGATATCACCCAGATAGGGTGATGAGATAGTTTGGTGTGAGGCAACATATACCATCTAAGCCACATGTATTTGCATGATCAGTGAGGGAGAGGTCACAATGGGGTATGGCCATTAATCCAGCCATAGCCAACCATAGCTAGACACAAATACAAACTATTAGATGGAGTGATCAAAGATACATTATTGATGTTGGAGTGGTTGATGGGTATGCATATTAATGGGCTCGATGGAGACCAGTTAGATTGATGATTTCATATGCACCACCACAAACATGGAGACAGAGGTTGGTGGCTATCTTGAGTAGACAACCACATGGTATAGGATTAGCAGCTTAGATCAGGATGGATATTATAGGAGATAGAGGATGAGCACAAGCATGAAGTAGAGGATGTGATTTGGAGTCTATCTAGCTGCATGATGTGCAAATTACAAACATGGAAGATATAGAGATTTTGCACGAGGTAGGGGTTGACATTGATGTTGACAGAGGGATGGACTTAGATATAGATCATAGGTTTGGAGGGGAGAATCTAGTGGTAGAGGTGGATAGTGAGAATGATGATGATGCAGGATAGGATGTGACCAAAAGAGTAGCACATGACATCCAAATAGATAGAGGGGATGTGGCTAGTTTTTCATGCACACCAAGATCTGGGGAGGAACATGCACTTATTGATAAAATCTAAGAGGAGATTAGAGCTCAGGATAGAGAGATTGATGGATTGCACTAGGAGGTTGCTAGATTATAGGGTTTAGTGGATGGTAGAGGGGATTAGACACCTGAGATTAGATGATTACAGTCTGAGGTGGACAAATTATAGGGTGTTATAGATGGGATAGATGGGGATGGCATGGATACAACATTGGTTACACATGATGTATAGACCTAGATGCCATACTATACAAAATTGACACAATGCTATAGGTTAGAAAGGGACACAACTCAAACTATGTTTTCAAAGGTGAGGGTACTATTAGCTGGACAAGGGCAAATTGCCACTTTGGATAGAGTGATGAGGGCCATGGAATAGGCCACATATTATAAGAGTTTGTATGAGGAGGATATACATTGTGCTCAAAGGGCACCATCTTTTAGGGAGTACTCTATGAGATGGTCAACATCTACTAGATCTATTCATCTGGTGGAGTTAAAGAGGTTAGTGGTACAAGCACAATGTGTGATGGGTCATCCATGAGGCAGACCATGACATGAGGAACTATACCTGAGATTAGACATCCCATCAGAGGGATAAGATGAGACTTAGTGGATATTGGATAGATTGATTCATCGATGTATACACATTTTGAGATATACCTTTTGTATAGACACATCTTATGTATATATTCATGATGATTTATGTGACTTTGTACTATGTGGTGTGAACATTGATGGACTTTTTATTGGTTTACATAGACTTTATACATGACTGACATATGTACATATATATTATAGCATTGGTTATATTTCTTGTATTTTGATTTACACTAGCAAGTTTTAATTCTTTCAACATATGTATTATTGATGTATGACTTATGTATGATTGGGTGAAGTGTATGTATTTATAATGTGACGTAGCTACATTTCTTTGTTTCTATTATTTGCATTGGATTTATAGTAATAGTTGAGCTTTGAGCAACCTAATTTTTAATATAACATAAAACATATTACCACCAATGATATTGAACAACCATGATGAATGCTCTAATGTTTTAAGCATATGAACAAAAAAAAAGTGTAAAATCAAAGAACGTCATGATATAGTAAAACCATAACCATACTATATATGCATTTCACAAAATAATCTTTGTAAACATATAAAAGACAACAATTAAAATATGTGACAACAAAAGATGAACCTCAATGATTTTGAACAGACACAAAATGTCAGTGCAATGATAATAACATATAAATAAACAAAGAGTGACTCAAACAACAAAAAATGATCACAATTGACATAGTAAATGATAACATGAAGTGAAATAACCAACTTAATTGCTAAGGATAAAGAAATTAATAAAAAATAACCAAGTGAATGGTCAGAGTTAGAAAATAAACAATACAATAATAAAAGCAAACAAATAATTTAAAAAAAGAAAATTTGTAAACAAACTCAATCCAAGCAAGGACTAGACAAATGTAGCCAAGAGCAAAGCTAGGAACTGAACAATTGAGGGAGAAGCAGAAGGATAAGTTAATCTATGTTGGGAAAATGAATGATGGAGAAGATGGTGGCCTAGCTGACCTTAGAGACCCCATGTCTCTAAGCACTGCCTACATAATCCTCCTTAGACAAAGTCTATGTGGGGCTATCAAGCCTGATGTAGTTCTCTCAATATGAGAAGTAATGACAAAGTGGATGATTGATGAAATGTTTGATAAAAAGGATGCATGAGTGACCCACCCAAAAATGAGAGAATGATGTGGAAGATATGTTAGAATGATAGATGTGTTGAGATTGATGTTTTTTGAATGTTTTTGTGTTATTTTTGATTTTTTTGTATTTTTGTATTTTTGTATTTTGGGATTTTTTAAATAGGGAATAAGACTTTTTTTTCTATCACGAGAAATAATGTAGGTTCACATATAAGAAAAACAACCCATGAACTTTAACATGTTATAGGATAAATGACTAATAACTGACAAAATGATAAACTTTGGAATATAAAATAGATGACTAAAAAGGTGATGCCCCCAAGTAACTAGGGTGGGTATAGACAATGGTTTATACATGGTGTCAGAAGCCTATTTTTCACCATGGTACTTATCTAAAGCACCAATAAACTGGTTTTCACATTTGGACGATCTATGTACACATTTTTTTTGACTTTTTCTCTATATTTTATTTTATTTTATTTTTATATATATGTTTTTAATTTTTGACCTTGGGTATATCAATAACAACCTAAGTTTAGGCATATAATATTTTAAGGTGCATGATGTTCATAGGTTTATCAAGCTCCTTTCCATTTTCTATGGCTAGTTTTTAAGTTCGTGATCCATACTTGACAATAACAACAAATGAACCTAACTAGTTAGGCTCAACTTTTCCCTTCTTCTCTCTCTTAGCATTAGTGTTTTGTTAATTCTCCTTGAGAACAAGATCTTCGATTAGAAATTCCATGGTATTAATCTACTTATTATAGCTATGGTGAAGGAGATTATGGTAAACTTATAGATGTTTTAAAGTATTAAGTCATTTCTCATCTAAGAGATTGAGTTCACTTAGGTGTGAAGTTTGGTATGGTAATTCATCTATGATTTTTTGTAATGAGATTTGTAAAGATGGAATCTTAACCTCAATGGGAAGAATAGACTCACTATTATAAACGAGGGAATAAGGAATTGCCCCCATAGGTGTGCGGATACTAGTACAGTATGCCCAAAAGGTGGGATATAATTGAGTATGCCAGTCATGAACAACTTCATTGATAACTCTCTTAAGCATGCACAAAATATTTTTATTTGTTGTCTCAACTTAGCCATTACCTTGCAGGTAGTAAGGAGTTGACCATCTATGTTTGATATGATAGGTTTGGCAAAGAGTCTTAACATATTTATTTTTTAAGGATTTATCATTGTCAAAAATGAGAGTGGAAGGAATAACGAAGTGGTAGACAATGTGGTTGAGGATAAACTTGGAAATTTGCTTTCCAGTGACATAAGTGGCATTGCCTCAACCCACTTGGTAAAATACTCAATTGTAGTTATAATATTCTTATGTCCATCAGAAGAGCTAGGATTTATTTTTTCAATAAGGTCTAATCCCCATGTGGAAAATGGCCAAGGTGTTGTGATAGGTTGCAAGGATTATGAGGGACTATGGATAAGATATTTATGTTTTTGATAGGGTACACACTTTTTAACATAGGTGCATGAATTAGATTCCATAATTGGCCAATAATAACCTACTTAGAGAAGTTTTTTTATAAGGACTATACCACTTGAATGTGCTCCACAAATTCTCTCATGAACTTCCCTAATTGCTAAAGTAGACACTTCATAATTTAAACAATGTAGAAGGGCTCCATCATAGCCTTGACAATATAACGTGTTGCCAGTGATTGTATAGTGAGATGTGCATTGAATGAAGGATTTATGTTGGCTAGATGATAGATTAGATGAGATGATATGGTTATGAAAGTATGCGTAGATATCAGAGTACCATGGAAAAGTGGGACCAACCACCTCACAAACCATTTATAAATTGGGTGTATCATAAGCAAGTATCCTTAAATACTCAACCAAAAATTTGTTATGTTTTATGCTCAAATCTAGTAGGGATCCAATTGTTACCATAACATTTGCTACTTGATTGTTTATTCTTGGCACTTGTTTGAATTAGATGTACTCAAAATATGATTTCAAGTTATCCACCATCCTCTTGTAAGTGATTAGTTTATCACCACGAGCTTGGAATTCATTAGTGACTTGATTCATGATAAGCTTGGAATCACCAAAAACAAGGAGATGTTGGATTCCCCACTAAATTTCCATCTTGAGGCCTGCTATGAGACATTCATATTTTGCTATGTTGTTTGTACAAGGGAGTTCAGTCTATAATGCTTTAGGAATGAAACCCCCATCAGGTGTTACCAACAAGATACTTTCCCCCAAGCCATGATTTGTAAAGGAACTATCAAAGAAAAGTTGCCAAACTAGGGATTTGTCTATAGACATGATTGTATAATCTAGGAATTACATAATGAGAGGTGCTTTGCCATTGAGCAGTGCTTCTGCCAATACATCTGCTATAACTTGTCCTTTGATTATTTTATGGTTAATGTAATCTAAATTAAACTCACTAAAAAGCATAACTAACTTACCCATCCTACCTATTAGAGTAGTTTTAGATAGAAGATATTTAAGAGGGTCAATCTTGGAAATAATATTTGTTTGATTGTTAAGAATGTAATGCTATCATTTTTGGGAGTACAAAATAAATGCAAGACAAGATTTTTCTATTCGAGAGTAATTTAACTTGTAGGATATCAATGTAATACTCAAGTAGTAGATTGCTCATTCTTTCCCATTGTCATTATACTATGCTAATAATGCCCCAAGTGCAAATTGAGTAGCAAAAATGTACAACAAGAAAGGTTTACCCACAACAGGTGGCATCAACACTAGTGGATTTGAAAGATATTGTTTGATGTTGAAAATGCCTCATCATAATTTTTGATCCATGTAAAAGGAGTATCCTTTTTCAACAAAAAGGTGAATGGGTGATAGATGTTTGCAAGTTGAGATATGAATCTTTTGATTCCCTAAATTTTCCCTTATAGACTTCTAAGTTGTTTAAGTTTTTTAGGTGGAGGCATATCCATGATAGTTGAAACCTTTGAAAGATTAACTTCAATGCCACATTGTGAAACAATGAATCGTAACAACTTTCCTGATGTTACACCAAACATGCATTTCTTTGGATTCAACCTCATGTTGTACTCTTTCATTCACTTAAAAATATGGTGAAGCACTTGAAGGTGATATTTCATAGATTTAGACTTAGCCAGAATATCATCTACATAGTCATCCATACTATCATTAAGCATGACATGAAAACTAATGATCATTTCCAATTGATATGTAGTTCTAACATTTTTCAAACCCAAAGGCATGATCTGATAACAAAATGTCCCCCATAGGGTTCTAAATGCTATTTTGTGTTGATCTTTGACAATAATTTTTATCTAATTGTAAACTAAAAAACCATCCCTTAAAGATAACATCTCATGGCTTGCAATTAAATCAACAATCATGTCTATATTTGGCAATGGAAAATCATCCTTTAGGCATGCTTTATTTATATCACCAAAGTTCATGCATAATCTAATACCTTCAGGTTTCTTTGACAATGGTTCAATGTTTGATATCCAGTTTGAGTAGTCAATAGGACATATAAAACCGACAACCAACTGTTTCTTTAGTTCTTCCTTTACTAGTAGTGCAATCTTGGGATACATCTTAAGATTTTATTATTTTACTGGTTTTACATCTAGATGCACCACAAGGTGGTGAACTATTAACTATGGATATAATCATGGCATATCCGCATAAGACCATGTGAATAAGTAAAAAAACTCACAAATAAGCAGTGTAAATATATCCCTTTCTTTTGATTGAGTGATATAGCAAATTTTAAAATTTTTGGATCTTCTTTGGTGCTAATGTTTATAGGAATGGTTTCTTCAACAAGGATACTTGATTCATCTTTATAACTTAGGGATGGTGTAGGAAGATGGAAATATTATTCAAATTCTTCTTGTTTGGATGGGAAGGTAGAATTGATAAAGTGATGTAATTTTTATTCCCCAAAATATGCTAAATTAGCTAATTGTATTAGAAATCCTTTCTTGTGGTCATCTTCTAGAATTTGATCTCTTGTTCTCAAGAATTTGGATATAGCTTGATTATTATGAAAATGATCTAGTTGAGGTGTGGATAGTTGGTCCCATTGGATGAGAGATGGACATGCAAGGTCAAGTGTAAGGATGCCATTTTCATGGAAGAGGTTGGTAAGGGCAATATCTTCAAAATGGGTAATTATAGAGCTCGTCTCACTGTCCAAAGAATCATATTCTGACTCACTAGAAGAGTCACTTTGGGATATTGTAAGATGCACATTAAGTGGGTTAAATTCTAGACCATTCTTCACCTTATTTTTTTTTAGTCTTATAGGTTCAATAGAACCTTGTTTATGGAGGCCAAGGATTTTACCTTTATAGTTCATTATTTTTTATATGATGGATTTTACAATGGGATATGTATTAGTGGAAAAACAAGTAGCTAATTCATCATAATAAAGCTAGGAAGAATTTGAATCATCAATATGTTTAATAGAAAGAAATCATCCCTCGATAAATTTCATTTGATCGAGCTTATTAATCATTATTTTATCCTTTAGATGGTGTGGTCTGCCATAGTCATTTGGATTTGCATGTATTGTACTTGTGTAAAAATCTTGGATGATGTACTCATTCATGCTTCGATCAATGATTTAAAATGGGAAGAAGTGGATGAGGATGCTCTGTTGGTGGACGGTGGATTGGATATTTGCTCAATATAAGTATTATTAGAAGATTTCTCAATGGATGGTTGATTTGAAGCTTGCTTAGATAATGTATTTGAAGCTTCTTTAGATGGTTGGTTAGACATTTCATTGGTTAATGCTTTTTTAATGGATACAGAGGGAGTCAATGTATTAATCTAACCACCAAGGGGAGGTGTTTGAAATAAGCTTTCAGGATGGACATAGTTTTCAAGCAAAGGATAATCCTCAACAAAGGTAAAATTAACATTTGTGATTGGTAGATAGTTTTATTTTTGATATTTAATTTCCAATAGCTTACAATATTAGAAGGGATGAGGATCACATTGTATAGTTACTTCCATTCCTGCATGGGAGAATTTCAAACATTGGTGAAGAGTGGATGGAATGGCATTCATAGAATAAATCGATGGACATCTAAGGAGTATATTGTATGGTAAATCAAGATCAAGAACATGAAAACAAGTTTCATTAATGAGAGACCCTACCATCAAAGGAAGATGGATTATGCTGATAGATTGATGCTCATTATTATCATACATCTTTATGATAATGATATTTGCTTCTAATGTTGTTATTGAATACCCAATATGTTTTACGAGTCTTAATGTATATAGATTATGGGCCTAACCATTATCTATAAAAACCCTTTTTACCTTGTGCATAGAAATAGTAACCTCTATATACAATGGGAGGTTATGCTATGAACCTAAGGGAGAAAAATTTTAATGATCAAATGTTACTTGATTATTTATTTCCAAGGAACCTATTAACACTTGGAAATATGTAGGATTAATGTTTTAAAGGACATTGGACTCTTGGAGAACTTTATACAAAATATCTTTATACACAGGGGAAGTCTTGAGAAGGTCTAAAATTGAGATATTGGTTGGTGTTTTTTCAAGATGGTCAATAATGTTGTACTTACATTCAACATTAGAGGGAGATACACTTAGTAAGGTAAGCTTTGTGTATCTTGTGGTGATGACACATTCATATTTTGGTAAAGTGATAATGTTAACATGTCTATGCACCATATCAATGCTATTGATTATGGAATATAATGGATGACTATCTTGTTTTTGATTGCCTTTACCTTAATCATGATTAGGGAATGGGTCTTGGTATATCCATAATTTCTTATTGTTAGATTTTTTAGATGATGGGTTTTCAAATTCTATGCCACCTCTATCAATGAGGTCTTGAATAAAGTGTTTTAGGTGCATACACTAATTTATCGAATGTCTTTTGATTTAATGGTATTCATAGTATTCATCTTCTTTGTACCAACTGGGTTTGGGAACATTTTATTCAAAGGGTTTAGTGTTTAGACATATAATCATGTTCACATGAGTTAACCTTCAGAAAACATTTTGGTGAGTGTCACCCAATTGAGTGAACTTGCATTTAGGTCTCCCTTGTTTTAGTTGCACACCAAGAATTTTAATGTTGTAAGTTGATTGGTTGTATGTTTGTGTCTGTGGGTTCTAAATCTATTTTAAATCAGTTACACCATCTCCAACAAGATTATTATTTTTGGCAAAGAATTTTGGTTTATCTATTGGTTTTGAGGAATTATTATTATCTGGTTTAAAGATTTTTATTACACCTCTATTTATCAAAGTTATTTCCACTTGAATTCTATTTTCAATAGTCTCATCAAAAGATCTTAGGCAAATAAGTAACAATTGATGTGCCAAATCTAAGTTTAAGTTCATGAAAATATCCACTAGCTCTATTTCAAGAAATGACCATGTAAAATGATTTGCCATTGTTCACCATCTCTGGAGAAAGGAATCAAAAGTTTCACCATTTCGTTATTTGGTGTTGTGAAAATATAAAGTGGTCAAGTCTTTTTCAATATTGTAAGAGAAGTGTCGGATAAATTTTTTAGATAAGTCTTCAAAAGTGAATATAGATCATTTTGAAATTTAGGAGAACCATTCAAGGCCTTGGCCCCTGAAACTTCATGGAAATAAATGCAACACAAATTCATTACTATAAGAAATGTCTACACATACGTGATAGAAGCCAATTAGATGTTCCCTAGGATTTCCTTTACCTTTATACTTATGAAATTTTGGGAGTTCAAAGTATTTGGGAAAAGGTGTAGTCATTTTAATTACATCATAGGGATATGAAAAAAATTTACTCGAACTTAAATTGTTTTTGCTAATTATAAGAGCCATCTTGCAAGCCTTGAACTCTATCCTTTATGCTTTGAAATTATTGCACGAAATACGGGTATAGTTGGTCTATCCGACTTAATGATTTATGTGGTTTACTTGTGAATTGGTTTGTGTTTTAGGGAGTGTGTTGATTAAAATTGTTTGGTGTTTTATTGTTGAAGTTAATGTTTTGAGGATGTGAAAAGGTATTGGAGTTTTAACCAAGGTTTTTATTTATATTGGAACCAAAATTCATCTGATGAATTTGGGTTAAAACCAAAATTAGTTTGATTTGGGTTTTGATTAAAACCAAGGTTGGGGTTTTGTGTAAAGTTTGAATTTGTTTGTTTTGGATTTGGGTTGGAGCTTGGATTGTTTGATGTGTTAGTGTTGAATTTCATGGGATTAGAACTAGTGTATTGACCAAAACCTATTTAGTTAAACAAAATTAAATTATATTATTGTGGAAGCATGTTGGAGTTTGAATTAAATTGATTAAAACTTAGGTTTTAATTAGTTTGGTTTTGATTTTGAATTGGGTTATTTTGGTTTTGGTTAAAGTTTGAGTTAGAATTTGTATTTGGATTGTTGAAGTTAAGGTTGGCATTAGCTTGTGTTTGGTTTTGGTTTGAGTTAGTTTGGGATTTGGGGTAGAATTAAATGAAAGATTAGAGTTGAATTGATTTGGAGTTGGATTGGGATTAGGATTGGAAGGAACCGATCCAAGTAACAACTGATTTGTATACTATGATTTAAATTTAGTTTGTTGAATATGCATGAAACATCATTAAAACTAGGATTTTATGACTGATTGGGCAAACTAGAATAGTTTTTTAATCTTTGATTTTGATTGGATATGATTGGTGATATTTAAAATCTCTAATTGGGATTGATTAATGAGTTTGAATGAAGATTTGAACTTGGATTAATCTCATTATAACCTTGTGAATTTGGGTATGTACTCAAATTTGGTGTCAATTTTTTTTGATCGATTAAACTTGAATTATATGGGAGACCCATATTTAAGTTTGGATTATTTTGTTGCATGATGGGTAAACTTGAAGTGGGATTCAAGTTTTGATTGGTGGGGTGCATGATTGATGAGTTTTAAGATATATTAAAACTTAGATTGTTTGGATGGTGTTGTGAAGTTAAATTCATATTTACATTCATATTGGGATTACCAAAGGGATTGATTGATTGGCGAGATTAAAAGTTCATAATCTCTTGATTTCTTTGAGTTGCATGGATTTTTGTAGAAAAACCATGGCTAGTTTAAGATGATTCCTCTCATAAATAGATTTCCCTTTGTCTTGACATACTTGGGGATGAGGTTGTGAGAAGTAACAAAAGCATTTTTATCCTCTAAATAACCTTGTGAGATTTGTTGATTGGAATTTGAAGATGAAGGATCTTTTCTTGCAATTAGATATTATAAATTATGTACATCAAAATTGGATTAGAATTTTGATCCAAAACCCAAAACTTGAAGAAATACTTATTTTTTGTTGGATATGATATTCTCTTCAAAGGAAGGTGGAGGTTGGAAAACTTTGAGGCTACTCTCATCTTGGTAATCCCCTCCATCTTCTTCTTGCTTGGTTATTTCATGTATCTCTACACGATGTTCTTAACTAGGGAATTGAAAGGGGTCATTGCCAAAAGGCTCTTCCCTTGCATTGGGAAGATTTAACATGACCATTTGCAGATAATAGGCATGATTAAGAAAAGGAAAAATGTTTAAAATAGAAAGGATGTTCTAAATTAACAATACTAACCAAAAAGTTGACTGAAAAACTTGAATTCTTGAACCAATTATTTTAAGTTTTTGATATGAAGACTTGATTTCAGGACGTGATTTTGAACTTAAAAGAATTAGTTTTCAAACAAAGATTTTTCATCATGTGGTAGACATAAATAAATTACAAACAAAATTTATATTCTAAATAGTCAAGAAATTGCACATAAAAGGTGAAAAACTAGGATGAGGGTCGTGAACAACTATTGGGCCTTTTAATTTCACTGGCTTATCCATACTCTCAGCTACGACCTAATATTTCAAGGCATTAACCATGGAGAATCATGCCATTCCCATGGCCCGCTCAGTCCAATTTTGAGGGTGTGTAGAAGGTATATTCTCGATACTAACCGCTAACCGATGCACCAATGTTGAACGACAAAAGAGGTTATCCTAGGCTTAAGGTTTAAACAAGCTTATCTAAGGGGGAAAACCATAAAATAAATAGATAAAGTGGACATACACTATTGGGTATTATACCAAAGTGCCCAGTATAACTTTAAGGGTCTCAATGTATTGATAACCAATGCTATTGTATTTTGAGGTAGTTGTTGAAACCCTGAGTATTGGAGCATGAAAGGCCCTCACGTCATGGTGTGCTTAAAACACACAACCGTTTAGGCAATTGAAATAGTTGGATATAAATCTATATACCCCATTAGTAAATGATATTTGACCTACTACATAGTGGTGAAATCCATGGTCAATAGATCCCCTAAAAATAAAAATAAAAAGTATGTTTTTGATTTTTGAGTATCATCACCAATGTGACACCAAGAAAACATTATACATAGACACTACTTATGTAACACAAAAAATTATAGAAATATTTATAATTCATACCAATGTGATGCCAAGGGAAGAGCATATGAAATTTCCACAATCATAAATAGAATGCTAAAATGAGATGTGATGTAATTACTAAAAAAATTTGAAAGCAAAATTGAAAGCATTAGTAAAAGAAAATAATTTTTTATTTATCATTTTTGCTAATTATCATTGGTAAGTGTTCTACAAACAAGTTGTTAGAATGTTTACTTAAGATTGGATCAATAAAACCTATAATTGAACAAGTAAAAACTATGAAAATAAAGCAAAAACCACCTCTCTATAACAAAATTGCATTTACACAAAAAGACATGAAAGCAAAATTGTGATAAAACCAACATAGAAAACAAGACAAATTATCAAAAGTAGAAAACAAATAAACTCATGCTTATAGAATAATTTTGATGCCATGTATGATGATTTTGTTGCCCAAAAAGATAAATTCGCTACACAAAAAGATGAATTAACTGCCAAGAATGATGATTTCACTACCATGAATGATGAATTCACTACCAAGAATGATGATTCACTACTAAAGGCAATGATTTCACTACTCAAAATGAGAATTTGATTATTTTAGAATGAATTCATTATTGACCTTGCAGACACAAAATAGAAAACACTGAGAAACAAACAATATGATTTTGTTATGCAATTGAACAAATTCACTAGTAAGAACTATGATTTTGTTATTGATGATTTTGAATTCATTATTATGTAGTAGGGAATACACAACTAAACAAAAAATACAAGATAACAACCTGTAGCTTATACCAACACTCAAAAAAATATATTAAATGCATATGCAAATACAAACAACAAAAATCAAATGAGAAAATGCTTTCTAAATGCAAATATGATTATCAAAAGATGAGGGAATGTCTCACCAGGTGTGCCAAAAATATGTGAACTAAATTTAGAAGTGTTAACAAATAAACTAATCTTAATTAATATAAATTCAACTTAAGATAGAGCAAAAAAAAAAATACAAACTTTATGCTTAAAATTTTCAAGCTTTTTTCATTATGATGTAAACTTGATTTGCTCTTTAAAAATGTGGTGATCCCTCTTCCAATGTAAATGAGAATGAGCAACATTTTGGTGCAAAAGGAGTTTTTGATTCACTTTGATTTGCTTGTGAATAGAACCTTTTTAGCATAAGTTTGGATTTTGATCCTTGAAAATGAAGGTTTTCAAGTTTATTTATAGATTTTTAGAGGAAGATCCAATGGTGGAGAATTATTTATATTTATTAAATGATCTAAATAATCAATGGTGGCTAATGATCCCTCACCCATGAGGATGAAGACCATTTCAAACGGTTGAGAGAAGTATGAGATTGGTTAGTTGAGTAAACAGGAATAAGTTAAACTTCTTGACAACTCAAGGGATGAGTTATAAGAGGTTGAGAAAGTTGTGAGTTTGGTTGGGATGAAGGAGAAAAAAGTGGAAGATGTTTAGATGAGGTGTAAAATCCATATTTTATATTTAAAATAAGGATTTAAAGTGTACATAATTGACTAATTTGACTTATTTAATTATTTAATTTGGAGGGAGATGTGATGAATTATTTTAAGAAGAATTATTAAATAAATTTTAGGTGCATTTCAAAACTAAATGTAATTTAGATGTCTATACCTCCATTATGATGTAAACTTGATTTTCTCTTCGAAAATATGGTTGATCATTCTTCCAATGCAAATAAGAATGGATAATGTTTTGGTGAAAAAATATTTTTCGATGCTTTGATTCACTTAGATTCACTTATGAATTGAATAACACTTCGTTAGCATAAGTCAAGATCTATAAAAATGATGGTTTTCAAGTTTATTTCTAGTTTTTTGGAGGAGGATCCAATGGTGGAGGATTATTTGAATTTTTTAAATGATCCAAATAATCAAAATGGTGGCTAATGAGTCCTTACCCATGAGGATAATGATCATTTAAAATGATTGAGATAAGTATGGGAATGGTTAACTGAGTCATCAAGAATGAGTCAATTTTTTTGAAAATTCATGGAATGACTCAATGGAAGTTGAGAGAGTTGTGGGTTTGGTTGGGACAAGTCAGAATGTGAAGGAGGATAAGGTGGAAGATGGTTGAGATGTAAAATATGTATTATATATTTAAATAAAGATTTAAAGTGTGCACAATTGATTAATTTGATTTATTCAATTGTTTGAATTTAGAGGGAGATGTCATGAATTATTTTAAAAATAATTATTAATAAGTTTTAAGTGCATTTCAACACTAAATATAATTTAGATGTCTGCATTTTTTCTTCTTTGAAAGAGTGTTGTGAAGCAATACTATTTCAAATAATATTAGAATTAGAGTGTTGATGATTAAGTAAAAAAAATATTTTCCCAAATAAATTAGAATGAGTGTGAAGATGCCCCCTTGAGGGTTTGCACAAGAAAATGGATAAACGCTCAAAGTGAATGAAAGAGGAATGTGAGATGGAAATGAGAAAACTATCATCATTTATACAGATACTTGTCTCAATACTAATGTTCACAATATTGTAGAGGGTAAGTGTAAAACTATTAATTCCTAGCTGTTAAATGATATATATGATATTGGAAAAAGTACATTTTTCACTTTATAAACTACATGTTTGGATTGTGCTCGAACTCAGGGTTCCCATGAGTAAATATGGGAAAGATATATCCAAATGATGGTAATTCATAGCCCAAAAAATAAAAAATATAGATTGTCTGATTTTTTATAAAGATTTACAAAATTTATATTTACAAGAATTGATAAGAAGATATAACACTTTGATTAAATGATAGTAGAACATATGGATGAAATGGACTGGATGGATGATGGTGGCCTAACTAACCCTAGAGACTCCATGTATTTAAGCATTGCCTACATAATCCAATGTGGATAAAATTTTAGTGGGGATATCAACCCAGATGTAGTTCTCCCAATGTGAGAAGAGATGTAATGTAAGATTGACCCATGGATGCTATTAAAATACTTAAGATAATGATTGAATATTATGATTGGATGATGGAATAATTTACCCCCAAGGAATGATATATGCTAGGAGGAGATTGGGAATTGATATATCCTAAGAGAATTTGCATGCTTTGAGGTGGCCCATGAATCAGGGTTCATAGAAATAGATGTGGGAATGATATATCTTGTTGTAAAGTTGTGAGCTTAGATTGGTTGACAAATTGATTGATTGATTAACTAATAAAGTGATGGGTTGATGGAGAAAGGATGGATATTGTGATTTTTTGGTCCCAATCGAAAAGTGTGGGAGATTGAATGGAAATATTAGGAAATGATTGTGGATGATTGATATGTAAGCATTAACAAAGAAATGAAGTGACTACATGGATTAATGATGATGGATCAAATGTTTCGACAATATGGATGAGATAAGGATGGATGAAAGAGAGATATTATTATGGGATAATTTTTTTTGTTTTGTGTAGTTAAATTCTTAGAAAAGGAGAATAAAACAATTTCACAATTATTAGAATGATGAAATTGGTATGAAAAATGATGAATTCATTCAACAAAGTGGCAAATTCATTAAGAAATGATTTCACAACTAAGTGACACAAATTTGTGACTAAATGTTATGAATTTACAATTAAGTGATACAAATTCAAAATTAAGCTCTACAAATTCATAACTAAATGATACACATTCACAATTAAGTGATACAAATTTGTAACTGCATAATTGTGAATTCGTTGAAGTTAGTTACGAATTCGTTTACACTAGAAGTGACCAATTTTTGGAGGGCACAAATTTTGACTCCAAAATTAATTTGAGCTCTCTTTTTTTCCAAAACAAAGGTAATAGAAAGGAGAATGAAACCATGAAGACATATTTAATTTTGGTCTAGGATAAGTCATTGAAAAAAATAAAAATGAATTAGAAACATTAGCTTAGACAAGAGGAATGTTATTTGATAATTTTAAGTGCTTGTTGATATGATTGTGAATGGTAATGAGTGCGTTTGAAATGGAGAATGATAATAGAATGATTAAAATAGTGTCTATTTAAAAGTGCATAGAATAAAAAAGTTTGACTATAGCCTCAGAGGATTCTATGGATCGGTCTTCTCAACTTGTCATAAGTAATCTGAGGAGTACACCACAATGGATTAGTTTGAGATGACACACAGATGCTTCTTCCAAGGGTGTGAGACGAGTTGATAGTTTTCACTATTTGTTCACTTTGATTTAGATTTCCAACAATAATGTCAATCAAGTAAGAGTTGAGCAACCTGGTTTTTGATATTGCGTATGATAATATACACCAACGA
Organism: Torreya grandis; assembly: GCA_037957365.1. NCBI lineage: Eukaryota > Viridiplantae > Streptophyta > Pinopsida > Cupressales > Taxaceae > Torreya > Torreya grandis. Next base: position 3,548,108 of record JARHVA010000288.1, on the reverse strand, counting down.
TATGAAAAACCCATGATGATTATTATGTGATATGATTAAGGACTAACATAATCACAAGGGAACAATTTAGTGCATCATGATATGAAAGATCATAATAACACCATTAATAATACACATAGTGATCTAGACATAAGAGTCAATAATAAAGACAAGAGAAAAAGAAGTGTTTGCAATAATTAAAATGATGTAAGTAAAACAAACATAGAAGTAAACAAACACTGTAGAAGTTAGTAAACACTCATGATGTAAAAGAAAGTAAATGGATATACAAATAGGTAAGAAAATGATGTTTTTGGATGTCCTTGGCCAGAGTAGAACCCTTTGGCATATTTAATTTTTAACAATGTTGAACTGTCTGATGAGTAATATGTATAAGGGATAACTAAGGTGCGTAACTAAGGACAAGGATTTTTTTGGATTTTTTATTTTTTTGTATTTTGTTGGATTTTCTAATGTTTTTGATTTTTGATTGGATTTTCCAATGTTTTTGGTTGGATAAATAGATGTATATAAAAGGAATGCTATCAAAGGGAAAACCATATTCTAGCATTGAGGAAGGGAGTAGCAATGGATGAAAGGGATACATTATGGATGGAGTATGGATGAATAATAATGGATGGTAATTAAGATGATAAGTCTAAGGAAAACATAAGGTAAGAATCAAGTGTCTTGTCATCAAAATAGAATTGTAAGGATACACTGAGGTGTTTCTAAGAGCATGTCTCAAGATATTTCCACTTCCTTACCAAGGTCAAAATAGGAATAATTATGGTTTAATGATGGTAAAGACTGGATTAATAAGTATGCATTTAAATGTGTTTGGGATTAAATGTATAAGTATGGGTTTGGATAGGTAAGGGTGGTTTTATGACAACTTAGGATAAGTAGGATGGTTCAAGATAAACATACGATGGTGGAGGATGGGATTAGAATAGTTGCAGTATGGGTAAGGATGGAGGGATGATTTAGAATGCATATGATTGAAATGGAATGAGCTTTCCCCCCAAGTGTAGGTTACTCATAGACAATTGATTATTTTACACATAATTTCAAAAATTGATTTTCATCATGGTACTTGCCCAATGTGCTATAGAAATAGTTTTCACCTTTGGAAAAATTTATTTCTCTTTCTCTCTTTCTAGTTTTTTGTTATTATTGGCATCTCAATTATAAAAGGGTTCATGATACATGATGTAAAACCATACCAATATTTAAATTATGTGCTATAAAAATGTCTTCAGTAACTTTTTTGATTTCTAAGTTGGCTTCTTCCAAATTTACTATGATACTATCATAGCCCCTATGATAGAGGGTGCTACCAAACATGGTGAAGCAAAAAGTATGTTGGATGAAGGATGTGTGTTGCATGTATGAAGCATTTGGAGGGATGGAATTATATTGGGGATAAGTATATGTGTCATGATGTAAATAGTGAATAGGACAAACAATCTCATGTTCAACAAGACTAGGTGTAACTACAAGTTAGATGATTTGAGAATCTAATGTTACATCAATGATATCTTTAATTTGTGATGGGGATCCATCTTACAACTATACTAATACAGAAGATATATGAATTTCTCATCTGTTGGTGCCATAAAAATATTTTCACTAAAGGATTCTTATTGATTGGGATTTAGATTTGAATTGTCTAATAGTGCCTCTAAGAGATTTTCACTAACGAATTCATATTTTTGATTTTGTATGTTTTGATTTGGATTTTGATTGTAATTTATATTTTGATCAGATGATAGTGCCTCTAAGAGGTTTTCAATATGAGATGTTAGTTTTATATTTAGACTGTATGATTCATTTTGATTGAGATACACTTGTTATTCTTGAAAATATACAGATGTTTTTTGATGCTCTTTTGACAGGAGACTAGCTAGAAAACCTACAATTATTTCATTATCATGGAAGGAAGTTAACTATAAGTAAGATCATTGGTCCCAATCAATAGGTATAGGATACTAGTGTGTAAGATGGAAGGCAAGATTGGTGATGTTTATGAAAGGAGTGGTGGAAGCACAATCCTCATAGAGATTATGAACGGATCATGTTTTGATTATGGATGAAGTTCCATTAGAAACCACAAAAGTATCACAACATATTTACATTGACTTTCAAATGGTTTGTATTTGATAATATGAGGTCCAATGTTTACTTCAAAATGGATGGGTTCAATAATTCCTTGCTCATGGATTATTTTGTCTATAAGTACCTCTATCACTTGGGATGCATGTTTTGGGATGATGGGAGATTAAATAGGTGATAAGGGTTTGGGTGTCTGGCCAATGGGTGATAGGCTATGTTGGTTGAAGGAGGTTTTGTCCAAAATAGGATCTTGGTAAAAAATGGGATCTTTGTCAAACGTGGGATCTTGATCAAAGATAGGTTTTTGGTCAAAGATTGGCTCTTCCATAAAGATGGGATCTTTATAAAAATTGGATGGTAAACCATGGTTATCAAAGTTAGGTTGATCGACTATGGATTAGTTGAAAATGGATGTGACAAAAATGTGATCTTGAGAAAAGGATGGAAGATTATGACCTTGACTTGGAAGTGGTGTGACTTGATTAGACTTAAGGAAAAAATCTTGAAATATCCTCAAGCTATGATTTTCAGATAGGGATACACTTGGCTCTACCTTGATGTACCCTTTGTTAATCAAATCTTGGATATAATACTTTAGTCTCATACAACAGTTTGTAGAGTGATCTTCAATTTTGTGATAATCACAATATTCATTATGTCTATACCACTTATGTTTTGGGACATTTAGTTTAGATTATTTGGTGTTTGTAAATATGACTAAGATTACAATGACCAATCTCTAAAATAATACATCATAAGGTTCCCCCAAAGAAGTGAATTTTTGATTTATAGGCATAGTAATGTTTTTGACAGGTTGGGAGTTTTCAAATTGTTGAAGCTCTAGGGGTGGAATGACATTAGATGGTAGTGGTACTAGAATGTAATTCACTTGACTAGTGTAATGAGGGATGTTGGAATTAAAGCTATAACAAGTGGATGGGAGATTTGGTTGATTTTGGAAAATAGGGTCACTAGTGATAGGATGATGTTGATGTGGAACGTTTTGTTATTCCTTAATAATGAAGTGGGCTAGAGAGGTAGCTTGATATTGGAAGGATGGATTTGTTGGATTTGTGTTGAAGGTTAAAGTGTTTGGATTTTAAGGATTTGCGAAGGTTGATAGACTTGAATATGTTGGGTTTGTGAACAAATGTGAATTTGATGTAGTTTGATTCAAGCTTGGGAATGGGTTGAATGTAAAACTAAATGGTTGATTTTGATGAATGTGGAAAGGTTAGTTTTGAAGGGTGAGATTTGAAAGTGGTGGTGAAGGTGAATCAAAAGTTTGATTTAGATTCATGTTAAGGTTAGAACTAGATGGATTGGTGAATGCATTATTATTTGTGATTGGTGACTTTTGATTTGTGGATGGAGTGGAAATTGTAAAAGAATTTTCATTATCAAAGCCAAAAAAATTAATTCGATGGTGTCCCTAAATTAAAATTTTGATGTTTTTCTATGGGTAAACATAAATAATTTTTTGATTTTTAAATTGATTGATTGATGTTTGGCTTGAATTAATTGATCAGTAAACTTGAATGACTATTCAAGTTTGGATTTAGTTGATTGATGGATGAGGATGAATACATATTTAAACTTAGATTTGGATTTGTTGGATTATTGATTGGTGAGTTTGTAATGACATTGAAACTTTGATTTAGATTTATTGAATGATTGATTTGAAGTTTATTCAAATATTTGTTTGAATCAAAATTGGTTGGATATAATCCTAAGTGAAGATAAAGATTATTTGGATTTGTGATAGAATTTATCAATGGATTGTTAAACATAGCCATGTCTATTGTAATGAGTGATGTTTTATAAGGGAAAAACTTGAATCAATAAACAAAAAAGACTTAAAACTAAAATCTAGTAAAGCAAAATACCAAAGTGACTAAAAAGTTTGATTGCTAACTAAATGCTTTTGAATTTTTAGACAAATTTAGATTTAAGATATTTAATTCTTTTAAGATTCAAAAGGAATTTGTTTCAATAAAAAATAATGCAACACATGGTAAACACAAGGAAACAATAAAAAATTTCTATTCTAAATAGTCAAACAATTACACATAAAATGTGAAAATATAGAATAAAGGTTGTGAACAACTTTTGGGCCTTACGATGTCATTGACTCATCCATACTCTTAGATACAGATTAATATTTCAAGGCACTAACCATAAAATATCCTTCCATTCCCATGGCCCATTGAGTCCAATTTTGAGGGTGTGTGGAGGGTAACTTCTTGGTGCTAACCGTTAACTAATGCACCAAAGTTAAAATAAAAAAGGGGTTTTCTTAGGATTAAGGTTTAAAAAATATTATCTAATGGAGTAAAAACCAAATAATCAATAGATAAAACAAATGCACACTATTAGGTTTTGTACCAAATTTCCTAACACAACCATATGGGTCTCAATGTGATGATAATTAGTGATATTAAATTTTGATGCATCTATTGAAACCTTAGGTATTGAAGCATAAAATCCCTTCACATCACGGTGTGCTTAAAACACACAACTACACAGGCAATTGAAATAAATAGATCATGATTTATATAGCCTACAAATAAATGGGGTTTGGCTTACTACGTGGTGGTGAAATCCATGGTCAATAGAGACTCTAAAAATAAAATAAAAAGTAAGTATCTATTTCTAATTTCCAAGTATCATCACTAATGTGATGCCAAGAAAAGAGCATATGTAGGCACCACTTGGGTAACACAAAAAATTATAGAATTGTTTATGATTCCCAAGTATCATTACCAATGTGATTCCAAGGGAAGAGTATATACAAATTTTATAATTATAAACAAAATGCTAAAATCAAATGTGATGTAACTGCTAAAAACTTTGAAAATAAAATTGAAAGTGTTAGTACAAGAAATTGGTTTTTTATTTAGCCTTTTTGCTGATTATCTTTGACAAGTTCTATAAAAAAAATTGTTAGAATGTTTTTTTAGGCTTGGTACAAAGCAACCTAAAATGAAATAAATAAAAACCACAAAAATAACACAACAAACTACTTCTCTGTGACAAATTTGTAGTTATACATAAAGACAAAAAATCAAAATGATTATTGGTTAGACATAGAAAATAGAAAAAATGCATGAAAATACACATAGAAAAAAATCATAGTTATAAACATTTTTGTAATTATACACACCAATTTTACAACTCAAAATGATTTCAAAACTCAAAATGATAATTTTGCAACTAAGTTCTATGATTTCATAGTTATGCATAAAACATACACAACTGAAAATAAAAATCCAAAAAATGACTTGAAACTTCAAACACAACTTTCAAGACCAAGATTAAGTGTATATGCACCAGAAAAACATAAAAATTGATTGAAAAATGCTTTTTAAATACAATTATGAAGAATGTGAGATAAAAAAAATATGAGGGAAGGTCCCACTAGGCATGCCAAAATGTATGAACTAAATATATAAATGCTAAGAAATCAACTAATTAAGCAATCTTAATCTAAGCTAAATTCAACCTAAGATGGAGCAACAAATAAAGAAAATAGTAAACACAAATGTATACCTCAAACATATAAGTTTCCTCCATTGCGATGTAAACTTAATTTTCTCTTAGAAAATGTGGTTCCTCACTCTTTCAATGCAAAGGAGAATGGGAAGTGTTTTGGTCAAATTTTTTTTTAGGATGTTTTGATTCACTTTGATTTGCTTGGATTCACTTGTGAATTGAATAACACTTCATTAGCATAAGTCAACTTGGATGAAAAAGATGGTTTTAACTCTTATTTATAACATTTAGATCATTTAATAAATTCAAATAATCCTCCATGATTGGATCTTCCAATGATTAAGAGTGTCCAATAGTGGTTAATAATTTTTCACCTATGAGGATGATGACCATTTCAAATGGTTGAGAGAAGTATGGGAATGGTTAATTAAGTCATCAAGAATGAGTCAAATTTTTGACAACTCAAGGGATGACTCAAAGGAGGGTGAGAGAGTTATGCATTTGATTGGGATGAGTCAGCATGTGAGGGAGAATAAGGTGGAAGATGTTGGGTGAGGTGTAAAATCTAGATTTTTTATTTAATAAATATTTAATGTGTGTACAATTTATTAATTTGATTTATTCAATTTTTTGAATTTGGAGGGATATGTTGTGAATTATTTTAAGAAGAATCATTAATAGGTTTTAAGTGCATTTTGACACTAAATATAATTTAAGTGTCTATATATATATTGATATCTATAATATTATATATATATATTTATACTAGTAATATGTATGTATATAATTTATGTGTCTACATTGATATCTATTATATATATATACATATTACTATATATATATATATATATATATTGATATCTATTATATATATTTATACTAGTAATATGTATGTATATAATTTAAGTGTCTACATTGATATATATATATATATATATATATATATATATATATATATATATATACTAGTAATATGTATGTCTATAATTTATTATAATAATATATTTAAATAATTTTTTTCTAAGATAACTAGGATACAATCCTAGGGTAAGAAAAAATGAAGATTTATTCGAGGAAATATCTCCACTAGCCAAAAGATAGGCAAAATCCGATTCACTCGCCCATATCTCTATTTTAATACATTGTGATATCAAATGTGGTTAGCAAGATGCTAACCATTTGACAAGGATCATAAACACACACCAAGAAGAGCCAAAGTATCCCTGCACTCCAAACCAAACCCTACCAAAGGAGGCCTAATCCACCATTAAGCTAAATATTTTCCATCCCACCACCAACCAAACCCCTTAAGGTCTAGCTTCCCCTACCCCATAATGTGAACAAAGAGTCATCAAGGAATCTTTGGTGTTGTTTCATCCTTTATTCCTCCTCCTCATAATTGATTAACCATCATGGTCAAACACCCTTCCTAAATCTTCCCTAGCAAGAGAGTGAACACCAAGAGACCAACATCCATAAGTATTATCCCTATCAACTAAAAATGAAAATTATGCACCATAAGAACCCAAAACCCTCTCCTCACTATTATGATTAAAATTACAACCTTTATTTTTGAACAAGATTGATCCAAAGTCCTCAACCCTCTTTAGCTCAAGAAAAATAACTAATGTTTCCCTCCAAAGTCTCTAGGATAGGATCTGAATATGAAAAAATCCACCTCCTTATCAAAGGAAGAAGAGACAATATTCAAACCATTGATAAATAAATGATCAACTCGAGCATTCTCCCACCTTGAAGAATCTACCTTTATCTTAAAACTATAATAGTTCATAGCTAAATGATCCACTTCAAAACACTTATGGCATTAGAACGACAGTGATTTGTAGTCAAGGGTTTGGGACCAACAACGGTCCCCAACAATCAACATAATGGAAGATAGTAGACCCTGAGTAAATTCCAAGCAAACTAAGATGTAGACAAAGGTGGTGTGATCATAATATCTAGCAGACTCATCAACTTCCAACATTTCACCAACATAATTTCCAATCACTCACAAACATGTATTAGAGCAAAACTATGGGGGAGGTCTGGTAGCTGTATCCAAATAAGTCTAGAGCTAAGAGATTTAATAAGAGGATTGAAAAAAAGAAACCATGGTTTCATGAAGAGGCTTTGCTACTCACAAATCCAAGTCTTATTCTTCAAAAAAATTATCCAATCTCTAAGAGTCTCAAAAGACATAATAATATTTTTTTCATGCATAGATAAATATCCAAATCTCCTTAAATTAGGGGTTTTCACTCATCATAAATATTTTTATGAAGCACAAGGAGGCTAGGCCATAAGGGATCCAACCTGAAAATCAATCCTCTTGTCACAAACCACTCCTCATTTTCTAGAACTTATTTAAGGGCATCATCCTCAAAAGACACAAAGAAAGGGGTTTTAGAAACACCCACATGTTTTACCCTCAAATTCTTTGTATGCTATGAGAACACCTTAAAAAAATAATTTAAATCATACCCTCCTTCACATGACTCAATTCATTTACCTTATTCTAAGTATCTCTAGTGGGCATGTCAAAATACTTCTCACTGTTTCTGTCTAATTTTTCCTTTTTCTTCAGTGTGAAAAGAAAAAACTTGTTAAGAAGGGTGTGTAAAAAAATACCTATTGAATGCATGCATGTTGAGTCTAGGATTTGTGAAAAATCCTTTTTGGTAGGGAAAATTGACCTTCAATAAAAAAACACTACCACAAAAGTTGTTGGTTAGACAAGTAGTTGGGTGGATTGCATAGCGCGAGCTAGATCCTAGAAGCAAAAGCTTTCTACGAGGCTGTCAATCCACTTACTTTTAACACTTAATTTTACATGATAAAATAAATATATTTTCCTTAAATGACTATAAAATTGAAATAAAATACAACAAATGATAATAAATTAATTGATAAAATTGGATGCTTTTCTAAGTTAACTAAGTTGAAGCAACTAGTTTGATTACATTAATGCTGAAAATTGGTTAAAGTAAGGTTGTGGTTTTGGCTTTAGTAATTTGATAAGGGTTAAAACAATGGTTTAGTTGGGGTTGATTGAGATAATAAAATGAGAGGGATGGATTATTGAAAAGGATAAAACAATAAGTAACTATGGTGGCAAAAGGATGAGGGAGCAAAAAGGGTGGAGGTGGCAAAGGTGTAAAGAGGGCAAAGGAGGTAAATGGAATTACAATGGAAAGGGTGGTAAAAGAGGTTAATGAATGAAGATGAAAAGTGGATTAAGGGGTAAAGTTCAAGTTAATAAAAGTAAGAACTTAAGTAAATAACTTAAACATAAATAATGTTACGTTGAGGCTTGTTGATGTGGTTGATGTTGATGATGTGATGAAGGAATCTCGTGGTAATTTCAACAGAGATTCATTGCTTTGAATTATTTTTCTCTAAGATGTGGATGACATCCAAAAATATGACCTCCTTCAAATACCTACAACAAGATGTTAATAACAAGGACTAACTTCCAACATAACCTTGGGTGAAGGAGAGGGGGGTATTTATAGCTTTTGTTGTCAAGAACCATGCCAAAAGAGGGAATAGTAAAAGTATGGCACCATTTTTCATGTGGTGCATGAATGAGTAAAAAATGAGGTTGGTGGGGATTTCCATTTGGGTTGGTGAGTCTCCCACCTTGCACATGAGTCCAATTTTGAATGGGAATCATGCACATGGGTCTAAATGAGGCTAAAGACTTTTCACCACCCTTTCTTATCTTCATCCAAGCACTTAAAGAGATGGCACACAAAATGTGGTGTCATTTTACACGTGGTGCATGAATGAGTCAAAGATGAGGTTGGTGGGGATTCCCATTTGGGTTGGTGAGTCTCCCATTTTGGTTAAAAAGTCAAGAATGGGTGCCCTTTGTCTTTTCTAAAGCACTAAAGAGGTAGGTATCTCATTTTGAAGGCCACTGTGTAAAGGAAAAATACATGTCAAATGATGGCCCCTTAAGGGGAAATTTGCCATATTTTAAGGGGGGGCTCTTGTGATGCTTACATAAGGTCATTAAGCACCTTAGAAAAGGGTCCTAGGTGAGGTATGATGTCCCACATCAAGCCACCTCACTTCTAAGCCATGTCACTTGCCATATCACCTTCCATGTCACTTGCCATGTCATCATGAATAGTGATAGTGGGTCCCATAATGAATAGTGATAGTGAATAGTAATTTTGAATATTACTTTTAAATAGTATTTTTGATTAGGATAATAGTGATTTGGTTAGATTAAGAAGGGTTGGTTAAGGTTTAAGAATGTTTAGGGGGTCCTGAGGCATTTAGTCACCAAAAACTATAAGTGTGCAATTTTCTAGTGTCTACATTTCCCCCTTTTTTGTTATGTGGCTTTGAATTAACAAGATACAAAATAAAAACAAATTACTTGGTTGAAGGATAGGGTGCCTTGAGTATGAGAGGAGGTGTTTCCCCTCAAACTGAGATTTGATGAGGAAAGGCTGATTCAGGTGTAGGTTTGATAATCAATTGGTGGGGAGGCACTAAGTGGTGTCACAAGGTAGTTGGGCATGTGAAATGCCAATGAGTTCACAAAATGCGATTAAGTGCAATAGTCAAGATTGTGCACAAACTAAAGTTTCCAATGTTGATAAAAAATGTCAAGTTCTAGATGGACGTAATATAAGGTAATCGGTCTACAATGTTTGTCATAGTTAATTAGATTAATCTTATCAAGTCATCTAGATAAGGTCAATGTTGTCCATAGGTATCCAAGGTAGGAAGTGATCCTATAGAATAATACAAATGGCCTGGTTTCACGTGAGGTGGGGCATAAAAAAGGAAACATGACAAGCATAGTCAGTGTAGTCAAAAGGACTAAGGCAAGGTCATCACAAAACATGCAAAGAGGTCAGGTCAAAAATAGCCAATGTTGAGGTGGATGTTAGCAAGTGGGTTGGTTGGATGGAATGGGGTGGCTGAGCAAACTCCATATGCCCTAGGCAAGTGGATGTTACCTACATAGTTCTAAGGACATAATTTCTAAAATGAACTTCAGGCTAATGTAGTTCTTTTGAGATGGAGAGTATTGGTTAACTTGGTTTCCCCAATTTGATATCATGCAGTTAGGTCTAATTAAAGGATGTTAGAGAAAGGGAAGCTTTAAAGGGTAGAAAATATGGGTATCAAATAGTTTTCTGATTGGTTTGGTAGAAATGGTGGATGAGATTACCTAAGATGTAATTAGATGATTGCTTCAACTATGAAAAAGGAATTTTTAGCCATGGAAAAGTAGTTTAAGCATGGAATTTATACCATCATTTAAAAAAAGGGAGAAATATGCTTTAACAGGCTCTAGAAAAACTAGCACTACTTGAATTACCATGGTGACCCGATGGGTTCTTTCATCACCATCTAAATACGCTGACTTGTGCACACTCCATAACAATGTCATTAACAAACTATGGAAGTGTATTATTTAATGATTTAGGGAAGCAAAGTAGCAGATTGGGTAAATGAAAGTGGCAAAGATTTGAACCCTTGACCCTTGAACCAATGGAGCCCCAAAATAAGTAAGCATTGAGTTTTGAGGGAATTCAAAGAAAGACTTTGAGGGGTTTTGGAATATGGAGTGAGGTGAATAATAATAATATTAATTAAATGAGGGAGCAGGTTGAAATAGGAAAGAAAATAAATGTTATAAATAAAAAATTGAGAGGGAAATTAGAAGAAGGATGTACGAAGACAGACAGATTGGGGAGTTGAAAAGGAAGGTGGGAAAAATAGGTTCAAGGAGAAAATAGTTTGGTGGAAGAGGTGACTTGTAGAAAAGGTTACTAGGTGGAATGCAATTAAAGAGTAGGGTTATTATAGTACATAGGAAGATATAGGCTAGGTAGGGAGAATTAAGGGAAATTATTGGTTGGGAGGTAGGTCACGTGAGAGGGTATAGTTAGCATCCACACATGAGTACCCCAAATCTTCCAGTTGAAGGTGGTTTTAATGTTGATTCTAACATCTCTAAAGATATGATTAAAAGGGGTTTGAAATAGGCAAGACTAGAGGGGGCAAGGAAGGAATCTTCATCTCGATGGTTTAGCGGTGCTCAAGCTTTCTTGTTGGTCATATGAGCCTACGAGCTTAGCTAATTGTGTTACAAAACTATAGGATTGGTATATATCCCAAAGTTGAATGGAAAACTTGTGAGGTCATAACATGATATGTGTTGTGATCATATAATAGCAAAATGGGTAGAGGGTTTAAAAGGGAAGAAGGTGATAGATAGGGTGAAGGGAGTAGTTGAAGAGGGACAAAAAAGATCTAGGATCAACATGCAAAGGCATTAAAGGAAGAAAGGGATGCACCTAAAGTAATGAACCTAACCAAATTTCATGCATTAAGGTAAGGGCATGGAGGACATGAGGAAGTAGATAAGGAGATGTATGCAAAAGTGATACAATTGGTGACCGTACTCTAAGGAGCTAGAGGTTGAATGGGAAAAATAAGGTAAATCTAACAAGGGATGAGGTGAAGGTGGACTAGGAGATAGATCAAGAGATAGGTAGAGAAAACAATGAGGTCATAGATAAAGATAAAGGGGGAGAAGGATGATAGGAGCTAGGCATGGACATATAGGTTTGGAGGAACAAGGAATGTCATCAAGGGAGACAAAAAAAAATTAAATGAAATATAGAAAAGAGAAGAGAAATAAAAGGTAGAAGATGGGGGGTGAGAGATGTACTAAAGAATGACAAATTGGAGAATTGAAAAGGATGGGCAGAGAAGTGTAACAATCATAAAGGGTAAAGGGAGGATGAGAAATATGGGAGGCCATGAAAGGTTTGAAAAAAAACCAAGGAGAAAATAGTTTGGTGATGATAATGAAAAACAAGGAGATACTTCAAAAAAAGGAAACAAGAGAAGAAAGGAGTGAAATGAGGACACAAATAGGATGACAGGAGAGTGAAAAAGTAGGTGGTATCTTGACTAAATAAGCATGAATGATGATAAGAAAGGAGAGGAACAATAAAGAAAAGTAGATGGTGGATTTGGAGATGAGAACATGATGGAAAATAGGTTATGAAAAATAAGGAGAAGTGAAGGATGGGTGAATAAGAAGCTAAAGAGATTAGGTATGCATCAATCATCTTGTTAGAGGAGGTTGACAAGCCGAAAAGGGGTGAGGTGGTGAAGAAATAAAGGAACATGATTAAAGGGCATGAGATGAAAATAAGGGATGAAGATCAGGGATGATAAGAAGAGAAAGGAAGAATTGAAGTAGGTGTATAAAGCACATATACTCACATAGATGCAAAAGATAAGTGAGTACTGAGAGAAATGCGAAAGACAAAAGGAAAGAACTGATAAGAAGAAAAGGGGCAATTATGGAAGGCTTCTCAAAGGAGAAATACCTAGGTAGAAACTAGTTATGGATGAAAAAAATTAGACAAAAGGGATGAAAGGATGAAAATAAAGAAAAAACAAAGAATAGAAAATGGGAAAGGTGGGAAGAGTGGCAAAATGTCAGAGAATGGTGGGACACATAAGAAAAAGTGCAGTAACAGAAGAAATAGAAAGCTTGCAAGATGCACAATCTGATGTGGAATTGGTGAGGAAAAGAGAGTGATAAAGAGAGTACAACAAATAGCCAAAGGTAAGGGGAAATGATGAGGATGGTGAAATAAGATAAGGAGGATAAAGGGTAAGGTTGGTAATAAGTGGAGAGAGGGATAAAAAACATGAAATGTAGGTGAAAGAGCAAGCTATAGAGCATGCACAAGAAAAGGTGATGGGGAGATTAGTGAAGAAGAGTAGGTGGTGGCTTTATGGGAGATAAGAGGGGCCAATGAAGAAGGATATCAATCCTTGTGTTAAAATAGATTGACATGCTTGAACAGTGGTTAAAAGATATTGACAAGGTGAAGGGAGGGAGGTGGTGAGGAGATAGGTAGATAAGTGGAGGAAGAGATTTTACGTGAGAAGGGAAAACAAAATAAAGGATGTGGTTGAGTTGATCTCAGTAACTGAGCACTACCTACATAGTCCAAAAAGACCTTAGGCCAATGTAGTTCTCCCAGTAATTAGGGAAAAATAAAGAGGAAGTATTAGGTGATGTTAAATATAAGGATGCTAGGAAAAATCCAAAGCTTCCCTGATATAGGATGCCCTAGGCAAGAGGGTGTTATTATCAATAGAAGTTAATGAGAAGGAAAAGGGGAGGGTAATTAGTTGTTAATGGTTGAACTACCCTTAGAAGTAAAGCAATGCTTACATAGTCGATGGACATCAGGCCAATGCAGTTCAACAAGGTTTAGGTGAGTGGTGTTCAAATTAGCTACCCTAATTTGATGGACCACATGGGTTGGTTTGGGCTGATGGAGATGGTTTTGTAAAATAATGGTTTTGGGTTTTGGTGAAGGTGATGGAGAAAGCATATGGTATAGACTAGAGAATAGTTACCATAATGATCCCACATTTAGTAGGATGAGAGACATAGATGGGTAAGGTAGGCTAAATAAGAAGGGAACACAATGCTAAGCACCATAAATGACCTTCTATAGATCTAATCCAAAGAAGAGGTGCCATTGTAAGGAGGTTGCACCTTCTAAAATTATGTGAAAGTATAAGCATAGTGCTAGTAGCTATCACTATGAGCTGAGTTTTAAGAGGTGGGTGTTTATCAAGATCTGCATAGTCATGTTGGTGAAAGGTCATCATAACTATGAGCTGAGCTTTAAGGGTAGTAGTGGAGTGATGAACTATAAATAATTTATTTGATGGTTAAGTAGATTTGACAAGGTATAAAATTGGTAGGGTGATGAATGATAGGGGATAGATTGTGCCTGACCCAAGAGCTGCATGGGTAGGCTAGACAAAAAGTGGCCATGTTTACATCCTCTATCCCAGTTCCTTATAACTAATGACTTTGGGTTCTACTAGGTCAAGCATAACCAATAATAAGTTGTGTAGCCTAGGAGATTGGTTAAATAGCTGGAGAACGTCATCATTCCTTAGATATGGATGAACTTTCAACTAACACAAAAGAAAAGACTACCATATTTGAGCAAGTAATACCAATGATTAGGGTCTGACGTTAAGAGCCTATGGCAATGGGTTGGTAGTAATAGGAGGGTAGAGTGGACAAGAAGGTGAATGTATTATTGTGAATTCATGGTAGCCTACCTTTGATGGAAGAGTTTAGATAGCAAAAAGGATTTAGAAGCTACCATTATTAGCAATAGTGGTAGTTGTGGAGGCATGACCATTATGGTAACACATGACTAGAAGCCAATTTACTTTAATCAAGGTAAAAGTGGCAATGATCAAGACCACAAAGATCACAAGATGTAAAATAATCAAAGACATGAATGTGGATTGGATGACAAGGGTGACAAAGGGAAATCATGATGGTGCATGATAACTTTATTGAAATATCTAGGTGGATTGAGGGGTACGTGTCCACACAAAAGGCAAGTAGGCATGACCATTTTAAGTGGGAAGACTATTCAAGGGAATCAATGCCATCATATGACCTTCCTCATTGGTGGAATGGAGAATCATGTTAACAAGGAAGAATGGTCAAGTATTCTATTTAAAAATCATGATAAAGATGAATGTCTATCATTGAGTTATTTGTTTTTGTAGGTTATAGAGAGTGCATATAACTGCACAAGGTTGAAGATGGTCAACAATAGGAATAGTGGTGGATATAATTAGCAACTCATATGACCTAAAATAATTAATATGGTGAATGTGTGGATCTACCAGATACTATAACATTTAATGGTGATAATGGAAGTACTGCTAGATCAACAACAAGAGGAAAGGCACCCATAGCCCAAGCTTGAGCATAAACTCTTACCTCTACAACAATGAAGAAGGCAAGAATTTCACTACACAAGATGTAGGGTTGGAGAACATGACTATCACCCTATCTATGGAAGGAACCCTCACTATCCAATGGGACGTGCACTGAGGCAACAACCGATGGTACCTATGCAAGTAGAACAACTAGAGCATATGGATGTAATGGCTATGACAAGCAAGCAGGGTGAAAAAACCAGAGCAGCATTTGATTCTCTTCCTATGGGGATGAATTGGGAAGAGGAGAACAAAGTACACCCTTTATCAACTATTGAGATAGGGAATGTTATAGAAGCTAGTTCAGGGAGTAATCAAGTAGAAGGATGGTTGAACACAAATCTAGAGCCACTAGACAATCAACCTAGTGCTTAGGTAGGAAAATAACATATGTAGGGCCCTATGGATAGTCTCATAACTTTGTATGTGCTGTGAAACTCCTCACACCCTAAATAAAATATTGCACAGTTTGTTATGTACAAAATGTGTTGGATATCGCTGGTTGAATGTTATCATGCTTAAGGTTATGTGGATACTTATGAATTTTATGGTTATGGTTGTTGTAATCTCACTTAATGTAAAAATAATTATTATTGTTGTTGAAACATTGGATGGTAAAATTCATGATGAAAACATCAACCAAGCACATTAATAATAGGGCATGATGCTTTATTTTTGACAAGGAATGAAAATAAATCCAAAGTGGGATTGAATTAGTGAATATAATCCCTTAAAATGCTATGTATAAGTGATCATTAGTCGATAAAAAATGTTTCTTGATCATAGGGTGTCAACTAAGCTCTAAATCCCTTGATTTATGGATAGTCTAAATGGAAGATGGGTGATAGGTAGTGTGAAGGGTAATGGGTGATATGTATGTCAACCTCATGTGAATTAGGTTTCCCCTTCTATAGGTGGTCTAAGAATGGTAATAGACAAGTCCATGTCGTATGCTAGATGTAGATTGATCAATGCAAGAAGTCTACATATGAAAGCTGATTATGACTTCCAACTTATTATGCTGCCTGAGAGTTGATTGCGGCTTTAGATTTTATTGTGATAGTGGGTCTTTTTCTTTATTGCTGTATATGGGAAGCTAATCAATGTAATAATCTTCCAAGAAATTGCTCTACTTTTGACAAAGTTAACTTAGCCATCCTTTAAGGGAGTGGTCTAAGCTTATTGGCTTTGTTTAATGTTCTTTATAGTTATCCTTCAAGGGAGTAGTCTACCTTACATTTGAAAATTTTTATTTTGTTTTTCGGCAGCGATCCTTTAAGGGAGTAGTCTTTAATACTTAAGATATTGACCTAAATAATCTTTTGGTATCCAAATTATTTTGAGATGCAATGTGTTTAGACATGGACAAGTCTAATTAGGTTCAGAGGTTTACCTTTATGAAGGAAAAAAATTAACAAAAGAAGGTCAATGATATGTGAAAGGGTGTGGTTTTGAGAGATAATGACCATGGGATTCCATCTTGTTAGAGATGAAAAATATCCATGAGAACCATGCTATGGGTAGAGCCGTGGTACCCATATTTAGGATTAGGCTATGAATATGATGGTTAATCACATGGTTTTATGTTGTAATTAATTGTCCTCAAAAGGATAGGAGAGAGATGGGTGAAGGTTAAAATATCATAATCAAGGGATGAGCTTAAGTTAGATAAATAGGTGAGATTGATCCTTCTTTAAGAGATGAACTGATATAGATGCGAAGCATTGAGAGGTTCAAGTTCTAGTTTGGCTTTGAGAGAGGATAAATGATAAGCTCCTAATCCATACTTATATGTAATGATGTAGGTTCCAAGCTAATTAAAAGCAAACTTGCCTTGTTTACTCTTCTCCATGTTGGTCACATGTCAATTTTCCTTAAGGATGAGGTCTCCAATATTGAAGTACCAAAGTTTGAGGTAAGGTTGGTTAGGTTTGATGGAGAAGGGTAATCTCCAATGGTTTTATGGGAGAACTTGAATCCCAAATAGGTTAGGTGGTGTCCAAATGGGTTTCCCCCAATTTGATATACCACTTGGTTTAAGTTGGGTTAATGGATAGGTTTGGTTCATAGGTTAAGGCAAAAAAATCCAAGAGTTAGTTAAGTTAATGGTTAAGGTATGGTTGAAGTTAATAAATGGTTAAATCCTTATGAAAGGAAAGTTACCCCAGTTTACTCTTTGCATGGGAGGGAAAAAGATCCCAAAGTGAAGGTGTTTGTGGTTGGGTTCGGTTATAATGTTGAGGGTTTGAAGGGTATGTCCATGGAATGGATACTTTAGCCTTTCCCTTATCATTTTGTTGGACTTAAGAGTGGGTAACCTTATGGATGGTGTGGATAAAAGGAAGTGTTTGTTTAGCTTATTGCTTCGGTTCTTCCTCACTCTGAGGTGATAATGGTAGAATAGGAAAGTGTTGGGTAGGTTTGGTAATGGGCTCAAATGAGCTTCATTTGATAACATATTATCCTTGTCATACAACTGGTGGATAATGGTTTTAAGAGCCTTGCAAAGCTCTGTATCATGGCCAAGTATCCTATAGTAAGAGCACATATGGTGGTCATTGTGCCATGATGGTTTTGGGCATGAAAGGTCGAAAGTTTTGATAAGGTCAAAAGGATTGATATGTGATAAGGTTAAGGAAGAGGTTTGTAACAACCTTTGTAAAATGGTTTAATAGTATTCATGCAAAGGTGTTGGAGGCAATATGTTTTTAGTTTTGGGAGCCTTCCTAAAAGTAGTTTTTACTATAGAAGTTATGAGTGGTGGGGTAGTTTTGGTTTGTCGATTAGCTTGGGATGGCTTGGTTAAAGGAGGCTCATCTGATAACAAATTATCCTCATATAAGTTAGGGATGAGTGCTTGGAGAGATTTGAAATTCTCTATGTCATATCCAAGTGTCCTATGGTATGCACATACTAAGCTGGAATTAAACCATTTTGGTTGAGGACGTGAAGGGTCAATAGTTTTGATAGGTTTGAAAAGTTTGAGAAGTGGTAAGGTTAAGGAAGAGGATTGCAACAACCTTTGTAAAATGGTTGAATAAGATTCAAGTAAAGGCATTTGGGGTGATAGATTTTTGGGCTTTGGAGTGGGATCCTTCTTAGGTGTAGGCTTCTCCTTAGAAGTTGTTGGTTGTGGAGTGGTTTTAATAGATTGGTCAGGTTGGGGTTATCTGGTTGGTTTGGAAGTATAAGATTTAAGAGAAGGGGGAGCATGGGTCTATTTCAAGATATTTTAAGAGATTCCACCCTTTTAATAGGTTTAGTCAAAGTTTTCTTTGATGTAATTGATGGAGTTAGGTCTAATTTCAAAGATTGGTGAGCTATGCTAGGAATAAGAAGTATTCCTAGATTCTTGATAGGTCTGGTTAAAAAGGTGTAAGGATATTTAACAATTTTAGATAGAAGTGGGTTGGATGGTTCCCTTATGGTTTTGGAGGATAAAATATCTGAGGATGGGGTTGAGGTAGTGATAGGTTTGAGGGTGGATTCAAGTGAAGCTAAGGGTTCTTGTTTATTTTGATAGGGGAGGCCAAGATGATGCCATAAAGTGGCTCTATCGAGATTGGGTTGAGAAGTGAACTCTAGTATTTGTACTAGCCTAAAAAAGGGCTTGTAGATAGGTTTGGTTCCTTGATCATTGATTTAAAAGCTTAAAACCTTGGGTGGAGAAGAGGGAATGGTTTACCCATCTATGTTTTTGGTGGAAGGTTCAAAATTTAGAGAAGATGTTTCTTCCATAGATGGAGTGGATAAGGTGACCTTTTCTAAAGGAATGATTTCCAAAGGAAGATTAGGTGAGTCTATGGTGGGGGAGGAAGGTGCAATGGTGTCAAGTGAAAGGAAGGAAGTGGTTGATTTTTTTATTTGGTCATCTAAAGGAATGGGAAGTGATCCCCCCACTTAAATGAGTGGGGTGGAAGAAGTAGTAGTAATAGGTTTATCAATAACAACATTGATCGTGTGCACCTCATAAGTGTGAGATGATTTTGTTTGGATTAGATTCACTAAAAGAGGAAGCGCAAAAGATTGTTTGGTTTCCTTAATTGTGGTTTGTAAGGAAATTTGTAAAGGTTATACTTGGTCAAAAAGTGGATTGGTTAAGGTTGGTGTTATTATAGTTTCTTTAGTTGTAGGTTTACTAAGGGCCAGAAGAGGGTGTACCAATGTCTCAATTATCACATCAGGGTGTGAAACTATTTATAAGTTATTTGGTTGGCTTGAAGAGGCTAGTTGGTTTGATAGGTTAACAAGTTGCTTGGGTTGATAGGTTGGTTGATTAGTTAAGGGTGATGAATTTGAATAGGTTAACAAGGTGGGTTGAGGTTGATATGATGGTTGGGGGAAATGGCCTAAGATTTGATAAGGTTGGGGTGATTGAGCTGATAAATGTTGATAGGTTGTTGGTTGGGCATGATAATAATTAAATGGATGATTCTAGGTCATTGGTTGGTTGTAAGTGAGATTTGATTGATCATGGATACCATAAATAGATGGCCTAAGTTTTGAATCTAATCTAGCTATCTAGTCTATTATCACTGCAACAAATTCAGGTGGTAGTTTAGGTGAAGGTTGATAGTTTGTGGGTTGATTGAAGTTAGATTTTGATGAGTCATAGGTAAGGTTAGGTTGATTATAGATAGGGTTGGGTTGTTTATAGACAAGGTTGGGTTGGTTGTAGATAGGATTGGGTTGGTTGTAGATAGGATTGGGTTGTTTGTTGGTAAGGAAGGGAGTATAAGTGGCTTGTGATGTAAGGTACCACTTTAAGGAGAAAGGATTGTTAAACAAGATCATATAAAAGTTAGGATCTCCAAGAGGGAAAATATGAAAGCTCTCCATTGAACAAGGTAGTGGAGATGAGGTATTGGAAAATAGGTTCTTGGTTAGTTTGATTCTTTAATTATAGTTTGGTATACACTATATGAAGAATGGAGAGAAACAAAGATCACACCTCAAACAAGAAGTAACCAAAAGAAAAGATTCAAGGAAATCAAAGCATACACAAAGATACATTAAATCATAGAGTTTTAATTATCTCTCTTTTGGCTTATGCCTTAAAAATTGTGAAGAAGAAATTTGGTTTGTAGAATAGGTCCTAAACAAGGTAGTCTATGTTTAGTTTTAGGTTATGTTTAGGCACTCAAGAAGAAGTCTATATTGGATTTCAGTAGGTGGATTGGTACTTGGGGATTTCTCCTCTCACTTCATGAACCCATAGCCAGTGTGGGTACTTAGCCAATATATACCGATTTCTAAGGCTTATACTCAGTCAGAGAACTGAGTTGGTTATTTCCTTGGTAATCAAATTCAAGTATGATAGTTGAGAGGGGGTAAGGTGATCCACTAGGGGGTGAAATCCTATTTAGGCCTTATCTCAAGCATGTTTGATGTTTAGTTGTGCAAGTGGTTTGGTTTGTGTAATATTTGTGATGCTATGATTAATGTGCTTGATTAATTAAACTATGTGAGCTAACCAACACAAGCAAATAATGGATGCAATTAATTTTAACCAAAAGAAAAATCTTTGATTCATTTTTTATGAAAAAAAAATGTTCCTAAATGCAAAATAAAAATGCAATCCTAATCCTAGGATGAATGCTCTTTTTGATTTTAGAAATGCAAGAAAAAAAAAGAATGATAATTTTCGTTTTTTTAATTTTCTGATTTTTAGAAAGAAAAAGAGATAAAACTTACATTTTTAGAAGGAAAAAAGGAACATTTAAATTTTAAAAATGAAATGTGCATCTAAATTAAATTGTAATAATTCAAATAAATCTCCTAAACATCTATGAACCCAAAAAAAACTCAAGGGTCCCACCGGGTGTGCCAAAATATTTCTATTTAATTTTCAGTTTTTCTCAAGTGTGACAAGAAGAAATTGTTTAAGAAGGGTGTGTAGAATAATACCTGTTGAATGATTAAATTTTGAATCTAGACTTTGTGATAAATCCTATTTTTCTATGGAATAATGACCTGCAATAAGAAATCACCACCACACAAAATGTTGGTTAGACAAGTAGTTGGGTGGATTGCCTAGCGTGAGCTAGATCCTAAAAGCGAAAGTTTTGTAGGAAGT
This sequence comes from Torreya grandis, assembly GCA_037957365.1. Classification (NCBI taxonomy): domain Eukaryota; kingdom Viridiplantae; phylum Streptophyta; class Pinopsida; order Cupressales; family Taxaceae; genus Torreya; species Torreya grandis. The sequence continues at coordinate 3,526,624 of JARHVA010000288.1, read as the reverse complement.
TGTCAATAAACCTAATTTTAACACTTAAGTTGAAATGATAAAATAAATATATTTGCCTTAAATGACTTTAAAACTGAAATAAAACATAGTAAATGATAGCAAATTAATTGATAAAATTAGATGCTTTGTTAAGTTAACCAAAATGAAGCAACTAGTTTGATTACACTAATGCTGAAAATTGGTTAAGGCAAGGATGTGGTTTTGGGTTTAGTAATTTGATAAGGTTAAAAAGAATGGTTTAGTTGGGGTTTATTGAGATAATAAAATGAGAGGGATGGATTATTGAAAAGGATAAAATAATGACTAGGGTAGCAAAAGGATGAGGGAGTAAAGAGGGGGGTGGCAAAGGTGCAAAGAGGTCAAAGAAGGTAAATAGAATTAAAATGATAAAGGTGGTAAAGGAGGTCAATGGATGAAGATGAAAATTGGATTAAGGGGTAAAGGTCAAGGTAATAAAATGAATAACTTAAGTAAATAACTGAAAAACAAATAATATTACCTTAAGGCTTGTTGATGTGGTTGATGTTGTTGATGATGTGATGAAGGAATCCTGTGGTAATTTCGGTAGAGATTTGTTGCTTTGAAATATTTTCCTATAAGATGTGGATGACATCCAAAATGATGATCTCTTTCAAAGACCTACAATAAGATGTTAATAACAATGACTAACTTCCAACTTAACCTTGGGTGAAGGAGAGGGGGGTATTTATAGTATTTGTTGTCAAGAACCATATCAAAATAAGGAATAGTAGAAGTATGGCACCATTTCCCATGTGGTACATAAATGAGTCAAAGATGAGGTTGGTGGGGATTCCCATTTTGGTTGGTGAGTCTCCCACCTTGCACATGAGTCTAATTTTGAATGGGAATCATGCACATGGGTTTAAATGAGGCTAAAGACTTTTCACCACCCTTTCTTGTCTTCATCTAAGAACTTAAAGAGATGGCACACAAAATGTGGCACAATTTTCCATGTGGTGCATGAATGAGTCAAATATGAAGTTGGTGGGGATTCTCGTTTGGGTTGGTGAGTCTCCCATTTGGGTTAAAAAGTCAAGAATGGGTGCCCTTTGTCTTTTCCAAAGCACTAAAGAGGTAGGTATCTCATTTTGAAGGCCACTTTCATGTGTAAAGGAAAAATACATGTTGAATGATGGCCCCTTAAGGGGAAATTTTCCATATTTCAAGGGGGGGCCTTGTGATGCTTAAATGAGGTCATTAAGCACCTTGGGAAAGGGTCCCAAGTAGGGTATGATCTCTCACATCAAGCCACCTTAATTCTAAGCCATGTCACTTACCATATCACCTTCCATGTCACTTTCCATATCATTTGTCATGTCACATGCCATGCCATCATGAATAATGATAGTGGGTCCCATAGTGAATAGTGATAGTGAATGGTACTTTTGAATAGTACTTTCAAATAATATTTTTGAATAGGAGAATAGTGATTTGGTTAGGTTAAGAAGGGTTGGTTAATGGTTAATAAGGTTTAGGGGGTATTGAGGTATTTAATCACCAAAAACTTTAAGTGTACAGTTTTCTAGTGTCTACACTCACCAATACTTATGATCATAATAGACCCTTGTAGCTTATGACCTTTTAAACTTCCCTTCTACTACATAGGGGTTAAAAAATCAAAATTAAACCCTACATAGCATAAATATTTACCTAGTGAATGTAAGGAGTCATCTTCTAACACAAAATTTAACCCTAGGTCCACAAGTGGAGATCTACTAAGCTCACCAACCATTGCCAAACTCAAGCCATTCATGGTTTCCCAACTTCCCATCACTACCTTCTCCAAGCCACCTAAGTATCTCAGCGAGAATCTCCCCTAGTGGTAATCACCATTTTTTGTAATCTCACCAGATGCCTCTATCTTCCCAAATGATAAAGATCGAGCCCTAGAGATGGAAGATGAACATGAAAAGTTCATCAAGCTCCAACTATAATTATTATGTATGCATAATTATAATATAATATATATATATATAATAATATATATATATATATATTATATAGTTTATATTAAGAAATTATATATATTACTATATAATATATAATATTATAATGTATATAACTAGTTGTGGTTGTTTTTGGTATATTTGGTATATGTGATAGATGATCACTTGAGGATATGGGCCTCCGATTGTGTCACAGATAGACTGGATCTTCGGTCAAAAGTGAATACCTATATATATATATATATATATATATATATATATATATATATATGTATTCACTTTTGAACGAAGATCTAGTCTATCTATGACACAATCGGAGGCCCATATCCCCAAGTGATCATCTATCACATATACCAAATATACCAACAACAACCACAACTAGCTTGATAATCCAATAATGGACACAACCGACCCAAGAATACTAATGAATATCAACAACCAGCCTAAAAATACCAACAATTTCCACAACTGGCCCAAAGAATACCAATGATCAACCATAATTAGCCCAAGAATACTATAGGCACTAGGATTTTGCACAATAATATTTGTGCTAGTGTAGGTCTTAAGCCCCCTTTCTTATTCCATCTTTATTTCACCCCACATAATTACCTAATTACTAATTTACCCTTACCCCATATAATTAGTTTTACTAATTACTATCTAACTTATGTAATTTATTTTAGCTAATTAGCTACAATTAATATCTAGAAAAAGCATAATAAAAGTAAAATTTTCTAACCCCCTAACAACTCCCTCATTGTCCAAAATCCATTCAACAACGTAAAAACTAGTTTAAACTCACAGTTGAAAAAATAACAACAAACTTTGGTAAAAATAGGTCAGAATTAGTACTAATCCCTATGATCGATGTTGATTATATTGAATCACCATCTATTTAGCCATAGACCTCCATTGAATAAAATACCATAATTCTACATCAAAATTTGGCATTGAAACGCTGAAGGAATTTCTTTAGAATTATTTCCAGACAATTTCTCACTTGTTGGAAAGCCATACTTCTACATCAACCCCTCACCAACATCCAAAGGTTAGAAATCAGCTCATCAACCTCACAATTACTATAGATTTAGAACATTTTAAAAGTAAGTACATTACATTATTTTAATCAATTCTATCTTTTTAAATTCTATTTTATGTACTTATTTATCACCCTTATCATTCATAAACAATCCTAAGCTATCCTAGATCTCATCAAGCCAATCCTACATGATCAATATCGATTCACATAATCGACATCAACTTTATCTATACTGTTAGAATCAATGTTGATTCACATAATTAACATCAATCCTACATGATCAACATCAATCTTTGTTAAAATTCTTTTATGTTTGCAATTTGAACATATTTATATTAGCATAACAAAATTAATCTTAATCACTTGTTTCCTGAACCATGGATTTCACTTGTAGATGACATTTCCCAGAGTTGTACATGACATAATCACCATTCATAATTTGCTTATAATATAAAAACCTTTCTTCTTCAACCAGAGTGACATTGATTTTGAATTAGGACTCTATGAAATTGTATTTACCCCTATCATAGAGGCCATTTTTGATCAGTTAAAAGTCATATAAGCAGAAGAAGACTTAGTTGAAGCTTATTGACATGCTTGTTTTTCTAATCTCTATGGAATGGATGTAGATTAATTTAGTTTATTTAAATTTCATATTTGTATCATTACATGCATATTTTAATTTCTTTTACTAATTTCATCTGCTTAATTGCATCATAAAGTGGGGGGACATCCATATTAGGAAGTGTACCACTTTTTGGGACTAGTCTAGTATCAAGCATCCCACTAACATATCTTATTAATAATTATTTTTTGAGTTTTCTCTTATGTGTAGGTAGTCTTTCCTAGCCAAAAAAGAGCTCCCACATTCATTGGATCAATAGTGTGTAATCTTTTGAATCACAGGTAATCCTTAAATCCTTGTATTTCAAACCAAGTTTTTAGTAGTCTATTTTATCAAAGAATAAACGAAAAGTAATTAAACATTATGGCACGCCTAGTGGGATATTTTTTGGACTCCATTATTATTATTTTATTCTAATTTTTTTTTGTTTTATTTCATTTAGTGAAACTTTTTCTTTGTTTTCATTAAAGCAACAAAAATAAAAAAATATATAAGTTGATTTTCTTTTGAAAGATTTTTTTTTTCTTTAGATGCATGTTTAAGAAGCACATATAATTTAAGTAAGAGGATTAATTCATTATTTTTAGTCACACTATTTTTTACACAAAATACCAAATCATGATAATAATAAAATTGACAATCAAAGAAATCCCACCTAAGTAGACCCACTTGGATTTCATCATCAAGGGGAATGTCAACTCAGCATTCTGGCCGAGTATAAATAATTGGTTGGTAGTATAAAGTCTAATCAATCGACACCATTATTACTATGGTGTCATGAAGTGAGGGGGTAGGCCTTAATACCAAGCCATTTACTATGACCAACATAGATTCAGGCCTCATTGTACCTTTAAGTATATCAAAGATTCTAACTTTTCTAACTTTGAACATACCCAAAACCAAACTTAGCTTACCACTTCTTAGGACCTTTTTAAACCCAAAACCCCATCACATTATAAAAGCTTATTTATTAAGTAAAAATAAATAAGTACATTTAAATATAGTGTGTTTTTTATCCTCATGAAAATGAGATAATCAAAACAAGTTGTGTGCTTTTACATTTTTCTTTTATTTTTATCATTTTAGTACTACATGGTTATAATGCAACAATAGTCATAGAGACAAACAAAGTCACCACATTCATCTACCTCTCCCAAATCCATCAGGGATGGTCTCCCTAAATTTTACCCTTAGGATGATCCTGATTTTACAAATATATTGGATAATAATCCGATCTCCCTAAGTCATTGCCTTACCATATGATCCATATGAATCCCTATTTTCCCTCATGTCCAATCCTCCCAATTTTTATATAGCATGCCACCAAAAACATTTTAAGGTTACACAGTGGCCATGGTTTCCTCTTTCATCAACCCAGCACCACCAACAGGTTCCAATACTAGCATGACACAACCTCTAGATACCCAATCACCATTAATATCTAGTAGCCCTAATACAACTGTTATTCAAACTCAAAATGTTACTACACCACAACTTAAAACCAACCAACCACCCTCTCCCACACTTTAAAATTTAGTAGTCTACATCCCATCAATTCTCCCTTTGATTCAAACATATGTAACCTTAAATCCCTAATACACCACCCAACCTCCACCATCAACACAACAAATCCCCTTGATTCAAACACTTCAACAACAAATCCCTTTAACTACCCAATAACAAATTCCATCATAACCCATTATGACTACTTATCTTAACCCATCCTAACAACAAAGCCTACCCCTACTATTCTTGTAGTATGTAGTTGTATCTCAACTGACCATTACTACTTCCATCAGCTATCCCTTTACATAGCCACTCTAAACTTTGCTTCCTTCTTATCAAAATTTATAACAAAATGTTTTAGGAGGTATCCCTCAATACAATTCCTAGCTTGATCTCATACGCACCTTCATGGATAGGATGACAAACTTATAAGATTCTACATCTGAGTAAAAAAACATGCTTACATACAAACAAATCTAAAATGAACCTATTAACCCCACCATTCCAATCATACCATATCTAGCATAGTGAGAACTTACAAAGTTTATGAAGTTTAAAAATAAGGAAGACCCCCAATAGTATATTAAGTCATTTAAGTACAATCGTTACCTTATAGTTCATGATGATTCCCTCTTTTTAAGGACTTTCCCTATGTTGCTGGTAGGTCCACCTCTAGATTGGTATAGTCTTATCCCCCAACATTCTCTATTATCCTTCAAGAAATTAACTTATATTTTATTATAACACTTTTTTATTAATATCACAAGGAAAATATCCATCACCAGCCTTTACACCATTAGATAATTTGAAGATGAGTCCATTGGAGACTTTGATTCCAAGTAGTGAGGCCTTATAAATCAATTCACATTCTCCCTACCTCAACTTAAATTGATTGATTTGTTTTCAAAGTTGTGTGCAAAACATATCTCATCCACACTCCAAGTTCAGTCTTTCAAAACCTTTGATGAAGCCTTTACCATGGCCCATAAGCTAGAAATTTGATTTTTAGAAAAAGATAAAGTTAAGTTACAACATAAAAAATTTAATCATGACCCTTCTAAAGGGGCCAATAATCATAAACCAAAAAGCATATATAATTTTGTTGTCTTAAAGTTAACATCTCCATCGACAATAAACCAACCAAGCTCTTCCTAGACACAACCATAGAAAAACTTAACACGATTTCCACCTAGGCAATACACACCTTTGGGGGAATCTTATGCTGTTATTTTAGACAAACTATTAAAAGTAGTGATTATTGAAATCCCTATGATCAGAGTTGTTGATGACTCCTGATTGAAACCTAATTAATATAAATAAAGTGATTTTTTCACTTACTATCGCATACTTGATCACGAGATAAATATATGTCACTATTTAGAAATCCTAGTCTAGAACCTCATCTATCGAGGGGAGTTATAGTTGGATAACATAAATGCTCCTCATAATCAATACCTTGACATATTGCAATAGCTATTCCCAAACCATCCATCCTCATCTAATTATGTACAAAAAATATGGTAGGAACCCTAAATCAGGATACCCATGTAATAAATATTATCCATGATTAACTTTTACTTAATGAAGTTGATAATAAACCTAAATCATTTTCTACAATAACATGAATATCAAATATTATTATATGATATAATTTTAAACAATCTAAACCAACTAAACCCATTTTTACCATCCACTCAATCCTTCATGATCTCATTACATGATATCCTCTAGAAGAAGGGTCATCTAAACACATTAAAAGTCACCCATGAAAAGTGGAAGATAAAAAAGTTACTCTAACCACATGGGTTAAGTGCCTTGATATGCCAAAGGGTAAATATTTACAACACCCACATATAAGGCTTGAACTCCCCCAAATGTCCAAAATTGAGGATCATCATAAAATTACAATCATAACCTCTAACTATGCTCAAAAGGGGAAAATGACTATGCCCCAAGGACAAACTAAGCCATATATATTAGGACCCCATCCTTCTTCTAAACTTAAGATCACAATTACAAAATCATTTCTTAAGGGATCTATGTTAGCCCAAAAACCTCTGACCATACTACCAACACCAAAACCTCATATTAACCTTGACGAATTTTATTATCCTCAGAACTTATCTAAAATACCCTTACCACCCATTAAAACCAATCATACCACCAATAGAAAAAAAGGAAAGTATAAAAGAAAACATGACTTGAAAACTGATACCACAAAAAATGACAAAACCACACCAAGATCCTTTATGAGGATCATATTCTACCATCCTTAATCAACTTCTGCAAACCTCCCTTATCACATTACATCTTATCAAACTAGTTAATCCATGTATCCAAAAACCAACATGGTATAGGGAGAACAAGGTGTGTGCTTACCATAATATACCTGAACATGACACTAAAAGCTATAATGCTTTGAAATTCATAATCCAAAATCTTTTGGATGAAGATGGTCTCTTAATTGAACAACCTTCCCTTGATGCTTTCTTTGACCGAAACACTAAAACCACAAACATTCCTGAGAGTAACATAGTAAGTATGCTAAATTAATTAGAAGGAAAATAAAAATAAACATCAAGAAGAATTATTAATAGTTTGGAATCCATCTATGATCAAGCCCTTTCCAACTTCCCCTTAGGAACTTCAAATACAGATAACTCAAGAACTTCAACAAGTCCTCCACTATTTCAAATTGATATAATAAACATAGCCACATGATCTCAAACACATGCCCCCAAAGCCAAAAACTAAATAAATCCAAAGTTTCCATAGCCAAAGGCCCTACCCTAACCACATAAACCTCCATAACCTCCACTATAAAACCTAAAATTTCCATTTTAGGGAAAACATAGAAGAGTAGTGCCTCAAAACTCATACAGATATCAGTTCTAAAACAACTCCATCAAACCCTAATCAATATGTCCCTATATGAACTCATTAATAATTCCCCACAACATCATCAAGCAATGATAGAAGCACTTTAGGCCATCTAAGTGCAACCCTATGAACCCCAACCTTTGACAACATTCATTAGAGCTTTGTAGATGGCTTCATCTATCAATTTTAATGATTCAAAAATAGTTCCATTACCATTTGAATACTAGGACCCACCCCTATTTGTCACTACTCAAATTAATAAAACTCAAATCAAAGAGTTATGATTGAAAATATGGATAGCATTAACATTATCTCCTCACACATGTTTAAGCAACTCCAACTTCTAAAAATGGTTATGTTCAAATCCCCATTTGTCTTGCAAGCTTTCAATGATACAGTGGATCCTACTCTAGGAACCATTATCCTCCCTATCTAGATAGGTTATAATATCCTTTAAGATTTATTTTATGTTTTAGAAGGTGAATTTAAATATAATATCCTCTTAGGATGTCTTTAGATCCACACTATGCATTGTGTTCCATCTACCTTACACCAATGCATCAAATATGAGTATGAAGGCCAAGTTCATATCACCTTAGCCAATCCCCATCCATTCAAAATATACAAACTAAAATTTTAATGTAATGATGTTCTACTCCTAAAAATGTAACCCCATCATTAACATCCAATGAAGCATCAAATAGTTTGATGATCCCTTCATCTTGAATCCCTGATAAGGATTCTCTTGACTCCATATCCCAATAACTATCAATAGGAGAGTATTAGTTGTTGACACTTAACACCCTTCCTACTCTTCAAGAATATGGGTACCTAGATGAATAGTGTAGCTATCATCCTAGCCTTGGAGATGTTGTTTCCTTCGGTCCTTCTTTCCTCCAAATTCATTTAGTCTATGGAGGGATCGATCGATCCTCCTCATGTCTTGATGTCTAATCTCATGCCCAACCATTCTCTTCAAATTTATATATCCTAAACAAATTACATTTTACTTAGATGTAATTACAATGATGCACTTGAAAAGGCTTTGGTATGGGACGTTATGAGTAAAGACCACATGATGCCACACTAGGATATTTTAGGAAACCCCATGAGAAACACAGCCTTGGGTTTAAGAAAAATCCTAAATCCATTCCTAAAGTCACCCATTTATCTAACCCAAAATAAAATATCATCGTGTTACCATATAATGTTCCCCCTAAAATAGATGATGTCATTTCTATCCCCCCAAAATTTTTTTAGTCAATACTATTGATCCAGGACCTCTCACGTATCATAGTAATGAAGAAACTAAATCCATTCCCCTTACCTACCCTAATATTATAAAAGAGGATTATCCTACCATCCTCATTATTTAGTGTTAAGATGATGATCCTATCTTGACTTAGGCATAAGAAATTTACACTTACATAATTCTCTGTTGGGTAAAACATCTAGTCTTTTAAATGAAGCCACCATAGACATTAAAATAGGGTCTTAGGACACCTCATACATTGTTAAAGTTAATAAATATTTAGACCATCAAGAGCATCAAGACTTCACCACATTCTTATTAGACTGTAGAAAGGCATTTTCTTGGTCGTATAGTGATATGCCAAATATCGACCTTGTTATCATCATTCACAAAATTGTCATGATTTTTGAAGCCAAATCAATGAAGGAAAAACTATAGAAGATGCATTTTCACATGGTGATTCTAGTCAAATAAGAACTACAGTACATATTATCCATTAATTTCATTCACCTAATTGATCACCCTCAATAGGTGTCTAATATATTTCCTATCAAAAATCCCACATGGGGTCTTTGCCTTTGTACTAATTTTTGAGACCTCTACCTCACTTATCCCAAAGATGACTTTCCTCTTCCTAACGTCGATCAACTAGTAGACCTGACATTTGGCCATGAAATATTGACACTTATGGATGGATTTTTTGGATATAATAAAATCCTTATCTCCAAATAATACCAACATAATGCTTCCTTTATTACCCCTTGGGGGACATTTTAATATAAGGTTATGCCTTTCTGCCTAAAGAACATATGAGCCACTTATCAAAGAGAAATGACCTATATTTTTCATGATATAATCCACAAAATTGTTGAAGATTAGTTGGATGACCTTCTCAACAAGTCAAAGCTCTAAAAATACCATCTATCTATTTTTAAAACAATGTTTGATCTCCTAATCCAATTACATGTTTGTCTCAACTCCAAAAAGTGTGTTTATGAAGTCTTGATCAGTAGGCTCTTGAGTTTTATCATCTCCATCTATGGTATAGAGATCTATCCTAATAGGATTATGGATATTATAGATATACCACCCTCACCTAATATTAAGTAACTCCATATCCTATAGGCAAAATTGTAGTCCATTCATCACTTTATCTCTCAAGTATTTGATAGATGCCAATTATTCCATCATCTCTTAAGAAAAGATACCCAATTCATCTGGGACTCTAAATGTCAAGAGGCCTTTTAAGCTCTAAAAAAATATCTCCTTTCCCCATTAGTTTTTATTCATCCTAAATAAGGGTGACCTTTATTTTTATATATTTTAGCCACAGATCATGCTCAGGGGGGCTATGCTTACCCATCATGATGACCAACATAGAGAGCAGGCAATTTATTACATAAGTTATACTCTTGTTGAATATGAGACATGCTTTACACATATAGAAAAATTATGTTTGGCCTTAGTTTTTGGGGATTCTAATATTTTCCATTATCTACTTAATCATAATACCTACATAATCACAAGTACTAATTCCCTTAAGTTTATGTATTTGAAGCCTTACTAGAATCAATGTATGGCTAGTTGGCTCATGCTTTTAGTTAAATTTGATCTAGAGTTTCTCCATAAAAAGTTAATTAAAGGCTAGATCATCACTAATCAGTTAGCTAAGGTAGCTCTTATAAGTGGATAACCATCTAATTTTGAATTCCCCAATGAATCTATCAGTTTCACATCCCAGGTGGATCATAACTATTAGATAAATTTGTTCTTTGATCGATCTAAATGTGAGAGTGGAGGGGTTAATGGAATCATTTTGATACCTCCATAGGGAACTCCTATACATTTATCTTTCAAGCTTGATTTCAACTGCACTAATAAAATGTTAGGATATGAATCCTTAATCATAAGTCTTCAAACTTCTTTAACCCTAGGCATTGAGCCACTTAGTATCTATGGGGATTACTAATTTGGTTTTCGATCATATCAACATCACATATCAGTGATATCATGACATCCTACATAAATATAAAATGTTAGCACATTAATTATTATCCACATTCAATCACTATGTCATCTAAGACACTCCTCGGTCAACCAATAAATTCACAGAAACCATGGCTTCCTTAGCTTCCTTTATCCCATTCATCCTTCAAGAATCCAAACTTTTTGTCCTTATCCACAAAATTAACCAACCCTCTTTTACCAGAATAGATCTACCTTATGTCCATAATGTAGAAGAAACTCAATTAGATCTGTGGTACATGAAAATGTTCAATTATTTGTCTAAAGGTATTATCCTTCACGATCTATCTAAAAATGGTAAACGTGCTTTTCAACAGTGAACCACCTATTATGTTATACTAGGGGGTATTATCTATAAGCAAGGATTCAATGGTCTTCTCCTTTGATGTCTCTAGAATTCTAAGGCTACCCTCATAATCAAGGAAAAACATGGTGGGTTGTGTGGTGGAGACTTTAGTGGTCTGGTTGTTGCCAAGAAAATTTTATGAATAGGTTATCATTAGCCCACTCTAAATTGAGTCTATTGTGAACATGTCAAGAAATGTGTAAAATGTCAACAACATGTTAATCTATCATACATCCCTAGTCATGCATTATAGGTAGCCAGAGACTTTTATCCATTTCTTATTAGGGTTAGACCTTATAGTAAAAATTAATCCCAAATCTTCCCAGCAACACAATTTTATCATTATCACCACCAGATATATCACTAAGTGGGTGGAGGCTATTCCCCTTATTTTAACCAAAGTAGACAAGTTTGTTGATTTTATTACTCATATTATCTATCAATTTGATGTCTCTCATAAGATCATTAAAAATAATGGAAAATCTCTTAAAAATAAGAAAGTCTAGAGACTCTGTGATTATTTTAACATTAAGCTATGTTTTTCTTCGCCTTATTATCTGCAAGCCAATAGACAGGGCAAAACATCTAATAAAACCCTTATCAAAATGCTAACCAATGTGGTCAATGATGCTAGAAAGAAGTGGAATCTTCACATTCCTTTTGCCTTATGGGTGTATCACACTAGAATTCAAAATCCTATGGGTGATACCCCTTTCTCTTTGGTATATGGCATAAAAGTTATCCTCCCTCTAGATATACAAATTCCTTCTCTTTGGATTTCTCTTAGAGATATTATTTTTGAAGATGATTATCATCAAGAGAGATTAACACAGCTTGAAATATTAGATGAGAATCGATCCATGGCCCTTAATCATATTCATGTATATCAATAAAGAATAAAATACACATATAATCAACATTTAAAAGAATGAGAGTTTAATATTGGCAACATTGTCCTTAAATAAAATCAACATGTCACAAATATGGAAAAAAGTGAGGAAAATTTACTCCAAATTAGCTTGGACCATATATTATTACTCATAAATATGGATATGAGGCATAGCATTTGGACTCTCTTGAAGGAAACCCAGAATGTGAGACTCTTAACGCTTTGTATTTGTATCCTTTCTATTGTTAATAAGATTAAACAAGTCACAATCAACATAGGTTATTCTCTTTTGGTTTAAACAAATTAAAACCACATCTCCTATCACTTGAAAAATACCCAATAATGATAAAAAATCATGTGGATATCTGGAAATATACCTACTGTAAACTTAATTATGAACACCCCGATCCTATTCATAGCATGTTCTAAATGGACAAGCTCTGCCTATAATAGGAAGGAGCCCCAAATCACTATTTCCTAAAATCTCTCACCTAAAAAGGTTTATTTTATGGATATAAATATTGTCTTGTGTAAACAAATTTAAGTCATCCTAGGTTACCTTAATCCAAATCAATAATCTAGGATTTAAAAAAAACATCAAAGCAAAATGGAAAAATTGTAAAATGTTCCCTTGAAGGACAATACTTCATAAAAAGGAATAAAATCATAGACTGATCCCTTGAAGGACATCTACCCAAGCTTATATCCTAAATTATAGACCATTCCCTTGAAGGATGGCTATCTAAAGTAGAAAATACATTAGAAAACTTCCTACATTGATCAATTTTCTATAAAGCATGCCTCTAAAAGAAAAAGCCCTGAAGGAAATCCAAAGTATCCTAATAAAACTTCCCACATTTATCAACTTTCTCAAAAGTCATAGACTTTTTGCATTGATTAGTCTACATGGAAGGTTCTAAGGTTAGTCGTACAACCCTGAAACATGAGATGAGACTTATATTCCTAAAAAAGTGAATATTGGCTTACATCTTGTGAAATCAAATCCATATTAAGTCCCTTATAAGGGGTCATGAACTTAATTGACACATATTTGTTAAAAGTATTAATTAATAATAAACAAAGGATGCACTTTCAAATGCAACAAGTTTTTATCTCTGGTTAGGGTCTAAGCCAATGAGTCATTAAAACCTCCTTTATTCTTTATCATAATCATTAAAATTTTAAACAAAATTTCCATTGTTTAATATCATTACCTATCCATAAATCTCATCAAAGTCAAGTTATAAAATCATTAATCATGATAACTTATCCCATTATTATTATCCATAAAAACATAAAGTAAAATTAAAAAAAAAAACATCATTTTATATCATTATATAAATCACAAAATAAATCTATAACCATGGCAAAAATTAAAATACATCACATAATCTAAATCCATAAATCACATCGCATCGACACATAATCTAAAAACATATAATACAATGCTAACTCATAAATTAGGAATTTGTATATATATAGAAATCATGAATGTACATCATTTGAAGTCTTAAATTATAATAATATACAAAATGGATCTCTGGCTAGTACAATGTACATAACATAACTAATCATTAAAATGAATACAACTCAAATGGATGCTCTCACTTCTTCCACCCCAACCTTTATCCATACCTCCAACCACTCCTGTATCTCCCCCTCTATATCTGACATTTTTGCCCTATGCTACACTCCCCAAGCTTGTTGACCCACCTTGAGTTTTTTGTGATGATATTGCTTGTGTAACAACATAAGTGGCATATCAAGGTACCTATGAAAGTTGATCTAGTACAGTATACTCATAGTATTAGATTTATGCAATAATATCCTAGTATCTATCTAGGCTCACCATTCCTCCCTACCCTATGCTAGGTACTTCTCCCCTTATACCTAGCTACCTTACAACCACCATATCACCTCCCCTTAATCTATCCCTATCTACCTGATATCTATCATGATATCACATGGCTTGATCATATCTCCCTTATAGTATCTCTAGTTGAGTCTATAGGGAATCATAAGTACCATGCATTTCTATTAGAGTCCCCTAAAGTGTGGCCTCTATCCTTGTAATGCATCATGCTCTAACCTCAGTGAATCATGATCTACAATAATCATCTGTACATTTGCTGCCTCCTCCTCCCTTACCTCTTCCATCTCCACATCTCCTTCATCTTGGCAAAACTATACTACTCTTGTATCTCTCCTAGATGATATGCCCACCAAAATGAATATGCTAAGGTACATCTTACATCATCCAGATATATGGACATTAGCACATATTCTAGTCTTACCTATGGATCAACATAGTGGGCTATGGTAGCTCAGTCTTTGTATCATCCTACCTATATAATTATGGTGCTTATGGGATAACATGTACCAACCTAAAATTTCTCTCACCCTATCAAACTAGAAAAACTGTAGGTGATTTACTCTCTTCCCCCACAACCACCTATCTTGTTATCTCGCAGTTAACTCTCCCTCCACCCTAGGCCATGTCAAAAACCCCACATATGGTTTCTAGATCACATCTCCCTCTTTTAGCCCATCCAAAAACCACCAATAATAATCCAAGCTATGTACTATCCCATTAGTGAATGGTATCACAAGGTCTTCCTTCCACCAAAGGAAGCCCATATTGTAATCTATCTGGTGTTATCATGCCCATGGAGTACCAAATGGCCAAACTACTTTGATGTGCTCATAATCCTAGCACTACAAGACAAAGGTCACATCTAATCTGAACCTCTACTACATCCTCCACCCCCATAGATCTTTGTACACCTATGATAAAAGGGTTAGATCCCACATAAATATTGTGTAATGTTCCCACATGTCTACCACAATACCTATCAAGCTCTAGGGAAATTGCCCTCCCCCTGAATTTGGCAATGCATAGTAGGAGATGGCCAACATTATTATTATCAAGACTAGTCTCCCCTCTATATCCTCCTCGTATAGTACATCAGACATAAAACCTCCATCTATACATGTGATGCCTATATCATCCTCCACATATAGTGATACTAGCATTGTTGCATATCCCCTCTCATCAGCTGGCACAATCGCTACACCCTACACTAGTAACCATAGTATACAATAGATGTCCTCCATAGTCATATTAATCTCCCCTATAGGTAGCTAGAAGGTTCTTTTCACCATATCCCACTACTCTAGTAAAGGTACCAATATCCTCAAATCTTTGTGTACATGATGATAGTGGTATAATACTCTAAAACCAATAGAGTCCATGTGCTCCTAGTCCTCATCACTCATTTAGTCTCGTAACCACTCCAATACTTGTGCTACCTTATCTTGTATCATCAGTTTATTTTGTGCATGTCATTGTAGTTTAAACTTCATCATTTTTTTCCTATACTCCTAAGCTCTCTTACGTTATTAAAACCCTAACCTAAATTGGCAATGATTCAAAGGAATCAAAACTGATCTTTAGGGATTGATGTTAATTTTATATTGATCGATGGCAATCTAAAGGAGATTGATATTGATCTGCTAACAATTGATGTTGATCCTTATGCTTTTCTATACTAATATCTAAATCCTAAATTACACCAAAAAATGTAAAAAAAATAAAAAAACATAGAAAAAATTAAAACCTACCTCATTATGAGATCATCACCTCCTCCTCTGCCCACTTCCACTAGCCTCCATCATCCATAATTAGCTAATATGTGTAAATGGGTGTCAATTTTTTTACTCTCGTGCACACATCATCAATCATCAATGAGTGCCTAATATGTTAGGATTACTATATATATCCCTAGAGATTGATGTCGATTCTATTATGATTGACATCAATTTTATACAATTGACATTGATTCATATCGATCGATATTGATTGGCTCTATTTGGCTCTCTTTTTACACTACTTGAATTTTTTTTGCATCCCTCTAATCTTGATTGAAGGCCACCTAGGTCATATTTGTTACAATTATTGTATTACTTATTATTTTGCATTACCATCTAGTGGATATAGACCCCCTATTGGTCCCATAGCCTTTAAGATACCTACACTCATTTAAGAGAACATCCCTTGTGGATCCTAAGAATGTACCTCATCTTGAAAATGCCTATCTCTAGGTAGTGCACATGTTCCAAGCACACTATATGCTTTGGTTGACCCATCCCAGTCATTGTTCTCTTGATTGTCTTTTATTAAGCCCACTTATTCATAGTTGTGACAATTTATTAGTTGTTTACCTTGGGGCATTTCTGCTTAGATATCCCACATCTTATTCATGAAATATTATACTTCATTTCTACCCTTGCAACTTTGATGATCATTTTCTATCTATCTTATCTATTACCACCTCATTTCAAAACCATGATTGACTCATCATCCATCACCAACTCTCACTCTTCACATAATCCTAGGGCATTAGAACCTTCTTAGTTTTTATCTCATAGTAGGTTATTAAAAACCAATCAACAAAAAGGGGTAAATGTAAACACTAAGATTTCACACAATAATATCTATGGTAATGTAGGTCTTAAGTTATATTTCTTATTCTATCCCTATTTCACCCCATGTAATTACCTAATTATTATTTTACCCTTACCCCATGTAAT
This sequence comes from Torreya grandis, assembly GCA_037957365.1. Classification (NCBI taxonomy): domain Eukaryota; kingdom Viridiplantae; phylum Streptophyta; class Pinopsida; order Cupressales; family Taxaceae; genus Torreya; species Torreya grandis. The sequence continues at coordinate 3,509,505 of JARHVA010000288.1, read as the reverse complement.
TAGTTTTACTCATTACTATTTCACTTATGTAATTTATTTTAACTATATAATTGTAATTAAAATCTAGCAAAATATACCAAATCACAATAAAATTAAAATGTTATAACCCCCTAAAAAATCCCTCACCATCCCAAATCCATTCAACAACTTAAAGCCTAGTTTAAACTCATGGTTGAAACAAAAAAAATAGGCCAAAATTGGTATCAATCCCCACAATCGATGTTGATTATGTTGAATCGATGTTGATTTAACCATAGACCTATGGTGAGCAAAGGATTGTAATTTTTCATCAAAATTTTGCACTAGAATACTGAAGGAATTTATCTAGAATGATTGTGAGATAATTGCTTGCCTGTTAGAAAGCCACACTCCTGCATCAACCCCTCAAAATTCATCCAAAGGTTAGAAATAAAATCATTAACCTCGCAACTATTATAAATTTAGAACATTGTGTAAGTAAATACATTACATTTTTTAAAGTAATTCTATCCTTTTACATTATATTTTATGTGCCTATTTATCACCCTTATCATTCCTAAACCATCCAAAGCTATCATAAATCTCATCAAAATAATCCCGAAGCTCCTATTTTTAGAAATTAATCTATACTATCAAAATTGACATCAATTCACATAATCAACATCGATCTTACAAGATTGACATCGATCTCTATTATTTTTTTTCTTTCTACAACCTGAACCTATTTCTATTAGCATCCCTAAATTAATCTTAATCACCTATTTCCTGAACCATGGATTTCACTTGTAGATGACATTACCTGGAGTTGTGCATAAGGTGTAATGACCATTTGGGATTTTCCTATAATCTAACAATATTTCTTCTCTAACAAGAGTGACATTGATTTTGAATTAGGACGCTGTGCAATTGTATTTTCCATACCACAAAGGCCATTTTTGATCAGTTAGAAGTCATACAAGTATAAGAAGACTCAGTTGAAGCTTATTGGCATGCTCATTTTTCTAATCTCCATGGAATGGATGTAGATTAATTTAATTTATTTCAATTTCATATCTATATCATTACATGTATATTGTAATTTTATTTACTATTTTAATCTACTTAAGTATGTCATAAAGTGGACTGACATCCATATTAGGAAGTGTACCACTTCCTAGAACTAGTCTAGTACCAAACAACCCACTAACATATCCTATTAATCAATCTTTTTTGAGTTTTCTCTTGTGTGCAGGTAGTCCTTCCTAGCCAAAACAAAGATCCCATGTTCATTGGATCAACAATGTGCAATCCTTCTAAATCACATGTAAGCTTTAAAACCCTATAATTTAATTCAAGCTTTTAGTAGTCTATTTTATAAAAGAATGAATGAAAACTACTTAAAAAATACCAACAAATGGCCATAATCAGCTTGAGAATACTAATAATGGTCACAACCGACTTGAGAATACTAATGATGGCCACATCTAGCCTCAAATACCATAGTGAGATTTGAACTTAGGTGGAGCTTGAAACAACCAAGCCACTTTAGCAACTCACCCACATCTCATTGGTATATATTATTTTATATAAATTATATAGTATTTATGAATATTATATTATAATATATATTGTATATATTATTATGTCATAAGACATAATGCTTATGCATTTATGTGAGAATTAATTCAACCATAGGTACCACTAATAACACTTATCGAGTGTGATAACTAATATGCCATAATCAATACTACATCACATTCATTCCAAGGATGAATTTGGTAGGCACAAATTCATAATTACAGAACTTATGTCAGCATAATACAGCATACATTACAATACATAAAATCATACATCTACCAACACAAAAGTGACACTTATAGAGACACACATGGAGGCAATGAATATGCGACACACTATATAAAATATAACTATATTTTTTATATTTTAAATATTTTTTATTAAATAATCTAAAAATTAGCACACATCATCATTCACATAAATCAAACAACCACCACTTCAACATAAAATCATTTTTCAATATTATATATATATATATATATATATATATATATATATATATATATATATATATATATATATATATATATATATATATATATATATATATATATATATAAAATTTATACATACCTAAAAACTAAATGTGCTAAATATCAAAATTAAAAAGTAACCATGCCACTATAACCACACCAAAACAACATGTAACATTCACTATGAAGACAAATTTAGAGATGCATTCTAAATCGAAAACCATAAATCATTAGTATCTTGAAGCTTTGGGAAACCACTGGATATGTCTCATAGATTCCAATACTAAATTGGCAATTATAATTTCTGTTTCATTTCCACTTTGTTTGTAACTCTCAATCCACAAGTTTAAGTGAAACAATGTCTCTATTTTGGTGATGATTTTATTTTGTCTTAACATATTATTTATTTTACCAATAATTCTATTATATTATGCATTAAAATCATAAAAACAAATTTGGGTTTAGATCATGTCCAAGTTATGTTTTAGTGCCTTTTTGCTTTATTTTTATTTTATTTAACTCAGAATGTAATGACAAGACAACACAATTTGGTTAATGAAAGAGTTACACTCAATATCCTTCCATATGCCTTTCCACTCTCCCACATATTTATCACTATAACATATAATTCTTTTTAAATAATCAAAATGCTATAAATTTTTAAGGTATCTAAGTTTGTTTTGTTTGTTTATGTGGAACTTAAATATCCATTGTGGCACTTAATTTTAGAATTTTAAGGAGGAGGAATGCTTATCCATTTTCGATGATTAAATAAAAAGAAGTTTGAAAAGGAGTAGATGATACAAAGGATCTGAGAGCAGGTAATGAGAGTGGTTTTGTTTATAATTTTTTTAAACATTTAGTTTAATTGTCTTTAGTATGCTTCCAAATTTTGCATAGATGTCTATTATAGCATTTATAATTACAATGTTTGAAAATTTATCCCCTTAATTATCATTTGATCGATGTCCATACCCTATTCCAAATATCCCATTGAAGCATGGTCTATGATGAGTCTTGATCAAGTAACAACTAACATTGTACATACATCAACTACTGAATTAACATAAAAAACCTTAAGAAAACATGGAGTATCTACACTAGACAGACCAATAGGAAGCCACAAAATAGGAATATCCATTTTTGAGACAAACCTAAGGTGAGTACCTCACCATGAAAATGCCTTCAGTGTAATAAATGTCATGATGTGTGTTAAAATTCCAAGTTCTATAAAAAATACTATAGACACTAAATTATGGTATTAGACACTTGAAAATACCACTTTTGACTTATCTTCACCATACATGACTTGTGCTCACATATATGCCTCTTACTTTCCATTCTCTCACATTCACACACTTGTTATGAGTTTGAACCTCCCATTTTGTTGTTAGTCCCCTACAATAACCTCTCAATCTATGTCAAGCTAACTTTATATCTTACTTAAACATCCCTAGATAATAAAATTTGCATTATTGTCTCTTGGATAATAGTGTCAAGGTCAGATAATTTCATCAATAAAAATGCATGAGGGTGACGTGTGAGACCCCTATTTTCATAATGATTGATTTTGAAAAATTTAATACTATGAACACATCTTGATATGTCATGCTATATATGTATTAAGACACAAGATGTTAATATTACCATACATTTGAGACAATGAATTTTACATGTTTGATGATGTTAGTTTACTTACATTAATTAAATTATCCATTACTATGCTTATTATATTTTTATATTAATAAATTTATTATTTCTTAGGCATATGGTTTATTATACACATGGAGTATATTACCATTGAGATATTATGCAATGGATATGATCATACGCATTTTGTATGGATTTAGATTACTTGTGTTGTTTACATCTTGTAGCTTTGACTATCTAGGGTAATGCATTTTATGTATGAATTGATGTGAAAAAAATAAGGGAGACCTATTTATGTGGGTTTTATGAACACCTTAGATTCCCAGGGATATAAACTCTCTCAAATTAGGCCCTATGACTGGTCACTCTAAGGCATGAGTTGTAGGTATTCAATTTTGAAAATAACCACATGGTGGAATAGTGATGAAGAACCATGGTTTGTTACCTCTAATTTGTTAGATGTGACTAAATTCTATGTTTTGATGTATAAGATATAACTAGTCAACATATAATGGATTATGGACATGTGATCTAAGCTAAGGTGGATTGAATAAAAAAAGATAAAACATGAAGGTAGGGCAGGGTAGGAAAGAAGTGGTTCTATGGTTGTCTTGAAGAACAATCCCTCTCAAGTTAACTAGCTATGTAGAGTTAATCATGCATTGTTGATCAATGTCTACAATATCCTAGATGCAATAAAAAAACCACAGTATAAAGTCTAGGAGAATAATTCATTACAAACCAACTTCATGACCATAATGTAAAGATATTATTAGTATATAACTGTTAAGCACATTCAAATCACTAACACATTGTAATAATGATTAATAATCATAAACCTGATCAAAACAACTTATAATATAATCTAATTCATGAAATTAACACATACATAAATTCACACAATAACATCAACTTAGTGAATATTCTTAAAATCAATCATAGAAATTTGAGAAGAAAATTAACACAAACTTATAAATAGTCCTAAAACTTTCTCACTTGCAATAACTTGCCAAAAGTTCTCCTTCCTTTAAAATGAATCCAGGTGTTGTACAAATAATATTTGGATGGGTACCACCTTATAGTCAAAGCTCATTTCATGTAAAAATATAAAAATAAGATAAATCTAATTTTATACAAAAGCTTCATAATTTTTTTTCCTTACTATAAAAGAAAAGGTTTGTAATAATCCCTTGATAAAATAAGACATAAAAACAACTAAGACAACTATGTAAAAGTGTCTTTTATGGAAATAAATAAAGAGGAATTTTTAAAAATTGAATTATACTTAGTAAGTGAACTCAAAATATAAGCAATAAATGATGTGGAAGCTATTGATGATGTGGCTAGCCCTAGTGATAAAGTGGAACTTACTATAGAAGAAGTGGACTGATGTCAGAACTAAAGTTACAACACTTGAACTAGAAGATGTCACGATGATAATTATATAAGAATATATCTAGGAGAACACCACTCTAACTGAGGTATATACTTCCATGTATACGAGGGAAAAAATTTAGTTATAGATGGAAGAGCTATAAAAGATCGAGTCCCTGCCTAAATAGTAAACTGATTTTACTTCTTTGCATTCCCTCTCTCTCTTCCTTTTATGAGATTTTAAACATTCTATGTGATTAAATTCAATGACTATAAGATTAATAATATGAATTTTAAATAATGAATTTATTTTACCCAGAAGTCTTTTATGTGATTCCAAGGAAGCTTGCAATGACTCATTAATTACATGAGTCTACTTGATTTTATCTTTTACAAATGAAACTGGGTCTATGACTCACTCATTGCCTCCATGGATTGTATTATTAATTATCATCTTGAAGATCCTAATTGAATATTGTAGTTGACTGTCAAACATGATATGTTCTATGATTTGGCCATTTGACCTATATACAACATAAATGAGCACTTATCTAAGTAATTCAATTTTATTATTTTATTAGGCCATTATATAAGTTATTAATGCCTTCATTTAATTAAGCCAATCAACTAAGTCATCCCTCTTGATATTGTCATAATTCTATGCCAACTTATGTCTTTTTGTGAAAACATATTAAGCTCAGGGAATGTATTCTCTCTAATTAATTTGGAAATATTATATAACTTGGCTTCAAAAAATCTTTAGAGTTTGGTTAAATCTTATCAATCTTTGCCATTCTGGATGTCCTTTGAATCTAGATATATGAATACCAATCATAAGAACATATAGGGACTAGATTTCATTCTCTACTTTGTCAGATATGTATTCAATGGCCTTTACCCTGATATGAGATTCCAATCTCTTATTTTCATGTTGTAGGCCATATACTATTTTCTTGATCACACCACTAGTGGATTCTATAACTGAGATTGGGTTTTATTTAATTCATCATGGTTTCCAAGCTTGGTTTTCCTCTTTTTTTTAACTTGGATATTTATTCTTATTTTAAAAATTAAATATCCTTATCTCCTCTTGACATTTTTCTTATAGTGATCTTCTTTAACTGATTTGTTATTTCATTAAACTCCAAAGTGATTTTGGGGTCTTCTATGATGACCAAATTCTTCCTTGATAACTTATCAATTCATAAAATATTGCATCCATGGTGGTGTCAAAATTGGCTCAAAAAAATAAGGTGATTCAAGGGATGAAGGAGTAGGGGAGGATATGGTGAATTGCGGAGGTGGCATGATGACTAAAGCCTCAAGTGAAGTGGATGAACTAGGAGGTGTGGAGAGTGGAGAAGTAGGGAATGTGGGGCTAACCATATTTTATCTTGATGACCTGATATGAGTTGGATACTTTGTTATATATTTTATGGAATCAAGGGAGTTTTTAATGGCTATTACCACTAGGGATGAAGTTAAAGTGTCAATAGGCATAATCACAACTAGTTATGTAGAAGCATGTCTTTGTAATTACTAGGTGGAAAAAATGTATTGTGAGACTAAATATTCAAACCTTGGGGTTTGAAAGATAGAGGCCAAATCATTTGAAGTATTACTAACTATTGAAATAATAGTTGGTGAGGAAACAATAGGATGTGTAATGGCCACCTTTATTAGATTAACAAGGGATTATCCAAAAAAAATGGGAACACATGTTTTATAGGAGCAAGGGTGGAAATTGGGGTATTATAAGTAGTAGGTGTGTCCTCCTTGGTATTCACAACATTTGGATCAAGTTGGTGTATAAAATAAGTATTTTCAAACTATTAATAACAAAATTAGGAACAATAGTGACAATAGTAGGACCAATTCCCTTAGGAGCTACATATAAAGGGGCCCTAGGTTTAAATTTCATGTCATATATTATAACCTTATATTATTATAAATCATCTATATAGGAGATGTATTGTATGTATGATAGATGAGGTAAACCTAGTGGTCCTTGAAATTATAGTTTGTCCCATGGACATTCCTTTATTGAAATTAAAGGAACTTGTGAAGTAATAGGATGATTTTGTACAACTCAAGGGACTTTTGGAGGCCTAATTACAATGTGTGTTATTATATAAATATTTTGTTGGCCTGTAACCTCTGATAGTCTTGGTTGAACTGGAGAAATAATGACAAGAATCTATGGGTCCTAAGGAATTGGTGCAAACTCACATGCATTACATGTGTTTCTTGAAGAAGTATATGAAGGTTTAACCTTTGGAGGAAGAATCCCTATAAGTATTCTTATCTTTAGTTTCCCATATGTCTCCTTTATGGGATTTTATCTATTAAAATATTCTTCTATATTTTATAAAATTGGGATTATATTAGATCCATTATGTAATTTTTGTAGTCATACCTATGTATTTCATTATGTTGTATACCTTAGAGTCCCCCTCAACATTGAGTAATATATTGTCATGATCATATCCTTTATGATAATATAAGACTCTAATTTGACCTTGAAGACTCTTAAAATGATTGACAACTCTACCTCTAGGATCCCAACATATAAATTCTATAAGTTTTAAACTTAAGGATGATTTTTGAGATGAGAACTTGGCCAATTAGGGCCATCACTAAAATTGAGTCCTACCTATACTAAGGGGTATTCCATGAATAATATTTAGGTTGGAAATATTTAAATTTCAATCTATATTTTGGGACAACTAAATTTTTATCCCTTGTTCAACTAGTTTTCCAAGGACCTTCCTTCATAAAAATAATGGTGCAACATGTGTGCCTTATACTCTTATGATATTATGGTCAATATATAACCAATATTTTGAGAGGCCTATTTATTTCATCTAATCATCTTGGCATTGGTTTCATATTGATATACTGGTACAACTGGGTAGAGATGATCGACTATTTTTTGTATATAATACTTGAATTAGTGAATATGGAACATGTAAAAATCATCACACATCCTTTTTTATCCTAAGGTTATCACATATGTGAATCTAAGAGACTCATTTTGGCACAAAATGGATCCAATGAGCATGATTACATATATAAACTAACATCTTGTCTGACTTAGAAGTACCATTGGATTAAATTAAAGTTTATTATCTCCCCTAAAGTAGGGATGTTTTTGTCATCTATAATCATTGACGTTTATGTTCAAAATGGATTCAATCCCATATAATCTATTCAGAAGGTCCATCCCATCTCTGACTCCTAGCCCAAATTCTAAAATAGGAATAGAGTTTACACTTCTCTTTTTGACAAAATTAACTAGATTAACAACCCAAATCTATAGAATGTCTCTAACATCATGTTTTTTAAACCATTGTATGGATATTTATTGATTATAGATAGTGTTAAGTGGGATAGTTGATAATAATTCTCAAATCCAACACTAAATATATACACCAATATAAATTTAACTCTATGTATACAATGTGTCATTTGTGTGGGTTTCAAAAATTAATAAGGATGCCAATATAGGGAAATACCTTTGGTTTTTTTACTGCCTTATGCAATCCTACTACTTTAATGTCTAGTAAATCATCTATGTATTCATATTGGTGGAGAGGAAATTTGCATTCATCATCATAATCACATGTTTATTTTACTTCTTCATATATTTTTGAATAATTGGGAATCTGGCCACACAATGCATTTGGATTGAAGGTGATGTCTCTATATTCTCATTTTGTTCCATAGCAAAATAAGGATGGAACTGGAATTTGATATAGAGTTATCATTACTAGGTACTTGATTTTATGGTATGGATAAAGAAATTAGAGAGCTCTATATGTTTAAATATGTGATTTTTTCTTTCAAATGATGTTAAAATTTATTTGGGGATGAATAAATTACATTTCAAAACTATAAGCCCAAAGTCATTATTTATAATTCATGAGAATTGATTGCTCCATAATGGTCCATGTCAGTTATTTTTTTATTTAAATTTTGATTTTATGGCTTAAGATTTCATGGGATCTTTCTTTGAAAAGTGTAAATATATCATGTCTTTTTTTTGAGTCATTCCCTTAATTTATTACATTCATTTTAGTGCCACTTGGCAGTATATCACATGGTCATAATCAAATTTAATGTCTTACATACACTTATGGTTGAATATACTTAAGAAGGAAATTGGAATCATGTTGCTTTAGTGTAGATCAAATATGAGTGTATACATGTAATACATCTTATAGGTCTATGTTTATTTATGCCAAAATAGGACATGTACCATTGTGTTGCATCAATGCAGTCACCTATCCTTTATTTTATCCATCCTAGACATTGTATGTATGTGGAGGTCAAATATTATGACACATGGTACAATTTAACATAATCATGTTGTCTTAGTCTTCTATCAGCTTAGAGTTCTGAACATATATGTGTGAGGCCCTAAGGAAGAGACATGTGGTATCTTTTCACATAGTTGCATCATAAAAATCATTTGAAACCAAGTCTCTTTGAACTTTTCCTTGTGAGAGTGTGAGGATGAGACACATATAATGAAATATTTTAATACTTGGCATCTTCTTGAAACATCAAAAAATTGGATAAGTTAAACCTTGTGCATCATAGTGTAAGTGCTACATAAGGTGTGCGAATAAATATTTCACAATAAAACTTCATGAGACTTGGAACCAAATCAGATCAAACAATCTATTTCAATTCGTTATGATTAGTAATGGACAAATTCAAATTATCATTTATAAGTGTGATCTACAAGATTATATATGCTAAACTCTCAAAATAATCAAGTTAGCTTTTTTAGATAAATTAAATTCAATCTAAAACAAAAGATATTTTTCTTATTAAACCATAGTTTGATGTAAATTTAAGCCAAACTATTATAAAATGAACATAATTAAAAAAATTTAGGCTTCAATTAAATCACAAGTCTTAATCATAAAATAAATAGAGACCAAAAGTGCAAACATTTGAGAAACAAATGGGTCTCCATTTTGAGCTTAGAAAATGGGGCATGGTAATCAAAACAAATGGTGACTTCTATGGGGAAACACTTTCAAAGTGTTATAATCCAAAATCTTTGGTTAGGAAATAAAAAAATCAACAACTTAGTTATGAAAATTTCATATCATTTGTAGAGACTTTAATTTCAGACCAAAGAGGACATTATCTATTAGAAAAAAAATTGTATCTTAAGAACATGATTCATACATGTGTGTGCAATGTATTAGTTACCCTTGCTGAATATTTGAGCTAGACAACTTCCAATAAATTATTTTACCAAAAATTTAAGTGTTTTAAAGCATTTTACCCATTTAGGATGATTATTATTTTAAGTGTTTTAGGGATGGCTAGGGCATTTCTCTACTGAAAGCTAGGCATCCATAAGCCCAATGGTGATTACCCAAATCAAATTTCGAAAAGTTTTTTTTAACAATTTTTTTTAGAAGGTTGGGAACCGATATATCTAAGTTAAATGATGAAATTTATATATTTTATTAAAATAACATTTCTTTTATATCCATGCTTAAATCTAACAATATCAAAAAAGTTTGATGAGAAGTAAGACTTTCTTCTCTTGAAAATAGAGTATTACCATGGAAGAAATGACTCAAAGGTATGAATATTTTCATATAAATAAAATACATTGAAACAATTTAATCCTTCCCAAGTCTTCTTGTTCCTAATATTTCATAATGTCTCTTTGCTTAGGTCAACCATTCTTGTTTGAATATCTAGATGTGTAAGATATGGAGGAACTCTAGGAAAGCTATTTATTCAACTACCTTAATTGTCTAAAAATATTTATTCAACATCTAAATCTAAAAAAAATACATTTTAAGAAAGTATTAAAATATAATCTAGGAAAAAAATTAATTATACTCTAGGAAAGCATGAGTTTCTACTCTAAAAACCTAATCCTAATTTTAAACCCTCTTTTTTTAATCATTTAATGTGCATATTTGAGTTGTGAGTTCTCTTTTGTTCTATATTCAGCTCATAAGGACATATGACAATAAGTATGTAATGGATAATTTGGTTATACTAGTCAACACCCTCTATTGAGATTGATTAACTTGCACACTATAAATTTGGGAATCTATTTCTGTGATCAACTGTGTGATGCATTGTCCTCATACCATTTTGCTAGGTTTGATCTTGTTATCACAAAAAATTGAAACTTTAAGATCTCTCAAATTTTACACTATCTTAATCACCAAGTTGAAAAAGTCAAGTCTAATTTTAAACACTTGTGTAAAAATTTCATGTCCTATACCCCATCAGGATTTTCCTAATTATTTTTGAGAAAAAATTTAAGATCAAAATCTTATATGTTAATCAGGGTTTTTTCATGAATAAGTTTAAGTGTTTCAAATTAAATTTTGCATAGTGTTAATTAGACTTTGAAGTATAATTTGGTATATGAATCTCCAAGTACTCCATTATAATGCTAATCAAATCTTTTTCCCCAATTAGGTCTTGAAATCAACAAAGTGATTCTCCATAGTGTTATTCAGACTTATTTATTTGATTAGGTCAAGAATAAATAAATTAAATAATTTTAAGTATTGATCAGGTTGTGTTCTCAAATTGGGTCAAAGAAAACCAAAAGTGCATTTTCTAAAATAGTGTAAAAACTTGATTAAGTCTCTGAATCCAATAAAATAAAAGGCATACAATGGACTATGGGCTTTATAACTTGATAGGATAAAGAATATTGACGAAGCCTTATTTTATCTAAGATGTTATTTTTAAGTATATTTTCCATTTCAAACTTGTGTTTGGCTCTAAGGAATTTTGAAGACATCAAATATATACACATATGCAGTAGAAGCAAACCCATGGTTGGTTTTCCATAAACTCATGTTTTCCCTCTGTATTTTCATGCTCAGCTTAGGGTTTTATTCCATCCTACATTTTCTTTAAATCAAGGGAAACTCTAGAAATATTTTTTTGTGAACTTTGCTATTAAAATGATCCTTGTCTAAGTTTTTATCTCTCTTGACTGTGTTGAGTTTTACTAATAAATAATTGGTTAAGTTGATAAAGTGAAGGTAATAAAACCCTAGTTTTTCCCTTTTCATATGAAAAATTTGAAATAAATTCCAAAAATGTTTCCCGAGATTTATGACCACTATGTTGCATCCACTTGACCCAAAAAATCATTTCTTACATCATAACCTCACCTTCAAGAATTTGAGTTGCTTGCCCAAGTTGCTCTTCTCATAATTTTGCCTTAAAAAATGAAACTTAATTACATGGAATATGAGCCCATATCTATTATAGATACATATATTACTAATTTCAATGATGTAAATATCACACATATGGACATTGATGAGTTTGGGAAATAATAAATTCTCTAAAAAAAACCAAAATAGGGCAATAAATCTTGGATAATGGGCTTGCACATGCTACTTATTTGCCAACATATTTTTAGTGTATAGATTTGGTACTTGCATGTACTAAGTAATATGATCCAAAGAAGAGAGAAGTAAGAACTATATATTATCTATATATTATTAAATTATATGCACTCTCTATAGGTATTATATGTGGCATCAAACCTCATGATGAAACTGTAGACATTGACAAAAATATTGGTCAATAATTCTGGGTTGAAAATCAAGAGAAATGTGATAACATGTTGAGTCAAGCTTGGTTAACCAATAAAAAAAGATGAATCCCAAGATTTCCAAAATCATATACATCTGATTTTATATAATAATTTTCAGATATAATCACATTATTGAATAAATTCACAGGGAATGAAGACAACTAACTTGTTTCATAAGTGGATGTGTATGTTTATCAATATCATGTGTTCTATGAAATAAGTAATTAGTTAGGCTCAAATAATAAGTGATAACATTTACAAGTAATTGACCAAGTTAAAATCCACAAAAGAATTCTACATGACTTTGTACTTGGTTTAATTTATTATAACCCTCAAAGTTTGGCCATTCTTGAATGAAGAGAAGATAAATTTTCGTAGTGCAATGATATATGATAAGTTTCCCTAGCTCACTCATGAAAAATGGATGAGTCATTTTAGGGGTGAATGATGCATTCACCATGATGATTTCTAGAGATTTGGAAGATAATCTTGCAACTAGGATATTTAATGAAATGGCAACATTGATCAAGAAATATTGGATCTGCTTCATCCAATTCTAAAAGTTCACTTATATCTGAGTTGGCATATTTCAAAGTGTTTATTATAGGTTACCATGATATCCAAGTGATAAAATAACTTTTATTGAGATTTGAAGACAATTGAGTGACGTACATAATAAATGCACCATCCAAAATGTCAACGAAACTTATTTTATAGTTGGTATTTGTTATTTCACTTGTAAATCAACCAAGGATGCCTCTAATATTGAAATACCAATGGTAGATTTCCTAATGTAGCCTCTTAAAAAAATACTATATTATGACAATAAGAAATTTGATGAAAATAATCTTAGATTAGGTTTTGGATATATGCAAGTCCCATTAATTGAATATTAGTGGGAATATTATAAAGATTATTTCTAAGTTATAAATAGGGATTGATCAAGGATGACCTCGAAGTAGATGAAAGCTCAAATTTGAATGGTGCACTACAGATTTTAAAGATGATGGCACCAATATTTTTGATAAAGTTTTCAATGATATAATATATCTCACATCAATTCCTTCAATCAATTGGTCAATAAGGGAATTGACATACATTGTGGAATACACAAAAACTATGTTATTAAATTCAAGATATTGGTACAATAAAAATATAAAGAAATATGATTCTAGGATTTGTTCAAAAGGTGAAAGAAGTTCAAAATGGAATAAATAAACTTATTTTATCCAATATTCTAGGAATAAATTTATCTTAAATAAATCTAGTCTTGCTTCAAGTGGAGGAGGAGATGGAGAAGATCCAAACAAAGATAAACTTTCCAAGAAAACATGTGAGTTGATCCAACAAGTAAAAACATTCCTATCAATTTCATCTTTTATTATGAATGTCACTCATAATATTGACCCTTCATTATTGATTAATAATACTACACAACAATTCTTGGCATCTGATCTAAGTATTGTGCCTTTCTCTATCACCTCATCTCCCATGAATCACCCTATTATCTCTCCATTCCAATATTTTTCCCATGTTTCATCTCCCCCTCATACACCATATTCACTTTTGGTTTCTCCTCCAACTCCACCTCTATTTTATCTACTATACAAGTTATTTATCCTTGATAAATTGTTAAATCTATATCCAATCTTATCTTACCATTTTGGCTAGCTTCTTCTTGGCTCTTTTTATACCTCAAAATGTTCGACTGATTACATCTCAAGGAGATATATCTTATTTGTGGGTAAAAAAAATAGTGATCAAGAATAAGGCTTTAGTCAAACTTGTAGAAATTGATTTCAATGTTGCTTCAACCTATTACAAGGTCCTTTGAAGAAGAGAAATGATAAAACAACTTCATGGTTGATGATTGAATCTTTAGGTGCACATTCCATAGAAATTTCTTAGTTTATAATTGATAAACATTAGGATGAGATGACATTAGATGACTACAATGTTAGTAAGATAGACCTTGAAGTGTATACCACTAAAGGTAATATTCATAACTTTAGAATGATTATAATCAAGTTGATTTAGATGATAGAAGAAGGAATGCAAGTGCAAGATAAATTGGAAGAAAAGGTACATATGCTTTTATCATACATCAAGTAGATTTTGATTGTAGGAGAAAATTCTCAAAATTTAACCACTAAACCTACACCAACTACCCTGTAACTACACTGTGTCAACTTCTAAAATATAAATTGATAAAGAAATGTTTGCTAAAAATGAAAGTATAAAAACCATGATAAGGTCATGGAGTATTGGATAGAGAAATTAATTATTGATGGCATGAGATTTATTGATGAGAAGCAGAAAGCTTGTGACTAAATCAATTCTACAAAAAATAAGATTATTGAAGAGATTGTAGTTGATGAGAAATAACTTGGCATATAGAAAGGTTTGATCAGATATTTACATGATAAAGTTGGTATAGATGATAATGTATTGGTCTTAGAAGGTATTTATGATAAGACTAAATATAACTATTCATGCCTATGGGCTCACTATGTAGATTGGAAGATTCTTACTCTGGATGAGGTAATGGAAGACCTAAAAAGTCATAAGAAAATTTGTGATAATATGAAGTATAAAGTTCATGTGAATATTTGGACTATTCATTGTGAATTTTTGAATGAAGATCAATCAAAGGTATATGTAATTATTCAATTGAAAGAATAATTCCAAAATATGGTGAAAGAATAATTATTCAAGACATACAAATTCAACATAGAGACCATAAACAAGATGATAAATATACATTATTCCATTAAATATATCAATCAGAGCCTTATCAATCTCTTTAAAAGGATTGAAGAAGGAACCGATACATCATATGCTTGGCTTACCTATTTGGCTCATATAATTGTTCTCCTACGAGAAGGAATTATGCAAGTTGTTTAAAAATTTAGAAACTATAGGGTCAAGTCTTATAAAAAAGAAGAATCAAATCAAGCCATAGTTACAGATCATATTTACATTTATAAAAAAGAATCTTCTCTCTAGTCATGTTTTATGACTCTCTCTCTAACTTTTCTATTTCTACATTGTACTTTTTAAAAATGACTTAAAAGGTTATGTTTTCATTTTTTGAAGTCATAATGAAAAAAATAATATAAAATAGAAAATTTCTCACTTGAAATTAGTTATAAATTGGTTATAATGTAGTTATGACTTCATACCCTATAAATATGATATCAAATCATTGTAACGGGACTTATTTTTGACACTAGAAGCTACTTTGTACAAATTCAATAGAAATAAATTGTGTATTATTCCAAAGAATCAATACATAATACATTTACAGGGAATTTATGCCACATACTATTTTGGATGAATGGTAAGCATGTGTATCTCATTTTTGTTTGATTTTTCTCTTTCCATTTGTGAAAATATTATTGTTAGATTGTTAGAAATTTGAGATTATTAGCCTAGAAGTTCATTAAAATTCATCTTAGGAATTTGAAAATAGATAAATATTAGTGAAGTTGAAATTAAATTTTATATTTATTTTCATAGGGAAATACAAATTTGTTGTATGGTTTTTTCAAATCATTCAATCTCTCTGGTGTATGCATTTCAATCCTATGATTGAAGTCTATCTTTCCCACTTCATTTGAATAATAAAAATTTCAATCACTTAAAACTCACAATTCTAGGTGGTTATCATAGTTTTCTATGTTTAACTTGCTGAAACTATCATATTATCCCTTCATTTTTCTTTTTTCCTTTTCCCTCCTAAATATCTCTTCTTTTATTTTGTTTCTTAGTTCTACTACCTTCTCCTACTTTTAGGTTAAAAGTAAGAAAAATCCTTAGAGAAATCATTTTTATTATAGATAATTTATTTTTCTCCATTGTCTTTATTTTCAATAAAGGTAGTTGTACTTGATAATAGGAGATGGACTTTATCCCCACACTATTGACCTAAATCCCACAATTTGTCCCCTTGATTTTTTTTAGCCAATAGTTTTTGACTACTGGTGCCCATCATGGGGCATGTTTCAGTGCTTTTCATGTGATTTTCATGTAAATATTTTGGTCCACATGACTATTTCAATAGCACAAGGCCTATTTCATTAACCAAATATTGATTGGATACAACCGACAGAATTAGACATTGCTTCTAACATTAGACAATTTCTTTGGGATAACAAAATCAATGTTGCTCATTTCCAAATAATTTCAACTATGTTAAAAAAAAGAAGAAGACCGTGCTAACCATGCTTGAATAATTATTGAACATATAATAGTTCAAAAGGGTTCATAATCACCTCATAATCATGAAAATTAAAAATATCATATGACTATTTATTAAAACCAAGGTCCAAATCGTCAATGTGGTCTTGAATAGATAGAAGTTGTAGAAGTATACATTATTTCTCTTCTCTGATAATTTTCTTGGGATAATAGAGTGAGTTACACTCATTTTCATAGAGTTACAACAATACTAAATGAAGAATAAAATCATATCATTATTTCCTAAAGACTAATAGAAATCATTGCATGAAGATAGTCAAGAAGAGTAACTCGTATAGCTTCTCGATCACCTTTTATTCCGATAAAGTAAAAGTTTTTCACATGACCATCTCAATAGTCCAAGCTCCTATTTATAAACAAGATTGGATATGTGAAAAACATAAAGACATATCTTTTGACCTATAAGAATTTTCATGGGATAATAAAACTATTGTTTCTCAGTTTCAAACAATAGTAGACATTTTAGAATAAGAAGAAGACCATTTTATTCTTGCACAAAGAGCCACAACACTCACCATGCAAAGGATTCAACCAAGAAGAAAATTCAAAGTAATTTAGTTTTAGATTACTCCACAACAACAATAATTTTATTTCAAACTGGAAGAAAGAAGATTCACTAGAGTAAGTAGATTTCAAAGTAATACAGATCCTTTATTTCAATTTTAAGAAAATTATGTTTTTAATCCAAGTCATGAGAAAATAAAGAAGATCAACAAATAATTAAGTCTCCCATAAAGTCCCAATAAAATTAAATAATGAAAAGGTGCTTCTATAATGATTCAGGCACTAATTATTTAAAGAACTATTTTACCTTTGTAAGTAGTTTTTCCAAATATGGCAGTACTATGGGGAAATGATATAGGGTCATTGGCTCTAGGTTAATTACATGAACTTACTAGAGCTTCAATAATTAATTGTATTAATTTATTAGGTGATGGTAAACAACATCTTGATGATCACATTGTAAATTTATTTGATACATGTGGAATTTTTAGAGTTGAGCATGAAGATATTAGAGCTAGATTATTTGTAGAAACTCTTCAAGATGGAGCAACTGATTAGTTTTTACCATGTTACTCCTAGTTCTATCCACAACTGGGATACCATGAAAACTAAAATTTAAATTTTGATTCAAACTAGATAAAAATGCACATGCATTACTTTTAATTTTTTTAATTAAATGAATAAATAAGAATACAAACATTTGAGGGAGTTTGTGGAAATGCCCAATAAGTTGTTGAATTATTAGCAACCAACATGCCAATGATTGAAAATTAGAAGTGGTTTTTCATCAATTCATTATTTACAGAGGTAAGCTATCAATTAAGAAGAACAAGAGTAGTTGATTTAGAGGTTGCCACACATTAGACATTAATGTTAAGGATGATATGATCATGGCTGTAAAAATTAATAAATAATCATCAAAATCCAAGGCAAAATTTTTTAATCAAACTTCTATCGAACATGTTCTTCATAAAATTACTAATGCTATAACTACACTGAAGAAATAATTTCCTCAAAAGGCCATTGCTCCTCATTATCAATATATTCTAAGATAAAATTATGTGTCATATCAAGGAAATCATTTGTATTTACAAGATATACAATAAAAGCTTTCCATATAGGCTCCTCTAAATCCAATCATTCTTGTAAATGTTGTTTTGGAAATAAAATTAATATTTGGATATGAGGAGGAGAAGAAGAAATGGATACATAAAATATAGGTCTGTAACAATTTGTTTAAAAGGGATGTGGTGGAGACTCCACCAAAGCATACTTAGAAAATTATTCTAGGGAAGGTGAATATGATGATACAATTTTTGATATGAATGGTCAATCATTTTCAATCTTTATTAGAACTAAAAATTAGAAATAAGAAGCAAAGAAAAAGAAACACGTTGAAAAGAAAGAAGAAGCTTCAAAAGTTATTCTTCCTCGAGGAACTACATCATCTAGTTAAGTAAAAGGAAAACAACATATGATAAAGTTATGTAACCCTCCTCAGATGTACATTTTTTATAATACCAAGTTCGTATTACCTCCAAGGATGATATAAATATGTCTCAACCTTGTTCAAACATTAAAAAACTCTCTTCCACTAGTATACCATGATTTTGACATTATTGAGCATGTAAATAAAACCAAAACTAAAATGTCACAAGATGAATACCTAATATCTAATCCTGACCAATTATATATACTAGTAGAATTCGTCAAATGTAAAAAATCTAATGTAAAGGGTAAGTGCACGGAGTTGAGGTACAATTCCATGGAATTTTTTGAGTAAAGCATACACATTATTTAAAATCAATATTGGTAGTTATCGAGCCATAACCATGCATGCAGTATATAGAGTAAGAACTGTGTACATGGTATATAATGTGTAATAAAAACATATGCGATGTTGTTACTTAGCATTAAAACAAAAAAGAATTCCAAATGCCACAAAACTCATTTTACTTTTCCTCACATCTCTTCTTTATCTTCAAATATGGAACTACATTCACATTTTACTACTAGGAAGATAAAAAAATTCCACCATTTCGAGTTAGCTCGACAAATCGACAATGTTTCCATAAAAGGACGGTAAGCGAGCAAAATTCAAACCTATTAACACAAAATTTTATAAATTATTTTTTATTTGCATTATTTATTTTAAAACCATTCAAGTAGAAGACAACACCCTCTTAACCCTACTTCTAACCCTCCTATAATTCCATAAGACCCCTAGGTAATAAGGAGGATTTGGCTGCACACATAGTGAAGAACAAAATATAAATTGAAGAGATAATTAGAAGAATGAGGGACCCCATTTTAATCAATACCCACCTTACGTATTTGGCTAACACCCTAGTGGTTGCCCTACCAAGTTGACTTGATAATGAGTTAATTTGACATATGGAAAACTTATAAGGAGAGATGTAGGGCTTATTGTAATAAAATATTGTTAGCATGTGAAGTGAAGGAGCAATATATAATAAAAGACAATCTGTGCCTTATTCATTGATCCATCAACTAATACACCTTTTCTATTATCAACAAAATGGTTCCCAATCCATCGATATGTATATGTATATACATACATACATACATACATACATACACACACACACACATACATACATACATACATACATATAGACATGCATACATACATATGTATGTATGTATGTACACACACACACACACACACACACACATGTATGTATGTATGTTCACATTTTAAGGTGATCATATTTATACATATAGTTTTACTCACATTATTATTACAAAACTAAATTTTATGGTTGTATGGCCATATTTTAATATGATTATGTTTAACATTTCCTTCATGTAATTATTAAAACTAACTTACAATCTTTCAATATATGTTACAATTAAAATTATATTGGATAAAATATTATAATGTTTGAGATAGATTCATATATTAGTGTGAAGTGCCTCTCATGATTGGGCTACACCACTTGATGATTTTATTTGTGATCCTTAATTGGAATAGAGTACCATGTTTGGATACTTGTGGATAGTCTTGTCATCCTTATTATCTTTGTTGATGACACTATTCTAATGTGGATACCCTTGCTACATTGGTTTGATATCATTTGGCACTTATTACTCATGTTTTGTATTCATTAAAGTTATTAATATGATTGAGGTTTTGGAATATTTTGGTGGTCATAACTCTTCTATTTTTATTCCTCAAATTTGTTCTCTCCCTATCCATTGTAGTCAGCTTTCCCATTTATTGTCTTCTCATCATATGCCAACATGAGAACGTTAAACACGACACAACCTCTTGGATGAAATGGGCTGATATAACTTATGCTTCTCAAATAGATTGGATAATTGATCCATATTCACCCTTGAAAAGTGAAATTCCTCATTACCTTCTCATACAAAATAGGTCAATTCCATTATTTATTCTTTCAACAAATGGAACACATAAATAAGTTTGAGGTGCTTCTTAAATATACATGTCAATCAATATCTTAGGTTTAAAAGTATTCTATATATGACAACAAGAATGACCTCTAAAGATAAAAAGTATTATATTTTATATATCTTAAATTTTAGGTGCTGGAACAACTTATTTATTCCTAGGTTTAGACACCTCTTCTTTTTGGAATGCCCCTTGTAATTCTTTGGGTGAAGTTGTGATTGAAATCTCCAACATTTTGCATGTCAATGCCCACACATGTTACAATGAGTGAAATAACTCTTTCCCATGTCCTTGGATAAAATTTCCTTATTCTTTCTCTTATTTTCATACCAATTTAGAGAGTGGACTTTACAACTTTCATCCTTAGTTATTCTTACACATTGATATTTTCTTTGTCTTGAAGAGTGGTGTAAACAATTTTTCTTCATTTTAAAATACTTTGTATTTTTAATGATAGATTTCTTATTCCAACACATGGAAAAACAATGGTTATTCATTAAATAAAATAAATATGGGTAGGTATTTAACATTATTGTGTTATATGGCCTTTATTCATATAATTGAATATAATAATGGAATGCTCATCTCTTGCATACCTTCTTAGGATGCCCTTCTACATTTTACTTGTGCAAGGTTGATGAAGTAGTTATGTTATACCTCCTCCTTTTAGATGTTATATCTTTAAATATGCTTTAAATTCTTGTTTGATGATTTTTCATTTATTGAAAGTTTTTCTTCTTCTTAGATTCAACTTGCATTCACTCATGTAATCATGAAGTGATGTTGCGATATCTCCGTCATCATAGATTGGATTCCAATCTCTTAGAGACTCTTTTTTGGCCCTTTGACCCTTTGAAATGATACATTCATTTTCTTTAGAAATTTATCCACTATTTAGACACTCCAATTCCTCATTATATTTGAAAATAATAATGATGGATTTACCTTACAATTCTATTTTTGCTAAGCTAGTGACTTGGGCTCTTTGTCTTTGCAAGCTTATCATGCTTCAACTATTTTGGAACATTATCCAACTTATTATTTTCCACAAATATAACATAATGTTTCATATTGATCCCTTTATTCAAATTTTATGGGATTTGTCATTCCTTTTCCATTCTAACATATATGCCATTTTCCATCATAACCCATCTTGAATAACAACTTAAAACCAATTCCCTATGTATGCTAGGATTCCCAATTGTGTCACTTGAGCTAGGATACCAAATAAGCAACGACATTATTCTCAAAAATATAATTATTTCACTACTCATAAATAATAAATTAGAGTAGGAAAATGTTATATAGAATCAAGTGACACTACAACCAATAAAAGGTTCCATTGAAATCATTTTCAGGTTTTCACTTTCTATTAGATAAACATCTAGAAAATTCGATAAGAAAATAATATTAAAATCCAAAGATCACTACCATCCTAAAATTATATATTATCCAATAAAATTGTTTCTATACATCCATCATGTTAAATTTGTAGGATACACCTCTCTCTTGAATCTTGCATTTTACTAGATTTAAAATTAGCCTAGCTACTCAAAGGCATCCATATGAGATCATTAGATCTTGAAGATTAATTCCTTACACTTTATTATGATGAATGAGATCTCTCAAGATTTTTTATGAATTAAAATTACTATCTAGATACGTGTGTGTTGAATCCATATAATTTCACCCCCAATCATGTCAATGGAATCTTGGAGATGAATTTGTGGTACACACTTCAGTAATCAATCTTGAAATATAACTTTTTTGTAGTGAAGAACAAGTTCTTAGCCTCAAAATGACATTTATGCCTCTAAGACATCCACATGAAAATACATCAATTCAAAAACATATAAATAGGCAAATGACACCTGATCCAAATACTATAACCTACAAATCCACCCAAATGCATGTTTTCACAACTATTTAGGAGCTTGGAAACATTGATAATAAATCTTTTCAAAGTTGAAGTGATAATTCAAGATCTCCACCTTTGGTGCTTCGTGGCTGAAAAATAGACTACCAACACATATGGGGTGGTAGATAACATATAAAAAAATGTTATTGGCCTTTGATCATGCCTAATCAATATACACAATACTTATTATAGCCTCAAAAATGCCCTTTCTAATAAGAGATAATTAGAGTTTTAAAGGTTAACTTTAGATGTTCTTAAAATGAAAAATGTAAGTAATTTTTATGAACCAAAAGAAACCTAATGCGTGTGTTAAATCCCTATAATTTAACCTTATATCACATCAATGTAACCTTGGATACAAATACATGTCACACGATATAGTAATTAGTTATAAAATGTAATTTTTTTTATAGTGAAGAAACAAGTTCTTGTACTCCAACTAACATTTCTACCTGTAGGACCTCCACATGCAAATCCATCACTTCAAACATGTCTAGATAGGAAAATTACATATGATATGAATACCATGGCCTCAAAATCTTCCTGAATGCATGTTTTCACAATTGTTTAGGAACTTGGAAACATTAGCAACAAATCATATCAAAGTTGAAGTGGTAGTTTGAGATCTCCACCTTTGGTGCTTTTTGCTTGGAAACTGATACTTCCAACACATCTTTAGTGGTATATAATGTATAATATTAGGTTCTTGGACTCTGATCACAACTAATCGAGAGATGGATTTCCCATTCTAACCTCAAGAACACCCTTCCCAATAACATAAGATTATAATTTTTAAGGGTAAGTTTAGATGCATGTAAAATGAAAATTGTTATGTCATTTGAAAAAATTGAAAAAATCATCACATGCATGGTAAATCCATCTTATTTTACCCTAGGTCATGTTGATTAAACCTTGGAGATGAATCCATGGAATACGTTACATTAATCAATTTTGAAATGTAACTTTTAACAGTGATAAAATAAGTTCTTGTCTTCTAACTAACATTTACATCTCTAGGACCTCCACATGGAAATCCATCACTTCTAATATGTTTAGATAGAAAAATGACATGTGAATTGAAGACAAATACCTCAAAATCCTCCCATATGCATGTTTTCACAACTTTTTAAGAGCTTGGAAACATTGACAATAAATCTTGTCAAAATTGAAGTTGTAGTTCAAGACTTTCACTTCCAGTTCTTCATGGTTGGAAAATGGATCTGCCAACACGTTTGTGGTGGTGTATAACATATAAGACTAGTGTAGACACCAAAAATATACACATTGTGACTCTGAGTGTTGAAATACCCCTTGACCACCTTAGCCTTCCAACCCTAACAGAGCTTACCCATAGCTAACTTGGCTAAATTGAGCTAACCTAACATTTTACCCTTTTTTACCCTTTACCCTCAACCACCAATGGTCAAGTTGACCTCCAATAGTCACCTTGACCATTGTTGGTTAGGGTCCACCTCTTTAACCAAGAGCATGTAAACTACCTACTTTTATTTTCTAAATATAAGTTGTCTAAATCTTATTGTGAGCCATTGCATGGATGATTTATAATTAGATAGCCCAGTTGAACCTTCACTCCCACCTCTTGCTTGTGCCTATAAGAAGATAGGATCCTTAAGGTGAGATCCATCTGAAATTTTTATCAAGAGCTTGTACATCCAATATTTTTTTTCGTGAAGGCCAATCACCATTTGTAATCTATCAATCTAGATACCACGTCAAAAAGTCAATTTACCACTACCTCTCCACCAAGTTCTAAAGTATCATTACTCTATCAAAATCAAGATAGATTTAAACAATAGGTCAATTACCTCAAACATCCACCCAATCAACTTTTGGTGATACAAGTACTTGTTTATTAGTATTCATCTACTCGATATCCATTTTACAATCAACCCAAGTCCTACCTATCTCTTAGAATCCATCTTTTGGATCTTGTCAATCAACATTTTTACCAACCTAGATCTAGACATAATACCATCAATAGTTGGTTCAAATTATGATAGTCTATCCAACCATTGATGTTACCTTGACTACCAATGGTCACCTTAACCACTGATGGTCATCCCAACCACTGATGATCACTACGGTAGTGAAAACTAGTAAGCTAATTTCATGTATCTATACGCAACCAAACCTCATTTTCTATGTTCCTACCTATTCACAGACCCCTATCTAATTTTTTTAAGTAGACCCCAACCATCTATCACTAGTATTAATTAGTTCATCACTAATTTAATCATTTCTAGCATATTTCTTAGTAAGTATTCTCATGTTTAATTTTAGTACTTTTTTTATTATTGATGCAAGTACCTTATTTTCTATTTTATGAGATTAATTTTTTAGAACATGTGGATTGATAGCCTTCGAGTAAGCTCTCACTTTTGGGATCTAGCTATTGCTAGAAAATCCACTCAACTATATGTCTAACAAACAAGTTTGCTTTAGTGATTTCTTATCTTTAGGCATCCTCCCAAGCCAAAGAGGAGCTCTTCACAATCTTCTGATTTCAATGTGTACACAATCAAACATGTTTTTCAACCATACCCGTACTTAGTTTCTTCTTTTCTCTTTTTCCAATAATAAGTAAAACTTCATTGAAACATTTTGGCATGCCTAGTGAGACCCTTGTGTCTCTACTTGGGTTCTTGTTTGCTTGCATTCTCTCTCTCTCTCTCTCTCTCTCTCTCTCTCTCTCTCTCTCTCTCTCTCTCTCTCTCTCTCTCTCTCTCTCTCTCTCTCTTCTATGCTTATTAATGAAATCAAGAGTTTCTTTTAGGCTTAAAATTAACTGCATACATTGACTGCTTGAAAGTTTAGTTCACATAAATTAAAATCAAAGTAATCTATTGGAGTTTCACTCTTTGTTGCACACACTAAACCAAACCACTTTCACCAATTAAACATCAAACAAACTTGAGATAAGGATCAACTAGGATTTCATCACCTAGCGGTAATCTTACCCTTTCCTGGAGATCTTACTTGGAGGTCATTAGCAAGGGGAGAACTAACTCAGCTCTCTAGTTGAGTATAATCTCTAGATATCAATATATATTGGCTAAACACCTCACACACTTATCATTATGGTGTGTAAAGTGAGGGGGTAGGCCCCAATACCAAGCCATGTATTGATTTTAATAGAGATACTTTTTGAGTGCCTAAACACAACCTGAAACCAACCTTAGACTTCCTCTCTAGTACATTCTCTACAAACCAATTTTGGTCACATGTCTTCTTAAGGCATAAGCCAAAAGTGAGATTAATTAAAACTCTAGGGATTAACATATCTTTTAGAGTGTGATTTGATTTCTTTGATCTTTTATTATCTTCTCTTTGATTTAGTAGTGAGGTTGTTTATGCTTTCTATCTCCCTTATCTCGTATGGTTCTCACTCACCAGTAGAAAAGAGACCTTGCAAAGAAAAATCCATCACCAAACCAACCTACCTCTTTACCTCTTCATCTATGGACTATATTTTTGAACCAATAAACTCTCCTCACCCCTTAAAAAGTCCTACTTTCTCTTGGGAGGTCCCTGAAAGAGATGAAGATTTTTCTACTTTCTTAGATAACAATCATGTGGCCTTGCAACATTATCTTACAACCACATCTTACCATATCCTAACTTCAAAACTGCCCATAGATCCACCTTATGGCATGCCTATCCATCTCATGAGGAGTACCTCTATATCCATGATTACTACCCAACTATTGACTACCCAAGCTTCTTCATCAACTAACAAGCCCTTTAAGACTACCATTGAAAACCAACCAACTTAAACTACCACTTCCCTTATACCTTCTACTCTTACCAACCACTCCACAATAAAAGTGCCTACCTCTAACACTACCAAAATTCCTTTAGCCACCTCCAATTCATCAACCACCACTCCACTTTAAATTTTTGTGGTGTTTATACCCTCTGCCTTACCATTTATTAGCACAAGGGTCACCACCCTTCTATCGGTCACCAACCCAACTACCACTCTCATCTAATAAGCACCCCTTAGACCAACCTTTTTATACATCCCTAATCTATAAGGGCATGTACTCACTACCCAACCACCTACGTTTTCCTACCCTTATGTATCCTTCACCTAACCATTGACATCCACTTACCCATATGTGGTAGCCTCCCAGCCTTCTACCCATCATCATCATGTCTCCCAACAACCATACTAGTAGGCATTTTATAACACTTTAAGTGCACAAACCCAACCTGATCTAATGAAGATGATTATGGATAATATGACCACCTTAGATTTATCTATTTAGGGTGCTCACAACATCTTTTTGTATGACCAAATATGTAATTATCCCATCCATCCATCCATACCTATCGAGCCATATCCTCCCCAATGGGAACTTCCCAAATTCTCTAAATTTCAAAGTGAGGATCCCCAACGTCACCTTAGAAAATTTAGGCATACTTTCTATCTCATCACCTATGATGATGCCCTTCTTCTCCACACCTTCCCCATGTCTCTAGTCAGCCTGGCATTGGATTGGTATAGTGTTATAACTAAGCACTTCCTTGTCTCTTTCACCCAACTAGCTCAAACCTTCTTGGACTACTTTTCAATCAATATCTCCATGAAATTTTCTATCACCAACCTTCAATCTATCCAATAGTTTGAAGATGAATCCATTATTGATTTTATGGCTTATTGGATGAGCCTTATTAACCAAATTTCCTTTTCCTTACCTCAACCCAAACTCATAGAGATCTTTGCTTAGGCATGTGCCAAGCATATCTCCTCCACACTACATGTCCAAAGCTTCTAAACCTTCGATGAAGATTTTAACATGGCACATAATTTAGAGAACCGATCCATTGATGAAGGAAAGCTAAAGCTCAAATAAAAGAATTCAACCTATAAAACTAATGAGGCCCTTTCCTCCAAGTTAAGTAACGAGTCCAATACTGACACTAAGAGTAAGGGAACCATGAATACATTTGTCCTAAAATATGATCTTCCACCTTCTGTCAACCAATCTAATTCCTCTAGTTCCTCAAATTAAAACCTAAGGACCCGAACCTAGAACAACCAAAAGCAATTCACTCCATTCAAATAATCCTATGTGTTTATCTTGGAGAAGTTATTAAAATCTAACATCATCCAACTTCCTCATATCAAAACACCCCAATAATTTGACTATTCTTTCCCTACACCTAGTTGGTATAATGAGAATGATCTATGTGCCTTTCATTAGGTTATAAGATATGATGTCAGTAGGTGCAACACCTTCAAGAGCCTTGTCTAATCCCTCATTGATAAAGGGGATCTTACATTGGACAAACCCAATGCACCATCGAACCAAGCCTTTTATTTATATAGGCAACCCTTATTAAACCATGATCTTACCAAGAATGAGAGCAATAATGTCGAGTTCTCTCATGATACCCATATAATTAACATCATCATTGATGCGTTCATTATCAAACCATCTAGTATCCAATCTTATGATTCTCCATCATCTATTGAGATAGTGGACCCACCTTCCCTTCCTTCAAACACTCAAATTAATGAAATAATATCCTCTCTCCCTCCATTTATTGAGGTAGTAGAGCTACTAGCCACCCTTTTAGCTAATATATTGGAACAACTAACCATCACCACCCTATCATTACCTTCAACAACCAAACAACCTACTCCCCCTTCAAAAATTATTCCCCAAAAGTAAACCCTCATGTTTAATCCTCCCACTAAGGAACTACCTATCTCAACCTTGCATCCTTTGATTAAGGAAGAGGAAAAGGTTACCATCCCTATGTCTCTGCCTAGGGGCCTATCTTTTAGGTATATCATTTAGGGAATTAATCCAACCTATAAACCATTCTCTATGCTAGTGAATAAATTGGAATTTATCTCCAACCCTGACATGGATCGAACCATATTTTGGTAGTAATTAGGGCTACCTTATATCACCAAGAAATAACCTCCAACCATACATTTAGTAAACCAACCCATCACTTCAACCATCCAAACTTCTACCTTATCGACTATTTTTACTAATCTAATAATCCCTCAACCATCCGAGACACCTAGACCCCAAGAAATTGATTCTCCTTCACACACCAAACCAACCAAACTAGTCAAAAACCTTAGTATCTTCCCTAAACCAAGCCTTATTCACCCTTAAATGAAGGTATACCTAACCTCTTTAAACCTAGCCACCAAACACCAGACTAAAGTAGCCAAAGAAGTGAAACCAAATAAAGGCTAGAAGGCCCAAATTGTAACTTCCTTAACCTTACCTTCCATTCTACAGCCTCATCCCTCTACCTTGAGTAGGAAGCCAATTACCTCTCCCAAAATCCCACCACCTATTTTGGTTACACCTTCACAATTACTCTCTGATGTACCTTTTTTCACCATGCCAACAATACTTAAGCTACCCACTTTGTGATCTTTTACCTCTAACTCACCAACTTCCTTGCCTAAACTAAAGCTGTTGACCAAATGCACCACCCCACCCAAAATGAATACCACCAAACCTATTTCGAAGTAACCTCCTACCTCAACCACCTAAGCAAAGACCATTAAACATTTACCATATTTAATTGAGTCTTACTCAACCATTCTCCATAGGTTATTGTAAAATTCTTGTTTAGCCTTACCTCCTATCAAACCCTTTGACCATCTTACTTCCAAACCCATCTGGTATAATGACCAACACATGTGTTGTTATCATAGAACACCCAACCATGACATGGAGAACTACAAAGCTCTCTAAACTATCATCTACTAACTCTATGACAAGGATGATCTATTGAAAAATGAACCTCCTATGATCCCCATACCAATCCAACCACCAACCATACCTACCCAACACTCACCTACTCCTCCACTCTCACCTTAGAGTGAAGATGAGTATGACCAATCTACTACCTCAACCTCTCCTTCTCTCCATACTATCAATGTGGTCACAAGAGCATAGTAGAAGGATAATGGGAAGGCTAACATGTCCATTCCTTGGACATACCCCTCCTCTAACTCCCAACCATCTCCATATTTTACCAAACCCAAGGTGTCTATCTTAGGTGCCTCCTAATCTAACCCCTCAAAATCCATCAAGAGAGTTATCCTCAAACAACTTCATTAGACCTCAGAGAAGATGAGCTTATATGAGTTGATCTCTACCTCTCCCCATCATCACCAAGAACTAAAAGATCCTTTGTAATCCATTGAGGTCTAACCGAAGGAACCCCAACCTCTAGCTGCCTTATCAGTGCCCTTCAAATTTCTAACCTTGTTACCTTTAATGATTCAAAAATATCCTAAGGACCCAAATCCTCCTCTATTTATTATTGCCTACATTAACCAAACCTACATAAAATGGGTTATTATTGATGGGGGAGCTAGCATTAACATCAATCTCCTCTCACACCTACAACCAACTCAACTTGATAGACACTATCATGTCATAATGTTTGGCTATTATTTGTTTCTTCAATGATACCATGGCCACTACCTTGGGAACTATCATTCTTCATATCCATTTAGGACCCTACATGCTCCCCAAACTCTTTTATGTTGTATAAGGTGAATTTCAATACAACATCTTGTTAGGATGACCTTGGATTCACTCTATGGGTTATATTCCCTATACCCTCCACTATTTCATTAAGTTTGATCATGAAGGCAAAATCATCACCATACAAGCTGACCCAAGTCCTTTTTCAACATGTAACATGACCTATTACCCAAATGATGTCCTCATACCCCCATCCAACACACCCTTAGTAGTTAAATCCTAACCTTCAACCACCAAAGTGAATATCATACCTCCTTCCACCAATGAGGAATCAACTAGTTCCTCTATACCTTTACATCAAATCCCTACCATAGACCCCTTAGAATCCACATTCCATCACCTATCATAAGGGCATACCATCTTTTAGCACTTAACACTTTCCCTACTCCCCATGAGTATGAGCAACTTACCAGCTAACCAGGATATGACCCCAATGTCAGAACTATCATTACATTTAGACCTCCTGACCATTAGACTTGTTTTATCTATGGGGGACTCAAAAAATCCCTTGGTGCTTCTACCACCTCCCTTTCACCTTGACCATTCATCATCAGTTTCTCTTACCTAGATAAACTAAACTTCACCAAGTCATACCTTCATTAGTGTGCTTGAAAAGGCTTTGATCTTGGGCAATATGAGCATGGGCCACATGAATTGGTCACCATCAAAACTAGAAAACCACATGAGAATCATAAGCTTGGTTTTATCTTACTTAATAAGAAGAAATCCAAACAACCTACTGTTACCATTATTGAGGAAGATATCCCCTCCTCAATGACCTCATCTCTACTTGTGTGTGAGAATGCTGACATCATCCCACCTAACATTTTTTTATCAACATGATCAGCCTTGGACACTTGACTTATCAAAAGGAGGGAGAAATTGTAACCATCCCTTTAACCCACCTTGAGATGATAGGAGAAGACTTTCCTACCATTAACATTGTTCAATGCCAGGATGATTATTTTATTCTCACCTACCTTGGTGCCCTAGATTCTTCAATCTGCAATTCCTTCCTCCTGAGTCTTTGACCATGTTGAATGAATCCACCATGGATATCAATTTGGGTACTCCAGATAACCCCCATATTGTCAAAATCAGCCAATCATTGACCACTAAGGAATTTTGGGAATTCCCCTCTTTTCTCCAAGATCATAGCATAGCTTATGCTTGGTCTTACATTGATATGCCTAGAATTGAACCCACCATTATACCCATAACATAGTCACTCACCATGATGCCAAACCTATAAAATAGAAGATTCCATGCATGCATCCATGCATATCCCTTCTTATCAAAGAAGAGCTTCAATATCTTCTATTTTTTAACTTTATTCAACCCACTGGCTAACCCTAATGGGTTTCGAATGTCATACCTATCAATAAAGCCATAAGGGAACTACACATTTATGTGGAATTTTGTGACCTCAACCTTGCTTTCCCTAAATATGATTTCCCTCTACTAAGCATCAACTAACTTATTGACCTTACAATCAGCCATGAGATGTTATCTCTCATGTATAGGGTCTTAGGTTACAATCAGATCCCAATTACACTTGAAGATTAGCATAAAACCACCTTTACCACTCCTTGGGGAACCTTTAAATATAGATTCATGCCTTTCAGAATAAAAAACATTGATGTAACCTACCAATGTGCCATGACCTATATCTTCCATGACCTTATCCATAGGATTATTGAGGACTATGTGGATAACCTTCTTAAAAAATCCAAACTCTAAAAAGATCACTTAGACATTGTTAAGATCATCTTTGAGTGACTTATCCATTACCATGTTCAACTTAACCCCAAGACGTGAATTTTTGGGGTCTTATTAGGAAAGCTTCTTGGATTTATTATCTCCTTTTGTAGAATTGAGGTCAATCCCACTAAGATGAAAACCATCCTCAACATGCTTCTTCCTATCAACCTTAAGTAACTTCATAGATTGTAAGGAAATTTGTAATCATCTATCCTTTTATTCCCCACCTTTTAGATTGGTGCCAACCCTTCCACCACCTTTTGAAGAAGGGTGTCTCTTTTAAGTGGAATAACGATTGTTAGAAGGCCTTTTATTCACTCAAAAAGTACCTTTTGTCACCACTTCCTCCCAAGGATGACAAACCTTTCTACCTATATATCTCTGTCACTGACCATTGCCTAAGGGCAATGTTAGCTCACTAACATGAATAACACAAAGAGAAAGCCATCTATTACATTAGCCATACGCTTGTAGAGTATGAGACTCAATATACATATTCTGAGAAACTTTGCTTAGCTTTAGTCTTCATGGCTACCAAACTTTGCCACTACCTTCTTAACCATAAAACCTATGTCATTACCAACACCAACCCACTCAAGTACATGCAATCCAAGCCATACCAAAAGTAGTGTATGGCCAAGTGGATCATGCTCTTAATAGAGTTTGACCTTGAATTCCTTCAACAAAATTCAATTAAAGGGTAAGTCATTACCGACCATTTAATTGAAGTAACTATATCAGACAACCAACTTCCTCTTGAGTTCCCTGATGATTCCATCATGGCCCTCTCTCAAGTGGAATTCACCTATCAAGTCACCATGTTCTTCAATGGATCAAAGTGTCAACGTGGTGGGGGAGTAGGTATCATCCTTATCCCCTTTGATAGTAAACCTTTCCCTTTGTCCTTCAAGCTTGATTTTGAATGTACCAATAATATGTCTAAGTATAAAGCCATAGTGATAGGCCTTCAAACTACCTGAGCCCTAGGAGTCAAAATAATTAACGTCTTTGATGACTCTCAACTCATGGTTAATCAAATCAATGGCTCCTACTAGTGTAAAAATGATGTTCTACAATAGTACAAACAATTAGTTAATGAAATCCTAGTATCATTTGAATACTATCACATCTAGCCAACCCCACAATCTACCAACAAGTTTGTCAACACCATGGCTTCCCTTGCCTCTCATATCCTATATTCACCCTCAAACTCTAAGATATATATCATTATCCATAGGTGTACCCAACCATCTTATGTCAAACTAGATTTTCCCACCATTTTAAATGTGGAGGAAACCCAACCTAACCATTTTTAGCCTCTCTAGGAATGCTCAAAGAGAATTTATCTAGAGTACCTCTCACTATACCATTATGGGAGGAATCCTCTATAAGAATGGCTTTAATGGCCTCCTCTTCCATTGCTATGCAATCAAAAATCCTGTCACTCTATCAAGGAAACACATAACATCTATGGTAGTCACTTTAGTGACCTCATTGTAGCTAAACATATCCTTTGCCTCAGCTATTACTGGCCTACCCTTAACCAAGATTATTGTGATTATGTGAAAAAGTGTGTCAAATGTCAACAAAATTCTAACTTACATCATGCACCTAGCCATAGATTTCAAGTTTCTACTGGTTTTTAGCCCTTCTCACAATGGGTTCTAGACCTCATTGGTGAAATTAATCCCCATTCATTATAGTGACACCATTCTATCATTACCATGATCGAGTGTTTTACCAAGTGGGTAGAGGATATTCCTCTAGTCTCAACCAAAGTGGAAAAAAATGTTGACTTTATTAACCATCACATCATCTACTGCTTCAGTGTTCTTCATAATATTATCACTGACATGGTAAATCCTTTAAGAATAAGAAAGTCCAGGGTTTGTGTGATGACTTTGGCATTAAGTTAAGCTTCTCATTGCCCTATCACCCTCAAGAAAATAGATAGACATAAGCCTCTAACAAAAATATTAATAACATGATAACTAAAATGGTCAATGCATCTGGTTAGGATTGGCAGCTGCACATTCTCTTTGCCTTATGGGCATATCATACTAGAATTAAAACCCCTACAACTACCACCTAATTTTCCCTTGTGTTTGGAGCAAAGGCTATCTTACCTCTTGAAGTCCAAATCCCCTCTCTTCACATATCTTTACAAGAGCTTATTTTAGAGGATAATTATCATCAACACCATTTAACCTAGCTTGAGCTATTTGCTGAGCATCATTTAGTACCCCTTACCCATCTCTATGTTTATCAATAATGCATCAAGCATGCCTATAAAAAACACCTTAAAGTGCAAGAATTCAATATCAGAGATCTTATCTTAAAGGAAAACCAACATGTCACTAGTATGTAAAAAATAAGTGGGGTAAGTTTGCTTTCAATTGGCTTGGACCTTATATCATAACCCATAAGTATG
>JARHVA010000288.1:3452500-3470000 GCA_037957365.1 Torreya grandis | reverse complement strand
GTATATCAAATAGACATAGAGTGGAAGTTGAGTGATCTTATGATCATCCTTGGGTAGAATAGTCATCTCCCTAATTGTAAATGTTAAGGTATTCATAGCAAGATACCATCTCTCAGTGAGTGCTATGACCATGGACATATCTCAAAGCACATGCTGATAGTGCCTCATCACTCCTAACCCCACCTCATCCATCTAGGCCCAGTCGGTTGGGGTCATCCCATATTGAATCTATGAGAAGATACATGGCATGTAGTTATGCATTTGTATCATCTCCCTAGCCTACACCATGTCATAAACATGACTTAGTCCCCTATGCCAATATCATCTACCCAAACACAATCGATCTATTTCTTTAACCAACCTATCTATCATACTTCCTACCTACTAAAATTACCCTTTGGACCTATATCACCAACATATGCATAACACCCAAGCTTCCCACTTATCCTAAATTTTTAAATCACTTAGAAAAAGGCTTCCCTACCCTATTTTACCATTGACAGTTATGGTGATCACCAGTGATTGGCGACCCATATTTTTTAGGGTTTCAACTGTCAATGGTCAAACTTGACCATTGATGATCACTATGAGCATTCTATGGATAAAACACCCAAACTCTAATCACCATAAAACTTGCCCAAACACTAGCTAAACTAACTTAATTCACTAGCCTACACCCTTAACCACCCTAAGTTAATAACCCACCTTTTAAATTCCTCATTTTACCCATAATTTTACCTAAACCCACCAAAAATTATACGTAGGGCATACCAGATCAAAACCACCCATTTAACCTACCTTGACCCCCTAACCCAAATCAAATGCATATAATCTAACTAAGATATCAATTTAAAACACCCCTACCTCATTTCATGACCTCCATTATGGAGTTAACCATAGGCCTGCTCATCCTCATCTATGCTCGTGAGCTCCCTACATCCTGGTTGGTCCTCTCAATCTACCCTCCACCTTAGCAGTCAATCTCACCCTCAATAATCAACCTTAGCAAATTCCTTCACCATAACCAAAAAATTCACCCAATTCTCCAAGTCAACACCAACAAAATTTAAAATGAGAGAAAATGACTTTCACTTTTACTTTCACCCACTGGGTTTTTAGGGTTTTACCCTGACCATTAATGGTTGCCCTTGGGGCACTTGATCGTTGATGGTCAGCTCACCCCACTTTTTTAGCTCTTACCTTTTGCCAAAACCTTTTTAGAATAACTAACCCATTTTATCCACCCATGGAGACTACTTCTCCACCCACCCCAACCACCTCATCACCTCATCGTTGGTCCATTTTAGCCTAATTAACACACATTTTGTGACACTTTTTGCCTAGTTTTTTTTATCATAGTGATAATATTACCATGTTAACCCTTTTAAATTTATGCCACCTCATGCTTACCTAACCCACTTATGTCTTTTTATCATCACTTCCTACCTTAGATACCCCTGACACTTGACCCATTTATGTTTTCACTAAGAGCACTTCCTGCCTTCGATATCCACTAAAACACTAACCTTGTCTAGGAGACTAATAGGTGTACCCAACTACCATGCATAATTATAGTCACATGATACACTAGTCACTTGTATTTCTAGTGCTAACCTTTATTTTTACTAATTATGGCAACCTTGTATTTACACGATCTTGGTTATCACACTTTTTTATCACACTTTATACATCTATTTATGCTTGAGTGCCCAACCTATCATCCAACTTAATCATCACCTTCACCAACCATGTCAAACCCACACCTAATTTTGATTTACCTCATTTCCCCTTGGTTTGAGGGGGAACACCTCCTCCCATACATGGGGAAATCACTAGACCTTTGACCAACATCAGTTTTTGCTTTACATCTAGTTGATTCTAGGCTACATAATAAAAAAGGGTAAAACGTAGACACCCAAAATTTTCACACTACAACTCTGAGTGTTAAAATACTTGTTGACCATCTTAGGACTCCTTTGGGACCAATTTAACCTTCCAAACCCTAAAAAAGCTTACCCATAACTAGTTTAGCTAAACTAACCTAACCTAACCTTTTACCCCTTTTTACCTCTTACCTCGACCATTGATGGTTAGGTTGACCATTGACGGTCACCCTCATCATCAACAGTTAGGGTCTACCTCTTTAACCAAGAGCATGAAAACTACTCACTTTGATTTTCTACATATAATTTGTCTAAATCCTATTTCAAACCATTGTATGCATGATTTATAATTAGATAGCCTAGTTGAACCTTCACTCCCACCTCTTGCTTGTGCCTATAAGAATGGAGGAGCCTGAAGGTCAGATTCATCTACAATTTTTATCAAGATCTTGTGCATATAAGAGTTTCTTTCTTATAGGTCAATCATCATAAACAATCCAACAATCGAACTACCATGTCAAAGAGTCAATTTGTCGATGCTTCTCCACTAAGTTCTTAGGTATCATTACTCTATCAAAATCAAGCTAGATTTCACCAATAGGTCAACTGCCTTAACCATCCACCAAATAAAATTTTGGTAAGATAAGTACTTATTTCTCAGTATTCATTTACTCTATTTCTATTTTGAAATCAACCCAGGTCTTACCTATCTCTTGAAATCCATATTTTGGATCTCGTCAATCAACATTTTTACCAACCTAGATCTAGACATAGTAACCATCGATGATTGACTCAATAATTGATGGTTTATCTAACTAATGATGGTCAACTTGAATATTGATGATCACCTTAACCACTGATAGTCATCTCAACCATTGATGGTCATTGTGGTAGTGAAAACTAGCAAACTAATTTCATGTACCTACACCCAATTAAGCCTAATTTTCTATGTTCTTGCCTGTTTATAGACCCTTGTCTAAATTTTTTAAGTAGATCCCAACCCTCTAATAATAGTATTAATTATTTCATCACTAATTTAATCATTTCTAGTATATTTATTAGCAAGCATTCTTGTGTTTAATTTTAGTACCTTCTTTTCTATTTTATAAGATTAATTATTTAATATGTGTGGATTGATAGCCTCTGAAGAAGCTCTCATTTATTGGATCTAGCTATCACTAGGCAATAAACTCAAATATCTATCTAAAAATAAGTTTGTTTTAGTGATTTCTTATCTCTAGGTCATCCTCCCAAGCCAAAGAGGAGCTCTTCACAATCTTTTGATTTCAACATGTGTATAATCAAATAGGTTTTTCAGCCATACCCATACTTAGTTTCTTGTTTTCCTTATTTATAATAATAAGTAGATATTAACTGAAATAACTAGGTTAATGGCCTTTGATCATTCCTATTTGAGAGATAAAGTACCCATTCCAGACTCAAGCAAAGCCTTCCTCATATGATAAAATTATATTTTTTAGGGTAACTTCAAACATGCATAAAATGGAAACTATAAGTCATTTAAAAAAATATAAATACCTCTCATGTGCATGTTGAATCCCTATAATATAATCCTAATACACACCGATGGGACCTTGGATATGAATCCATGGCACACAATATAGTAATTAGTATTGAAATGTAACTTTTTTGTAGTGACGAGACAAGTTCTTATCCTCCAACTAAATTTTTTACCTCTAGGACCACAACATATAAATACATCACTTAGAACACATATAAATAGGAAAATTATGACCTCCAAATCCACCTAGATGCATATTTTCACAACTGTTCAGGAGTTTGGAAACACTAATAATAAATCTAGTCAAAGTTAAAGTGACAATTCAATATCTCCACCTTCGGTGATGTTTGGATAAAAAATAACACCAAAAATACATCTAGAGTGGTGGATAACATCTAATAATAGGTTATTTTCCTCTAATCATGCTTGGTTGAGAGATGAAGTACCCATTCTAGCCTCAAGAATGCCCTTCCCAATAAGAGACAAATTACTATTTTTTAGGTTAACTTAAGACAAACAAAACATAAACTATAAGTCATTTACACAAAATGAAATAACCCTTAATTTAATTTCAAATCCCTCTAATTTCATCCTAAAGTATGTTGATTTAACCTTAGAGATGAATTCATGGCATACACTACAATAATCAGTCTTGAAATGTAATTTTTTTAGTGAAGAGACAAATTCTTGTCCTTCAACTAATATTACCACCTCCAAGATCACCAAATGTGAATACATCACCTATAACACTTATAGATAGGTAAATTACATGTGATCCAAATACCAAAATCTCCAAATCCACTCTAATGCATGTTTTTACAACTATTTAGGAGCTTGTAAAAACTGATAAATAATATTGTCAAAGTTGAAGTGACAATTTGAGATATCCACATTTGATGATTTATGGATGGAAAATATAAATCAAAATGCATACAAGGTAGTGGGTAATGTCTAAGACTAGGTTATTATCCTTTGATCATTTCTGATCGAGAGATTAAGTACCCATTCCCACCTTAAGAATTCCCTTCCCATTAAGATAAAATTATAATTTTTAGGGTAACTTTAGATGCACATAAAATGGAAACTATAAGTTATTTTTAAAAATATAAATACCCATCATGTGTATGTAAAATATATCTAATATAATCCTAGATCATGTTGATGTAACCTTATAAAAGAATATGTGGCACACACTATAGTAATTAATTTTGAAATGTAATGTTTTTGTAGTGATGAGACAAGTTCTTGTCCTCCAAGTAAAATTTGTACCTATAAGACCTCCATGTATAAATACATAAATTATCACACATATGAATAGGTAAATGACATGGTCACTGAATACCATGACCTCCAAATCCACCTGGATGTATGTTTTCACAACTATTTAGGAGCTTAGAAACACTGATAATAAATCTTATCAAATTTAAAGTGACAGTTCAATATCTCCACCTCCAATGATTCTTGGATATAAAATATCACCAAAAATACATCCAGAGCGGTGGATAACATCTAGGAATAAGTTATTTTCCTTTTATCATGCTTGGTTGAGAGATAAAGTACCCATTCTAGCCTCAATAATGCCCTTCCCAATAAAAGAAAATTTATAATTTTTAGGTTAACTTAAGATGTGAAAAATAGAAATAAGTCATATACACAAACTAAAAGAATCCTTACATGCATGTTTAATCCATCCAATTTCACCCTAGAGTATGTTGATGTAACCTTGGAGATGAATCCATGACACACACTATAGTAATCAGTCCTAAAATACAACTTTTTTGTAGTAATGATACAAGTTCTTATCCTCTAATTAACATTTCCACCTCCAGGACCTCCACATTCAAATCCATAACTTAGAACACACACACACACACACACACATAGGTAAATTACATGTGATCTAAATACCAAAACATTCAAATCCACTCGAATGCATGTTTTTACAAGTATTCATGAGCTTGGAAACATTGATAAAAAATATTATCAAAGTTGAAGTAGTAGTTTGAGATCTCCACCTTCGGTGCTTCATGGATGGAGATTATAATTGCCAACACACCTGAGGTGGTGGATAATGTCTAGGGCTAGGCTTTTTGCCTCTAATCATGTTTGGTTAAGAGATGAAGTACCCAATCTAGACTCAAGAATGCCCTTCCCATTAAGATAAAATTACAAATTTTTAGGGTAATTTTAGACACGTGTAAAAAAATTCATCAATCAATTTCATGAAATGAAAGAACCTTCATATGCATATCAAATCCCTCTAATTTCACCCTAAATAAATTCAACGAAACCTTGTAGATGAATATGTGGCACATGCTATAGTAATTAGTCTTGAAATGTAACTTTTTTTGTAGTGAAGAAACAAGTTTTCATTCTCTAATAGACATTTCTACCTATGGGATCTAAACATGAAAATCCATCACTTTGAAAATGTCGAGATAGGTAAATGACACATGCTTCAAAGAACATGACATATAAATCCACCTGACTACATTTTTTCACAATTGTTTAGGAGCTTAGAAACACTAAGAACAAATATTGTCAAAGTTGAAGTGATAGTTTGACATCTCTACCTTTGGTACTTTGTGGCTAAAAACTGGCACTGTCAACACATTTAGGGTGGCAGATAATGCCCAATACTAAGTTTTTGGCCTTAGGTCATGCCATGTTGAGAGATAAAGCACCCATTCTAGCCTCAATAATATCTTTTATATAATAATAAATTAATTTTATTAAGCATCTCTTAGCTTCAAGAATATGAAATTGTTTATTAACAATGCCAATTGTGTTAAGGTGGAGGCTTATTTGGCACCACTAACCTATAAAAAAAATCATTAGTAAGTAATTAAAAATTAAATTTATATGTACTACCTACAAAATTAAAAA
Organism: Torreya grandis; assembly: GCA_037957365.1. Lineage (NCBI taxonomy): Eukaryota > Viridiplantae > Streptophyta > Pinopsida > Cupressales > Taxaceae > Torreya > Torreya grandis. The sequence continues at coordinate 3,463,709 of JARHVA010000288.1, read as the reverse complement.
AATGGTAAAATTAAATACATCTACATTTGAGAACTCAACATACCTTAGAATTTCAATCCAATGAACCACTAGGATCTGCTCTAATATGGATAGTAGCAAATATATCTTAATGGTCTAACTCATGAACTTTCCATAGATTATTATTTAATGGCCTCCCATAATATTTAACCAATTGAACATTTGTTGTAAGAATCAAATTTAAATAGTGTGATATCTTCCTATGTGTTTTATAGTCTTCAAACAACCATACATATGAATTTTTGATAGGATATCATCGAAGCCAAGTTCTAGTGACTACCAAAAATCTAGTGGGATGGTTAATGTTTTCGCCATATATGGGGAATTAATTTTATTTTTTTCCTACACACACTAAAATAAGTAGTAATATATTACCTCTTTATTACCCTCATCAACAATAACTATAAAAACATGCCATGTATCACATAAAATAAAATTTAATGATGATATCAAGATAGACAATGAAAATAAATATTACATAATGATTAATCTTATACTTGGTTTCATTAGATTAGATACATGGTAAAAGTCATGTGATGATGTCATATATATAGTTTTTAATTTTATTATAACTTAATATGTGTTGATTGGAATTAGAGGTCTACAACTCCATTCATCCACCCACTCTTATGACTCACATTAATTCCAAACAAAGTACATGTATGTAGAATAGAAGCATGCCAAGTTTCTCTTATGAATAGTCCAAGAACATGCTTTTGAGATATGAAATGAGTGGAGCTCACTTGATCCCATTATGATCATACAATCCTCATACTTTACCAATTATTCTTACTGCATCAACCATAAATATCTACGAACACTAGAATTTTCTTATGCACCATGTCCCATTTTCTTGTTACATCATTCAACAATGGTTTTTACATCGATAAAAATAGTTCCATATTCAAACTTTAACTCCTCTCTTGTAATGGATCTTTTTACATATGATCCAACACCATCATGCTCCCCTTTTCTTTGGCTAGCCTTAGTGAAACTCCAAATATCTTCTATCAATGTTAATGTGCATCATGCTCAACTAGTAAAACATCCATGAATTCTTGAATTATAATTTATAATTGTCTAACCAAATTTAATTTTTATTGAAAGTAATGTTCCTCTCAAACAACTTTCCATAGAATATCTCAAAACAAACTTGCACATACTTTGTATAATGTTATTGATCATCACTAACATAGAAATGATACTTTCTTAATATTTTTTGATCTTTCTTTGTACTATCAGGTGAATTAATAAATTTTATATGCATGAATATGGTAACCAATACTAAGTTATAATACCATGACAAAACTTCCATTTTTTATTTGAATGTGTAATTATAAACAAAGTTGACTACTAAAACAATAGATCCAATTAGGACTGTGTTATTGTGTAACTTGAAATATTCATCCAAAAATATATCTCAGTGTGTGTACCTTACATACTCATAAATAATTTACTCCCTAAATTTGACCATAAATTATTAAAGAGGCATTTATTTTGTAACAGACTCACACCTTTTAGATTCTTTGGCATCATTTACTTGATATGTCACATATTTATATTAGCTAAAACTAACTAATTATTGTCCAATTGTACTTGTAATCTTCTCATGGATACAATTTTTTAATTTTAAAAATCCCCCACAAATGTTACAATTTCAATCCAAACATGTTTTGTTATTAAAAAAACTATCCATTTGGAATTTCACAAAAATGTTTAGAATAAACTCTCTTGTTGATTTTGGCATAACTTCCATATGACACTCCTAAAAAATGATGTCATTATGCAAATTAGAACATATATGGTGAAATTTTTTATAGTGCATTAAAAATTCAACATGTTTGCTATAACAAAAATGGTGCATGTGTGATGTATTTTTACATAAAAGGGTTTGGCCATCTCAAAATATTTTTGAATGATAAAAAATTGTGGATGTTTCTGTAAAAAATTAGAGTAATATTATGATTGGATCATTTCTAATAAATGTTTTAGATGTGTTTTATGGTTATGAAAACCAAATCTTGTTTTCACTACATATCTTGAGTTGGGTGAAAGTCTTGTATTATTTTTCTAAAATTGTGTAAGTAAATCTTTGAGAACATCGGCTATAGTCTTGTGGTTTCATGGAAGTCTACTAGAGAATGACGAAATATCATCGGCATTGGCACCATTAATTCTTTTACATATTCCAATTGCTTTCATTATTATTTTTTCTATTTATGCTATGTTTGACTAGTTTTTGAAATCAAGCTTTTTATCCCTGTTTGACCACTTAATGCACAAATTGTAATCATACGTTGAGAAACATTACAATATTTGTTGCATGTTTTCATGCCTATAATATTAAATGCGTCATGTATATTTTAAAAAATTTATTTGTTTTCACCATCTATGTTAGATGTTCTTAGTCATAAGGTGTACATTGTAGGTCTCATCTTAATCAATGTCATCAATGAAACAAATAATTGACATTTTTTACTATCAAATTCTATTTTTTCAAATAAATTATCCCAAATTATTTCATCTAGTCTTCTTGAATGGTGACGATACTTTTTCTATGCATTCGTTTCAAAAAACATTCATCAACTTCAATTAATTACTTGCCTTTTCTATGCACAATCCTTAGAGGTGTTATTAATGGTGGAATTTGTTGAGAGGGTGTTTCCTTATTGTTATGTTCACTACTAGTTTTTTCATTATTAATTTCATTGTTTAGTGTTTCCATAGGATTTTATTCATTATTACTTTGATCATTTTATGATTCCATGTAAATGTAAATGTATTCATTATTACAAAATCAAAAAAGTCATACTTTGAATGTGGACATGCAACATAATTTGGAATTATAGGTAAGAATTCATCATCACTATTCAGTTCATCATTATCATTATCAATTTAATCATTTTCTATGACATTTGGTTCATTAGGGATAATGTTTGTACATTAGCTTGAGCAAAATGATTTTATTCATACCTTTTGTTTTTATATTAATAATTTTTATTGCTCTAGTATTTTGTGATTTAACTTCTTCCTCTTCTTTGAAAAACATCCATCATCCATAATTAGATAAACTTTAAATGTGTAAAATAAAATAACTTTATAGATTTTGAAGATGGGGTCCAAAAAAATAGCTTGATAACTTTTGTCCTTGACATGTAGGTTGTAGAATGACGTAGAGAATGTAAGTGGGGACACAATTATGATTGAGGTTAAAAATATTTCTTGAAATAAGAGTTTTTGTTTATTGTGATCATAACACTTACATGTTATCTTTACAGTGTTGTATATCATATAACTATGTCATTAAAATATTATGTGATGTAATTGCCTCTTGATTGATGTCCAAATCACATCATATACAACTAGAATTAGGTTTAATTAGACCCAATTAACATCATTTACTTGTATTTAGGTTCAAGGGGTTCAAATTACACCCAATTTCCTCTATGATTGCATTTGTGAAAAAATGGGGCTGATTGATCCTCATATCACATTATATAGTTGAAATAGGTTGAAAGGGCTCTAATCGACCTAATTTTCCTTCATGATTAAATTGGTGGAATATTTGAATTAGTGTGTTATGATAGTGGGGTCAATTAGCCCCAAAATAATATCCTATATAGTTAAAATTATGTTCATGAGGAATAATTTGGCCTAAATCACATCCTTAATTGTACCAATTGACTAATTAGATATTTCATATGACAAAATTGGAGATAATTTGGCCCTAAATCATGACCTAATATTTTAGTTCAATTCAAGGGGCTTAAATTATCCCTAATTTCATTCATGATTGAATTTATGAACTATTTGATATAGGGTGTTATGAGAGTGGGGTTGATTAACCCCTAAATTACATTCTATATAGTCAAAATTAGGTTCACAGGGTTTAATTTCATCCAACATGCCTCACTAATTATGACAATTAACTAATTCGGTCAACATGTAAAAAAACATGAGCTAATTTATCCCCAAATCACATCCCAGACTCATAATTATGTTTAAGGGGTTAAAATTAGCCTCTTTACCTTTATGTTTATATTTATGATAAAATTAGGGTTGATTAAGCCATATGTTACATCTTATACAATCAATTTAGCCATAAATTAGGTTTATGGGGCTCAATTTGGCCTAAATCATGTCCTTAACTATACCAATTAACTAATTAGATCAATTCATGATGGAATCAAAGCTAATTTAGCTCCAATCATGTCATACTCTTGTAGTTAGGTTGAAGAGACTCGAATTGGCCCTAATTTCCTTTGTGATTGAATTAGTGGACTATTTCATTTATTTTTTTATGATATTGGGGTTGATTGACCCCTAAATTATAACTTATATAGTCATAATTAGGTTCACATGGTTTAATTTCATCTAACTTGCATCATTAATTACCTTAATATGTAAGGGAATATGAGCTAATTTTTAGCCCCAAATCACATCCTAGAAATGTAGTTAAGTTCAATGGGTTTGAATTGGCCCTAATTACTTTCATGTTTATATTTTTGATAAAATTAGGGTTAGGGGTTTAAGGTTGCGACAATCAACTAATTGGGTTAATATGTCAAGAAATATGAGCTAATTTAGCCTCAAATCATATTTTATACTCTTAGTTAGGTTCAACAGGTTCAAATTAAGCCTAATTACATTCATGTTTGAATTTATGATAAAATTGGGGTTGATTAAGCCATGTTTTGCATCCTATATAATTGATTGAGCCATAAATTACATTAACAAGGATTAATTTGGCCCAAATAACATATCTAATTGCACCAATTGACTAATTGGATCAAATCATAATATAATTATTGTTAATTTAGCTCCAAATCATGTCCTACTCTTGCACTTAGGTTGAAGGGGTTCAAATTAGTCTCCAATTATTCATTAATTAAATAAATCAACTATTTGGTTCATTATATGATGACATTATGGGCAATTTCACTATAAATCACATCATATACCATTGAAAATAGATTCATGAGGATCATTTTTTTTGAAATAATGATATTGATTATACTATTTGACTAATTATCTCAATCTATGATGAAATTAAATCCAATCGATCCTTAAATCACATTGTATAGTCATAATTAGGTTCAAGGGGATCATATTGACCCTAATTGCCTTTACAATTTAACCAATAGACTATTTAATTCATTATATGATGACATTGGAGTTTATTGAGCCCAAAACCACATATTATACATGTCAAACTTACATCTTTCATTAAACTAAATGATTACTTACTTCATTCTCTAATGAAATTAGAGTAGATTAAGCCCCAAATCACATTTTATAGTCACAATTAGGTTGAAGGGGCTCAAATTAGCCTTAATTGCCTTTGAATTCAACCAATGGAATATTTGGTTTATTTTATTATGACATTGGGGTTGACAACCCCAAATTACATCTTTATAGTCAAAATTAGGTTCATTAGTCTCAATTTCACTCAAATTACATCATTGATTACACTAATTTACTCAATATGTTAGGAAATGTAAGCTAATTTATCCTCAAATCACATCATATACACAATTACATCGAAGGGGTTAAAATTGTCCTATATTACCCCCACCATTAAAATCATTGACCATTTCATTCATTTTATAATGAAGCTAGGCTTGGTTGAACCCTAAATCATATTCTATATAGTCAAAATTATGATCACGTAGGAAAACTCACAAAAAAATGCATCACTATATCCATTATGTCATTTTTGTGGTAATGTATATATTGACACACTCCACTTTAAAATAAAAATATAAAAATTATAAATTTGAATATATTAATTGTTAAATATAAACATGTATACATAGACTCATTTTTTCTATGTCATTGTAACGCGTAAACACTATAACATGTATGCATTATTTCATATTCACGTTATTACATATACATGCTATGGTATGTTAGAATTCAAAAACCATGCTTTTTGGCTCATAAATGGCTTGGGTTCCTGAGCCAAAGGCTTAGACTTGTATACATAGCTGAAACTGAGATTTTTGATAGAAAATAAGAAAATTCAACTTCCATCATAAAAAACACTATGAATTTAAATGAGACAATTCATAAAATTATTAATAAGATCATGAACACACTCTTCTCTTTCCAGATATATGATTTTTTAAAATTTTGGGATATTTTAAACTTTACATTTATGTTGATTTCTAACTATAGGTTTTTTAGGACACTACATGCCATAAATATACATGCCTATATATGTTTATGTATTTTATTATTGTTGATCTAAATATAAAAAAATTTATATGGTCACAAACTAAGCCTAATTATACATGCATTTAATTTTTCTTTGAGGTAGTTGTGGGGCACACGGTTGGTTATCCATTTTTTGTTTGTTTTCAACATCTATTTACTTGTAAATTTATTTTAAAAAAATTATTCATTAATTTTTTTTTAAAATACGGGTCACAAACTAGATAATCTTATCTAAATTTTTACCAAAGGGTTTCAAACAATATTAAATGATGCTAGAAAATGAGGGATTGCATGATCGACTATCTACTATGTTTTCCTTAAAAAATACTTCTTAAAATTTTAGATGTTAGACCTGCTTATACTTAACTATTTAAAAAAAAAAGTGTTTTGGAATCTAGACTCAAAATTATATAATTCATGTTCTTATATTATCTTAAAATTTTGAGTGTAGTCATCTCAAATAATCTATATAAGTTGATATTTCTCAATTTTCATAAAAAACATGTCTATGGGTAGACCCCTTTTTATCACCCAACTTTTTGCACTTACCTAAAGAAGATAAATTCTAAAGAGATTATTGCAGCCCCATATTCTTCAAGTCCTTTTAATTCCATGGTCACTACCATTTCTAAGTCTGGAAAATTTGAACCTTTCTAAATTCATATTTTCCTCAAAGGTTGTAAAGTGAATAATTGTATCAATAATACTAAAGCATCTAACAACATAATGCCAACCAAACTTGCTCATGGATTAGGTTTGAATTAAAATAGAACCTTCAGTTGCTATCACTCAATCTAAGGAAAATAAACATCTTTATCGATAAAATCAAATATGCTCACATTGTTTTGGCCTCTTTCCCTCAAAAGAGAATCAAAGCGATCATCTTGATGGCAAATATTCTGGCTACATATTGCATCCTACCAGGGAGAAGTTTTTACAAAAAATTAAGTGGTGAGATTCAATTGGACTTATCTCATGCCATGATTATAATTAAAGGGGAAAAATATCATTTATAACCTGAACTAAAAATTAAGTACATAGTGTAAAATGTAGAGTATCCAAGAGTTAATATTTTATTTGAAGATGTAAGAATAAATAACTAAATGATAATGTCAAAAGATGATTTGAATATGCCCTTAGTGATAGAAAAAAATACCAATGAAATTTAGATTCTTGAGTCTGATGGTAGTTTCTCTTCAAATGGTGTAGGGGTAGGAGTTTTTGTTGTGTCTCTAAGTAAGGAAGTCTTTCCCTTCTCATATCAATTATAGTTTGAATATACTAACAATACTATCGAATATGAAACTCCACTTCTTGGATTAAAAATTAGTGAAAAAATAAGAATAAAAAATATAAAAGTACAAGGGGATGTATATTTTTTTGTAAATCACATTAAATGTCAATATAAAGTGAATAACGATCATCTAAAGCATTATCCTGATAAGGTGTGGGATAACATAGAAACATTTTGAGCTTTTTCCATAACAAATATCCCTAGAGAAAATAATTAAAAAGTTGATGTGCTTGTTGTGTCCACTTATTTCTTGATTCCTTATCTTGACATAAATGAAGATAAATACACTATTGAATTAGTGTATTAACCTAATGTGCTAGATAATTTCAAAAATTGGAGGGTATTTAATAATGATCAACAAATTATTGCTTTCCTTGAAAAAGAAATATATTTAGAAATCTCTATTTTGAGGGAAGTGATTTATCATATAAAGAATCTTTAATATAGACTAAGAAATAAATAATTACTAAAGAAAAAAATAAAGGAAGTGTGATTAAACTAAAAGTAAATAAAATTCCTAAAGGTTTAGTTTCTTTATAATATTTTTTGATAAGCACGATAAGTTTATTAAAAATAAAATGTAGACTTTTTTTTCTCAACTCAATTGACTACAAAATATTGAATATTGGATCTAAAGAGAAACCAAGGATGGTGAACATTGGTAAATGTTATTTGATCAAAGAGATAATAAGGTTTTATTCACTTCTTCAATAATACATTGATATTTTCACTTGTTCATATATTTATCTCAAATAGAGATGCAACATATAATTCCACTCACACTTGATGTAAAACCATTTAAATAGAGACAAAGACAGTATAACCCAAAGATAGTTGGGACCATCTTTGAGTAAGTTAAAAAGAAATTGAATGCTCAAATCATTTTTACCATTCATTATTCAACATGGATTATAGTGCAATTATACAAAAAGAGTTGAGAGATAAGAATATGCATTGATTTTAGGAACCTAATTTAGGAATCCATAAAAGATAACTATCCATTGCCTATTTGTGATCAAATGATTTAAGTAGTTATAGGTTCTGAGATGCTTTCTATGTTGGATATATTTTTAAGATATAATTATATTGATGTAGCTAGGGAAGATCAACATAAAACTGACTTTGCCATCCTCAAAACACTTTTACGTATTGAACAATGACTTTTGGCCTCATCAATATAGGTCAACAATTCTAAAGAGTAATGGATATTATTTTCATTAATCTGAAGAACAAGATAATTGTGTTCTACTTGGATGATTTGATAGTGTCTTATAAAGAAAAGAAGACCATTATGAACATTTATAAAGTGTATTTGAGAAATGTTAGTTTCACAGTATTTCCTTCAATTCTAAGAAATTCATCTTCATCATAAATTAAGGTAAGTTACTTGGGCATAATATTTCAAAAAAAAATATCAAGATTGATCTAGAAAGATTGAAGTAATTAAAAAATTATCTTTGACAACAAGCAAGCTTGGAGTTCATTTCCTCTTTAGCAAAGTAATCTTTTTAAGAAGGTTCATGCATAATTTTTTAGATCTCAAAAGACACATTAATGATATGATGAAAATTAAGCCTTATTTAAATGGAATAATGAAGGAAAATATGATTTTTAAAAGATAAAGAGTGAAATTGCTTGCACACCTACTTTGGTATGCCTAGATTTTAAAAAAGGCATTATTATTATTATTATTATTATTTTTCACACTCTTCAACCATTTTAATTTAGAATAATGATGAAGGAATTAAGTCACAAATTTCATTTATGAATTTTGGTCTCAAATAATATGAACACAAATAATATTCTATTGAGAAACATGCACATGCAAATTTTGTTATGGGTATGGTATTTACTTGTCTCATTCTTTGAACTATTATCCATAAGGAAATGGTCAAGCCAATTTAAGCAATAATAATATTGTAATTATAATCCACAAGCTTATGGATGAAAATTAGATAAACTTTCACATGAACTTGTATGATGCATTATGGGCAGATCACATTACTCTTAAAAGTGCCATTATAATGTCTCCATTTTAGTTGTTGTATGGAACAAGTGTTGTAATACCTATAACACTTGAAATTTTCATGTTGTAATTAGAAATAAAAATTTAAAATAATTTTTTTGAGAAGTCATTGGATTAAATAACTTTTTATTTAAACAAGCTTGAAGAGGAAAGGGTACAGGTTGTGAATAAAATTATATAACATAACTATCAAGTCAAAAAATTGTTTGAAAAAATAGAAAGGAAAAGGGATTACCAAATTGGATATATTTTAATCTTATGGGACAAAATAAAAGAACATAAAGGAAGCCATGGTAGGTTTGATTCATTGTGTATGGGTCCATTACAGATTAGGAATTTTTGCGGTGATAACACATTCTACGCTAGAAAATATTTAAATCACTATTTCAAGTGAAATTAGGTTTTCCATTACATGTAAATAGGTGAATTTAGGATTTTTTGTGTTTCCCTCTCCTTATTTATTTTTTGTTTCCATTTTTTGGTTGTGTTGTCTTGTTTGTTTCCTATTTTCCTATTCCCCTTTGTCTCTTGTTTGTTCCCTATTTGTCTTTGTCAAAATAGTATTTTGTTAAAATATATTTATCAAGGTAATTTATAGTACTAAAGATTAATTTATTTCCTAATGGATAAAATACTTGTTTACAAAACTAGAGTCTAGAGTTCTCCTTTTTACCTTGCAGTTCAAATTTCCCATTCAGAGCCAGTTGTTGTCACAAAGAATTGAAACTTCAAGATATCTTAATTTTTTCACTATCTTAATTACCAAGTTGAAAAATCCAAGTATAATATTAAACACTAATGAAAATTTTCCCTGTCATGTACCCCATCAAGATTTTCCTAAGTATTTTTTATAAACTTTCAAAGTTCAAAATAATATAATTTAATCAGGTATTTTTTCCCAAATAGGTTTAAGTGTTTCAAAATAAATTTTCATAATGTTAATTAGAATTTAAAGTTATATTTGGTCCTATTATTTTTCTAATTTTTTTTGGAATGCTAATTATACTTTAGATTTTGATTAGGTCTATGAATCTCTAAGTACTGTACTGCAATATTAATCAATTTTTTCCCCTGATTAGGTCTTATAATCAACAAAGTGAATCTCCATAATATTAATTGGAATTTTTATCTCATTAAGTCAAAAATGAACAAAGGAAATGATTTAAAGTATTGATCAAGATGTGTTCCCTAATTGGGTCAAGGAAAACCATAAAGTGCGTTTCTTATTGCAAATTAAGATTCAAAGTCCAAATGGGTTGAGATTTTCAGAAGTTTTCCATGCAAATTTGATCAGGTAAAAACCTTGATTATGCCTTGAATACTTCAAAGATTTTAAACTCAATGAGATTTAGGTTTTTTTATCTAAATATATCTATGATATTCTAAAGCATAGACACAATATTAATCAAACGTACACACCTGATTAAGTTTGTGTAGTTGTAATGAAGTTTCAAATTAGTATAAATTAGAATCTAATGCTCGGTTAGGTCTTGAAAAATCGGGTGAAGCTCAAAATTAATTCAAAATATTGATAGAATAAAAAGGAGATTGAATAATAAAGCACATAACTCCATGAATTTGCAAACACGGTGTAAATCAAGATTTGAAACCTGATTAAGTCTCTGAAGCCAATAAAAAAAAAGGCATATAATAGA